>CM055834.1:6381246-6718746 GCA_029582265.1 Zoroaster sp. YZ-2022 | reverse complement strand
GTGATGTTCCCCGGAGGGCTACCCACACTGTTCAACAAGGTGTCTGGTGGCAAATTTGACAAATATACATTTCTATGTAGCTGGAAAGAGTACATCATCGGCTTTAATTTGGTATATGTTATAGGTGTGTGGCATATTGCATTATGGAGATTTATGGCATTTGTAATCATCAGTAATGTGCATAGTGTTGTTGAAATATCTACTGCATTATGGAGATTTATGGCATTTGTAATACTCAATAATGTGCATAATTAATACAATTTAATGTTAGGAAAACAAGCATTCAAATGAAAACAAATGACATATTTGAAACAAAGTACTCACAAAAATCATTGATTTTAATATTTTATTGATTGAAATTGACGTTTATGTAAAAATATTAAGAAAATTTAGATTCCTCATGATGTCAAAAAACATGATAACCAAAAATCAGATGTAAAAAAAACACCCTCTCAACATTGCATCGTCCATTACATGTAAACACATGGTGTGACATGTGACTCATTTTCACAGAGCGGGTCACATATAATTATATATATATTTATTAGGTGTCCGTTTGATTGATGAGTTGGTTTGTATTGTTAAGTATTTTTATTGTTTTAATTGGTTTATCTTTATGGCTTCAGGGCCGAGAACGTTGTGACCATGTTGTTACTTCGACAAGGTCACACTTCTAAGTCACATTTCTAACTTTATTTACAATTTCTTCACTTTGCTTGCACCATGTTAAAAGTTTTAGATTTCACCCTATTCATATGTTTCCTCATTTCGCAACACCCTGCATGAACTAAGAATAAATGTTCCTTTTTAAACTTTAAACTCTAAATTTCCATAAATAACGCCTACAAAGCAGTGCATAGTCTTCCAAAAGTACTTTAACCCTCCTACTTCTGGTGCCTTTTTCATACAGGTTGGTCCACCATTTGAAACCATTCGCTTTTGTGGTTTTGAATGGTGAAATAACTGTGTACAGTATTGATTCCCAAATGGTTTGGAATGGTAGGTCAGCTAATACAAAACCGGCTTGTTTGGATACTTCTAAGTGGTGAATTAATGGACCCTCTATGCCAGTGACATGAGTAAATGGTTTTGAATGACAGGTCTGCTATACCCTAAAGACCCTAGTGCCATTTTTAAGTGGTAGATCAATTACTTGTACACTGGCCACCATGTGTTAAAACTCCATAGGGTACTGAGATGATGGATAGTCCACTTTATCTACATAATGCAGGTTTTGTTTTTCCGGCTATGTGTGAAACCACACCAAGGTGTAATGTATCCACCATTCAAAACCATTTGAGTGATAAGCCACTGTGAAGTACATTCACCATTTGAATCCATTCGGCTATGGAAACACCAAGGTGTAGTGTAACAACCATTCAAAACCATTTGAATGGATATGAATGGTAGTTAAGCTTGCTACCAACACTGTTCAAATGGTATCACCAGGTGTGTACAAAACCAATGGGCATTTTGGTAAGTGGAAATTTTGAATGGTTTCAAATGGTCAAACATTAGGAGGGATACTGAACAGCAAAAGAAACGTCGTGATTTTAAATCGTTGACATAACTCAACCACAAGAGTTTTACATGTATCGTTTTCGGGAAATATGCAGTCTAACATCATTCTGAATCATGACTGTGCCTGAAAATCCTATAGGCGGATGGAATGCGACTTGAATGGTTTTCAAAGTGTACGTTACAAAATATACCTGTTGATATCTTGTATTCATACGACGTTTCTTTTGCTGTTCAGTGTATTTACATATTATTGTCCCGGAAAGTCCTCCCAAAAAGTTGCATGGATAAGCTGGAATTATGTTTACCAATCATACATTGACATCAAAATAGTATGAACTGTTTCGTATAATTCTCTTCATTGCTTCATGTTTTAGTTTTTCAATAATCCAGTTTTTGTTTTGTAAAATACGCATTACAGCTACATTTGTGTGAAGGCGGGCAAATTTTACCTGAACAAAGCGCCCTCTTTTGACACACGAGAGACTATCGGTACAATCTTCCGATTGAATTCTGTACCATAGAAGAATATCTATAATGACTGCTACAGTACATGTATAGGCCTATGACATAAAACACAATAAAGGGGGCCACTTTCCTACCGTCACGTTAGCAGTTTTTCTAATGGTTGTAATTTTTTTTTAAATATCTGAAACCACCCAAAAAGAATTTCAACATTTGAATAGACATGCATGCTTATCCTAAAGATAATTTGAGTTGATTATTACTATTATTTTTTTAATTACCCTAAAATTTCCATCAACAAATGGACGGAAAAGTGAGGTAACTTTTTCCGTCCAATTTTTATGGAAATTTGAGGGTAAAAAAATAAATTAAAAAATTAAAAAATAAATAAATCAACTCAAATTAGTTCTAGTATAAGCCTGCATGTCCATTCACATGTTGAAACACTTTTTGGTCGGTTTCAGGTACTTAAAAATAAATAACAACCATTGGAAAAACTGCTAACGTGACGGATGCAAAGTGGCCCCCTTTATTGTGTTTTATGTCATATGTACAATGTACATGTACACACAGTAGCAGTATACATGTACACACCTCGACTATTGCATGCTATTGCATGCTATTGCACGCAGCTCCATGCAGTAGGAATGTGACCAAACGTGAATGATATTCGTGGATGGATTTTAATGAACACTGCAGATGACGGCACTAGTACGGCACCATTTTTGTCTACCAGGCGACAGTCGTAGGGTCGAAAGAAATGAAAATAAAGCGATGAATATCCAGTTTTTGTTATGTTGCTGTAAGGGAGCTACAAGATCATGGCAACTCGTCGACGAATAGTAAATGAACCTTTCAATAATTATGTTTGACTTTGAAGATGTGTCGCCCCGTGTTTTTCGCTATTTCAACGACAACTTTTGCTATTTTAACGGACATTTTATTTGTGAATACAAATGAAGTAAAATGACACATTTTTCGAAATGGTTTTGCAATAAATATGTAGCGAAATAAATCATGTTTGTTTACTGTTAAACTAAATTTCTGAAAACTATTTTGCGAAATATCTCATCTCTAAGATTTATTTTGCATTCCTTTACACTAATCAATTATTTCTGTTTACCAGGGTCTACCCAAAATAGGAGCCGATTATAGCATATAGGCCTTATTACACTAAAAGGGTATACAAACAAACCCGTCTGAAACATCAAAGCTTGGCTTTTGGGGAGCAAAAAATGTCAATTGTTACGTACGACCAACTGATCCGGCGAATAGCCATCAAAGCCGGTACGCACGGCAGACGATTAACAAAGGAATAACCAAAATGATAAATGAACAGGAAAACCAGCAACTGATGACAAAGGACATCGGTTGAGACATTCTGTATAATATAACAATAATTAAATGAATTTATTTATACAAATCTAAACAGGTGACTATACATGAATTACATTAATTTTGGATACATTTAATCAAGACATGGAATGGTTTACAGCACAAATAAATCAGCGAATAAATATTCGGCTGAATGTTAAATCATTGTCATAAAGAAAAACGGGTGAAACGTCTCTATACCTTCTAAGCGTTTATTGCTGGGTAGTAAGGACAGGGCACCAGACAGGGGCTGCATACTCAAGTATGGGTCTGCCAATTGTGTGATAAAGTGAAATAATTAGAATTTTAGGGTCCCTAGTTTTAACTACTCTACCAATTGGAAGTAACAGTGGTAATATGGGTTTTCCACCTTAAGCCCCTAGAAATAATAATACCAAGGTATTTGTAGTTATCAACATTTTCCAAAGTGTAATCACCAATACAGTGTAATCACCTATACAGTGGTTTGGCAGGATTTCTGGAACGGGTCACAGTCATTAGTTTACATTTATTTGGGTTTAAAGCCACACAGTTTAAATTATAAATAACGATATCTGCCACACAACAGTGCTTGGTGAGAGTGCCATGGGCTTGATTGTGTAGTACAATAGCAGGCATGAAGGTGACAATGGAACCAGTCAAGCGTGTTATGAGTCAGACATCTTTCATGAAGCAAAAGGTGAGAAAGCTCAGGAATGAGCTTGAAATCTGCCCAGATTTCCTTTCATGATGAGAAGAGGCTTCACAAACTATACCAAAGTATGGGTAAAAACTCTACAAAATGATATGAGATTCTCACTGCAAGTTGAATGGGAAATATCAATGACTATGGCAGTTGTCAGAGCTAGATGTAAAGCTTGTGGTCCAGACGCCGTGTTTTCATTTCACGTGTAAGAGTTATGTTGAGCTAAAACATCATAAACCGCTTCACTCAAGCCAATACATTCCCGATGATAGCACATTTGGCAACTGTCACATTCAATGGCCTGTTGACCCCATTAAAGCAGCTTTGGTACAAACTCCACATGGATATTTAGGCTTATACAGTCCAGGATTTCTGGCCATGTCTCCACATAATTGAGTTTTTAAGTTCAGGTTTTGATGGCATAGGCATGTTCAAAACCTATATAGCAGAAACAAGAAAGACAGCAAGTATGGAGCAGCCTGATGTTTGTTTGAATGATCCCACACTGTACACTGAAGACACACAGTAGTATTTTGAAAAGTCCGAGTTTAAGACTGAAGCAAGATGGCGGCACTCTCAATTTAAACATTTAAATAATCACTAAAGCTTTATTTGAGATGGATGTAGGTTAAAAAATAATGCTCAAATAAACATTAAAACATCAAAAAGTCACGTTAAATCCACGATGAATAATAGCCACCAGGCCACAGTACAATCGAATACAATATGGCGACAAGGCAAATCTCAGACGCGGGAACATCAAAATTTCAAATGAAAATTTTATCATAAAGGTGCGAGATATACAACAAAACGCGACACGGTTTATGTCATAAACTTTGTATAAATAGTTAGTAGAAAAACTCGCAGTGGAATTCCAAAAAAAAAAGTAAAATTTCAGATTAAATGTCCTCGAAGGACATGCAGAGCAAAAAAATTGCGATGCTTTGCCACATTTGACCTTTTGCGCTTGCACAGAGGCGAATCTACAATCTTGGACAGACTTGATAGGACACTGGAACAAGAATTGAAACCACCCCATTTCCCTGTATATTGGCGTCGATCGGTTTTGATTTGAGATTGCAGGACATGCATTTCCCACTATTTTGATGGCCCCTACAAAATCATGCCCAGAATGTTTGCCTACCCTGAATCCCGAGGAGTATTCTACGGTTTTTCTTGCAACCCCCATAAAAAAGTAAACGAATTATGTCGTCATAACGCCCCACTGCCGAGAATCTAAATTCATTTTCCTGATCGTTATTATCATTTACTGGGGCATTCGTATCGACATAATGATTGTTCAAAATGTGCACACATGCCATCGATTTAACTTCACAAACCTTTCCAAAATCAATATAATATCGGTCTGGAATCAGAATAGTTGGTAAAGATTAAAATGATATTGCTATATCATATTTTGTGGAAAACAATCTGAAATGATGACCTTACCTGTAAGATTCCGATATAGCTTCATACGCTGCCTAGATTATGTATCAAATGCGATACTTTTCTGTATACACATCCAAGGCAGTCGCCTAGAAATGGCACAGAAAAGCCATATCCCTACCCGTTTTACGTGTTTTGTCAAGGACGTTATGCTGTGGGGTTTCGACTCAGTGAACACATTAAAAACGAGAAAGGTCACCTTTAGTAGAATCAAGACAAGAGTGCATACATCCGCTACGTGATGTTTTTTTAAGTAGTTTTTGCATTCCCACTATTGTGGGTCAACAAAATAATACTGAGGGCGGACACAAACTTTTTTTGTATTCAACAACAATAAAAGGCACTAATAACATGTATGACAAGAGTGGAAGCGTTGCATGTTCAGGTACATGTCAATAGACTTTTCTAAGGCATTTGACATGATGCCTCATCACACGGTACTAAAAAAACTCGCTTGCAATTTCAACATACGAGGTCAACCTTGGAACTGGTTGAAATCGTTCTTGACTGGGCGTCAGCAACGTGTTATGTATCGTGGCTCTTTTTCATCATGGTCACCAGTCACATCCGGCGTCCCCCAAGGAAGTGTGCTCGGCCCTCTGCTATTCAACATGTTTATCAGCGATATTTCTAATAACATTTCATCTAAGTGTCTGCTTTTTGCAGATGACACCCTCATTTACCAGCCAATTCTTTCGCCCAGTGATGAACTCCACTTCCAGTCGGACCTTGACGCTCTTGCCCATTGGAGCATATCAAATGGTATGAAACTCAACCAGGGAAAGTCCAAGATAATGCACATGACGCGTACAAAGAAAACAATAGTCCTCCCAATCTACACTCTCCAAGAAATGCCCCTCACAGTTTCCCCTACCTTCAAGTATCTTGGAATAACCGTGAACAATAATCTAACATGGAATGACCACGTCGATGCTGTTGTGTCTAAAGCCAACAAAACTTTGGGCTTCATTTGGCATATCGCCGGTGGATCATCGTCAAAGGCTCTCTTGTCACTCTACCGAACCCTAGTCTTGCCTGTGCTTGAGTATGGGTTGCCTGCCTGGTGCCAGCGACGTTGGCCGCCAAACTCGAGCGAGTGCAAAGACGAGCCACTAGGATGATTCTAAACCAGCAGAGAGGAGCCATGACCTACGAGGACAGACTGCATACACTGAACTGGTTAAGCCTTGCAACTAGACGAAACAAACTCACGGTTCAATTTGTCATTAAATGTTTGTTTGGCCTCATTGATTGTCTTAGTATTACATCCCATACAGTAGTCAACACCCGCCACCTGGACACAGTTTCATTTAATCATCATTATGCCAGAACCCAAAGTCTAAGGAACTCCCTGTTCATGTTTTTCCTCGTATATGGAGTAATCTCCCAATCCACGTTAAGGACTCCTTGATACTTGATTCATTTCAGTGTTTTAATCGTAAATTATGTGCACATTTTCTTGATGGTTAAATGTCTATTTCTGTTTGTCTATTAGTTGCTTTTGACCTAAATTTTGTTATGAATATTGGTTGAGCGGGGGGGTATGGCTGGGCCGGGATTCGAGCCCGGGACCTCTGGATTGCCGTTCCAGCGCTGGAACGGTGGTCCAGGGGTCTCGGGTTTGGGTCCTGGTTCGGTCAGATTTCTTTGCTCAACTAAATGTCCATTTCAAATTATACCTGTCAGTTTCCTTTCTTTCATGGTTGTTTGTGTGTCTGTGTTACCTGTCTGTCTGTTTATATGGTTTTTTGATTTCTGTATAATAGTTTGTTAGTTATTTTTGATATTTGTTTGTTTACAATGTGTTGTCTGAATGTTTGTCGTTTGTTTGTTGTTTCTTAACATGGTTGTTTGTGTTCCATTTGTATTGGCTGTTTGTATAATTGTAATTTTGCTTGTCTGTTTGCATGTGTACGGTATCTTGTCGGGGTGTTCGTGTCTTTGTTTTGATGCATTTTTCAGCTTGTTTATATGTTTAATTGCTTACTTGTTTATCACTAATTGTGTTCCTTACTGATTTATATTATTTATGCTACTTTTATATTTTCACTTAAATTCATTTACTTATTTAGCAGATATTTATTTACTTATTTAATTTTTTCATATATTACCCTGAATTATAGCATGTAAAATATATACGTTCTTTTTAATTTCCAGATTTTTTTATAACTTCTCATATTACTTGTATTTAATAGTTTATTTTTTATTTGGAAAGTTATTTCATGTTACCAACCTAGGATTGGATGACCAGGCTTTCGAGTCACAGTGTTTTCACTTTTGTTCATCCTGGCCATCTTAGATTGGATTGTCTCTTCTGCTGCTTGTTGAACTCCTCCCACTTCCCCTCTTCCCCAATCCGTTCCCTTCTATACCTTCCTCATCCCCTCCCCCACCCACATCTCTTCCCCATCTCATTCTTACCTACCGTACCTATACTTCTATTCTTTTTGATTGGTATTTGTTATACAATTTATCTCTCATCTTGACTGTCCCTGATGTATGCCCTTTCTTACTTTGAATGTACATGTTTGTATTTTGAATGTTTTGGCCGAATAAATAATAATAATAATAATAATAATAATAATAATAGTCAGACTTAATACTTGTCTTGTACTTTACATGTACGAGTGCCGAATGGTGTGTACGAGTACCAACTATAAAGGGATCGGAATACAGCCATTAAGTATGGGCGGCCAAAAGGGCCAAAATTTAACAAAATATCCAACATATACATTAAGAAGCCTACAAAGGACAAAACAACAGCCAAAGAACAAATTTGTCAATAGAAAGACAAATTAAAATGGCAAGAGGACAAATTTTTAGAAAGACAAAGACAAAATCAAACGAAGGACAAAACGACAAGAGGACAAATATACAAAAAGACAAAGTCAAAATCAAGCAAAGGACGAAACGACATCAAGAGGACAAATTTACAAATAAGGACAAAATAACAAGAAGACAAATTTTCAAAAAGACGAAGTCAAAATCAAACTAAGGACAAAACGACAAAGTCAAAATCAAGCAAAGGACGAAACGACATCAAGAGGACAAATTTACAAAAAGACAAAGTCAAAACTAAACAACCGAAAGACTAACGCTAGTCGAGTACAGACATTGTGTGGCAAAACCATAAAGGACAGTCACACACACGCAAAGGAAGTTTTCCCAATCGAACAAAGGTCGATCGCGAGAGGACAAACTTTTTATGTCTAACTAATGTTGAACGCTGGGGGCGTACGTCACTACACTTTTCGCTCCCCCCAACCGGTGTCTCTCCACCTGGTTTCAGGCGCTGTACATGTATGTGATTAGTTCAGATTATATTTTGAGTGAAAAAGTGCCGGTTGGGTACTGCATTTTTCGCAATAGTTACGTGCCCTCGGCATATGATTCAGAACAAATTCCACTCGATCATCTAGTTCACCGTCCTGTATTTCACTATAAAGTTTCCGAATTGAAATGCCATATTCTTGTAGCCGTCTCTTTATAGTTCTCTCACTGACACAGAAGCACCTGGCTGTGTCTTTCACAGAACAATTCAAGTGACCTGTAATGGGTAGTACGGAAGTCATGTAAAAGGTTAGTCTGAACATAAAGCACGAATTACTTGGACCATAGAAGTATAATTTCTTACTTTGTTCCTCAAAATTCCCCTCCCCCCAAATCCAAGAAAAATGTAAAACATGATAACCAGAAACACAGCTAAGGAGACATGTGTATTGTTAGTTTGTTACATCGTATTTTCTTTTAATTTTCAGCTAAATTAAGAACTTTAATTACGTACAAGCCTCAAAATTAACACTTACCGCCGGTAAATGTTTTTTTGCGGAGGTACCAGTAAGTGATTTTAAAAAATGGTCAAGTTGCTTGGTAAGTAAATAAAGTTGAAATAGGGGGAAAATGCTGTATCCGACCCTCACTTTCGGAGAATTTTAAATCCCTTTTTAAAAAATCCTCTTGAGGAACTGGTAACGTTACTGTAGTAAAAACATCAGTGAAACAAACGAATGCAAGCAGAAATTCTGTCGCGCGGCTGGAAATCTTGACCAAAGAGACTAAAATGGTGTTCAGCAAGTAGTTCTGTCAAGACCACTGTGGACCCGAAAATGGCTTATTTTTCACGATTTTGAAACTTTGTCCTTATTCAAAGTGGATGTTCACCTCATGCCTCAGTCATTAGACTCAAGACTGCACAATTTAAGGATCGAATCTTTATTGGAAAGAAATTGCTTAAAAACTAACGTTAGTAAAATCTAAAATAGTAAGTTACTAACGTTTAGATAGTTAACTGTAGTGTTAGGCCTATAACAAGCTGTGCAGGGAACGATTTCGTCCGTCAATTTTGCATAGCAAAATATTTAGACTGAACATTTTTTGTGCACACTGAATGCTAATTAATATTGAATAGCAAATGATGATTTTTGAGTAGCAACTGATACAATTTGTGTAGCATTTTGCCAGCTTTACAAGAGGAAATCGTTCACTGCTGTGGACCTCATTCCATGCAGGTAAAGAAGAATCTTCTAAGTTCTATCTATAGTTTACGCCATATGCAGTATTAAAAATTCGTTTGTTTCACTGACGTTTTTACTACAATAACGTTACCAGTTCCTCAAGAGGATTTTTAAAATTCTCCGAAAGTGAGGGTCGGATACAGCATTTTCCCCCATTTCAACTTTATTTACCTACCAAGCAACTTGACCATTTTTTTAAAATCACTTACTGGTACCTCCGCAAAAAACATTTACCGGTGGTAAGTGTTAATTTTGAGGCTTGTACGTAATTAAAGTTCTTAATTTAGCTGAAAATTAAAAAAAAATACCATGTAATAATACACATATCTCTTTAGCTGTGTTTCTGGTTATCATGTTTTACATCTTTCTTGGATTTGGGGGAGGGGGGATTTTGAGGAACAAAGTAAGAAATTATACTTCTATGGTCCAAGTTATTCGTGCTTTATGTTCAGACTAACTTTTTACATGACTTCCGTACTACCCATTACAGGTCACTTGAATTGTTCTGTGAAAGACACAGCCAGGTGCTTCTGTGTCAGTGAGAGAACTATAAAGAGACGGCTACAAAAACATGGCATCTCAATTCGGAAACTTTATAGTGAAATACAGGACGGTGAACTAGATGATCGAGTGGAATTTGTTCTGAATCATATGCCGAGGGCAGGTAACTATTGCGAAAAACCGCCACTTTTTCACTCAAAATATAATCTGAACTAATCACATACATGTATTCTCTTATAATTAGTCTTCATGTTACTAATTTTGTCTTTGCATATTGTAGGACCTCTTGATATTGTGTAATTATTTGTAACAAAATTCTTGTTGTCAACATTGGAATATGTGTTAATAAATGAAATGAAAAAAAAAATGAAATGTACAGCGCCTGAAACCAGGTGGAGAGACACTGGTTGGGGGAGCGAAAAGTGTAGTGACGTACGCCCCCAGCGTTCAACATTAGTTAGACATAAAAAGTTTGTCCTCTCGCGATCGACCTTTGTTCGATTGGGAAAACGTCCTTTGCGTGTGTGTGACTGTCCTTTATGGTTTTGCCACACAATGTCTGTATTCGACTAGCGTTAGTCTTTCGGTTGTTTAGTTTTGACTTTGTCTTTTTGTAAATTTGTCCTCTTGATGTCGTTTCGTCATTTGCTGGATTTTGACTTTGTCTTTTTGTAAATTTGTCCTCTTGTCGTTTTGTCCTTATTTGTAAATTTGTCCTCTTGATGTCGTTTCGTCCTTTGCTTGATTTTGACTTTGTCTTTTTGTAAGTTTGTCCTCTTGTCGTTTTGTCCTTTGTTTGATTTTGTCTTCGTCTCTTTGAAAATTTGTCCTCTTGCCATTTTAATTTGTCTTTCTATTGATCATTTTGTACTCTTTGTGTTTTGTCCTTTGTTAGGTGTTCGAGCTACAGCGCGAAACACCTATTGTTTTTGTTCGGTTTTTTTTTTCTTTTTCTTCTCCTTCTTCTTTTCCGGATCGATTGTCTACAAAAAAACACATACTTGCAAACTTCATATGAACTTGAAACTTGGCACATACTTAGAACATAACACGTAGATGAAACATAATTTGTAACGTCATTATTAGGTCATCAGATATCGAATTTCGATCAATCGTTCTTTATTAGTTAAAACGTTTTGATTACGTTGCAAATGAAAGATCTACACGGCTTTTTCAACGCTAAAAAAGTGCGCCCTCTGTTGGTGAATGTAAATCAGCTCTGGTCGTGCTAATTATGTATGCACGTAATTTGGTGAATGTAAATCAGCTCTGGTCGTGCTAATTATGTATGCACGTAAAAATCATATCTCAACAACCACAACAGGTAAATTGACAGTTTTGCACCATTGTACAGATTGTTAATTGTCAAAAATATTTACACAAAGGTGACCCCACTTGACCTTACTTCCTGTCCAAACCGGAAGTCAAAGTTTAATGTTTAAAAAATCATATCTCCACAACCACAAGAGGTAAATTGACATTTTTGTATCATTGTATAGATTGTTAATTGTCAAAAATATTTACACAAAGGTGACCCCAATTTGACCTTACTTCCTGTCCAAACCGGAAGTCAAAGTTTAATGTTTAAAAAATCATATCTCCACAACCACAAGAGGTAAATTGACATTTTTGTATCATTGTATAGATTGTTAATTGTCAAAAATATTTACACAAAGGTGACCCCAATTTGACCTTACTTCCTGTCCAAACCGGAAGTCAAAGTTTAATGTTTAAAAAAATCATATCTCCACAACCACAAGAGGTAAATTGAAATTTTTTGTATCATTGTACAGATTGTTAATTGTCAAAAAATATTTACACAAAGGTGACCCCAATTTGACCTTACTTCCTGTCCAAACCGGAAGTCAAAGTTTAATGTTTAACAAAATCATATCTCCACAACCACAAGAGGTAAATTGACATTTTTTGTATCATTGTATAGATTGTTAATTGTCGAAAAATATTTACACAAAGGTGATCCCAATTTGACCTTACTTCCTGTCCAAACCGGAAGTTAAAGTTTAATATTTAAAAAAATCATATCTCAACAACTACAAGAGGTAAATTCAAAATTTTTGTACCATTGCACAGATCGTTAATTGTCAATAAATATTTACAAAAAGGTGACCCCAATTTGACCTTACTTCCTGTCCAAACCGGAAGTCAAAGTTTCATATTTTAAAAAAATCATCTCAACAACCAAAACAGGTAAATTCACAATTTTTATACCATTGTACAGACCGTTAATTGTCAAAAGATATTTACAAAAAGATGACACCAATTTGACCTTACTTCCTGTCCAAACCGGAAGTCAAGCATTTAATATTTAAAAAAATCATATCTCAACAACCACAAGAGGTAAATTCACAATTTTTGTACCATTGTACAGATCGCTAATTGTCAAAATATATTTACAAAAAGATGACCCCAATTTGACCTTACTTCCTGTCCAAACCGGAAGTCAAAGTTTAATATTTCAAAAAATCATCTCAGCAACCACAAGAGGTAAATTAAAAATTTTTGCTCCATTGTACAGATCGTTAATTGTCACAAAATATTTAAACAAAGTTGACCCCAATTTGACCTTACATCCTCCCGAACACCTTGAGTTTGTGTCGAGACAAACTCTGAATCTCTAGTTTGTGTTTGTCTTTCTATTGACAAATTTGTTCTTTGGCTGTTGTTTTGTCCTTTGTAGGCTTCTTAATGTATATGGTGGATAATTTTTTTTAATTTTGGCCCTTTTGGCCGCCCATAAGTAAGACCATCATTCGTTCATGCGGCTTGTCAACTCGGTAACCAGGCTGAAGTCAGCACCGAATTTGGTGCTAGCACGAAATTTGGTGCTGGCATCGAATTTCAAATACCGCAAATGACCGTTAATATACGAGTGTAAACGTACAGTACCATAGAAAAATACACAATGATGATTCGCACAATTTTGACGAGAAGTGTTCCATCGTAAAATAGCAAAATTGTAATTTCTTTCTTCACAGATGTGTTCATCACATCTCTAGCTATAATCTATTAGCGCCCCCAATTAATCGATCCACTAATTAGCCCAGCCCGACTAATTAAAGAGTGCATACAATTATCCAATCGGCATATCTATATGTACAATGTACGAACTGCATACTTATCTTTGACCGAAAGGTTTCCATTATAAAATGGCAAAATTGTATTTTTTTTCTTCATAGATGTGTTCAACACATGTCTAGCTATAATCTATTAGCGCCACCAATTAATCGACCTACTATTTAGCCCCGCCCGACTAATAAAAAATGCATACAATTATCCAATCTCCACATGTATAATATACAAACGGATGCCTATCTTTGATGAGAAGTGTTCCATCGTAAAATGGCAACATTTTAACTTTTTTCTTCATAGATCTGTTCATCACATCTGTGGCTATAATCTATTAGCGCCCCCAATTAATCGATCCACTAATTAACCCAGCCCTACTAATTAAAGAGTGCATACAATTATCCAAAATCCATTATGTACAATGTACGAACGGCATACCTATCTTTGACCGAAAGGTTTCCATTATAAAATTGCAAAATTGAATTTTTTTTTCTTCACAGATGTGTTCATCACATCTCTAGCTATAATATATTAGCGCCGCCAATTAATCGATTCACTAATTAGCCCCGCCCGACTAATAATATTCGTGATATCATTTTGAAGTATAATTTAAATTACCATGTTTACGCTGATGACACGCAGCTTTACATTACTTTTAAATCTTCTCAAGAACCTGCCGATTCCTACATTAAAACACTGGAGAAATGTATTCAAGAGATTCGAAGTTGGATGAGACAAAACTTCCTGAAATTGAACGATGAAAAAACAGAATTTGTTCTATTTGGATCACGTCAGCAATTGTCTAAAGTTTCTCTTCCATTTATTACAATTGGTGACTCGCAGATAACCCCCTCATCACAAGCACGTAATTTGGGTGTTATATATTTGACTCGACAATGACTTTATAACCACATATCTCCAACATTGTTCGCATATCATCATTTCATATCAGAAATATAAGCCGAATTAGGAAATATTGAATAAAAGTGCTGCTGAACAAATTATACATGCGTTTGTCACATCACGGATCGATAACGGGAATGCTCTCCTTTACGGTATCCCGCAGAATCAAACATCTCGTCTTCAGCACATAAAAAACACAGCAGCTTGTGTTGTGACTTTGTCCAGAAAGTCACGCCATATCACGCCAATCTTGAAAGAACTGCACTGGCTTCCTGTTTCACAGAGAATTGTTTTTAAACTTATGCTAATTGTTCACAAATCTTTTAATAACGTTGCTCCAATTTATATTTCTGAACTGCTTAAAGTCTACACACCATCACGCAATTTGCGCTCCAGCAACATGTCCCTCCTAAAGGAACCAACTTCAAAACGGAACTGATATAGGTCGTTTTCTGTCGCAGCTCCGAGACTCTGGAATCATCTTCCAACTAAACTCTTGTAATAGTATAACCAGATTTAAGTCGATGCTTAAAACTCATCTTATGTCACAACTCTTCAAAGATGATGTATATTTGTAATTGCATTGTAGGTACATGTATCTCGGTACATAATTTTTTTTCCCCTATGCTATCATTGTATATTGTTTGTAATTCATGTTTTTCTTTGTTTCCACGCCTTGAGCGGGTAAATAAATGTAAATGTTGGTGATATGCTGAGGGATGGTCAGTGGCACATCAAAATAATTACACAACAAAACCAATTTCAACACGACTTTTTTATTACGACAACAATTAATGTGGACGTCCCCGATAATAAAATCCCCTCTATTAACACATCATGGTGCACACTCCAGTGCAGACATAAACCAGCAGTTATTGTCCCACTAATCCAATTACTGTGAACAATAGGCAAACATTCCATCCTGAGCAGCTAGTTTGATACTTGTAGCATGCCGCAGCCAGGCTATTTGAGTCTTAATGATTGGATACAATGTATCAGTTGGACCATGGAGGAATTTTCCTTCCTCCATGGTTGGACAAAAGTGTATGGAAAATGTCCGTAAAATACTACAAAGGCGTTATCTTGAATAAAATTGCTCCTAAAAGTGTAAACAGTACGGAAGCGTATAGCTGCCAACATAAAAATAAATTTTCCTCCCAATTAAGTCGTACGTACGTACGAGATAATAAGTCGTACATACGAGATAATAAGTCGTACATACGAGATAATAAGTCGTACGTACGAGATAATAAGTCGTACGTACGAGATAATTAAGTCGTACATACGAGATAATTAAGTCGTACGTACGAGATAATTAAGTCGTACGTACGAGATAATTAAGTCGTACGTACGAGATAACTGGTCGCTAGAGGGGGCTGTTTGTGCTAGTAGTAAATAATGATGGTGCAAACCCATTCAGTGACACCACATCTTCGTTGACTTTTGTTTTTGTTTTCCAAGATGTATTTGTCATACAAATTGAAATACAGTGAATCCGTATTTGACTATTTCCAAAATTTGTCAATTTGACAATGAGTTTTGTGGGAATAGTAGGCTTTTTTGTATGAACGTACCAATAATGACCGATTGGTCAAATTGGGGGAATGTGTAAAAGAGACAGGATATTTTTTCAGATCCTTTAGTAGCAATAGCTAAGCTTTCATGCCTTACTCGGCAATCATCAGTTGCATGTAATGGTTCAAATTAATGAGCCTGGTGGTCTCCTGTCTTATTTTTAGATAAGACATTGAATTGATGTTCTTTCCAAACAATTGTAATGTGTCCGTTTTGTTTTGTTTGAGTGAGAGAGTTCGTTGTTTTTATGTGATTTGTTCCTCTAATAAGGAAAGTAAAACATTTAGGCCTTTCTGAATGCAACAAAGGGTTGTTTCGGAAATATTTCCGAGGGTTGTTGGTTTTGTTGTCTCAGCGGCCAGTGTTTGTTTATTGCTTGATTCACATCGTTGTGGTTAACGAACGGATTATATGTGGTTGAGAAAACCAGTGGTACTTCCATGTTATTGTTTACCTTTTGAATGGGTTTGGCTAGGTTTGCCAGTGGGTTTTTGGAAGTATTGTTAAGCATTGGTTATGCAATTCTCATTCTTCTTTGGAAGATATTTATATCACTCAGGGGAGTAGAACGGGTTGGTTTAGCAGGGGTTGGAACGAAGTTTAAACCTTTACCCAGAGCAATTTTCTCAATTTGAGATAGCTTCGCTGTGGATAGGTTTGTGATAAATTGTTCACTTTGTTCTGCTAAAATAGTCATTTGACTAATATGGTTTTGTTTGGTTTTATTTGAGCATTCAAATGAAAATCGTTTCAATTTTCGTTTTGATTGTGAATGTTTGGCTACTTTCGTACGTACGACTTATTATCTCGTACGTACGACTTATTATCTCGTACGTACGACTTATTATCTCGTACGTACGACTTATTATCTCGTACGTACGACTTATTATCTCGTACGTACGACTTATTATCTCGTACGTACGACTTATTATCTCGTACGTACGACTTATTATCTCGTACGTACGACTTATTATCTCGTACGTACGACTTATTATCTCGTACGTACGACTTATTATCTCGTACGTACGACTTATTATCTCGTACGTACGACTTATTATCTCGTACGTACGACTTATTATCTCGTACGTACGACTTATTATCTCGTACGTACGACTTATTATCTCGTACGTACGACTTATTATCTCGTACGTACGACTTATTATCTCGTACCTACGACTTATTATCTCGTACCTACGACTTATTATCTCGTACGTACGACTTAATTGGGAGGAAAATTTATTTTTATGTTGGCAGCTATACGCTTCCGTAAAACAGTACATTGTTCAATAGTCAAAAATTTCTGTTCACACCGCTGAAATGGTAAGTCCCAATTTTAAAAAGTCGTTTACGGGTACTCGGAACCGAAATGACAGTTTCGGTCGGGTACCCGGATACCCGGCACAGCCCTACTAATTATCCAATCGGCATATCCATATGTACAATGTACAAACGGCATACCTATCTTTGACCGAAAGGTTTCCATTATAAAATGGCAAAATTGTATTTTTTTTCTTCACAGATGTGTTCATCACATCTCTAGCTGTAATCTATTAGCGCCCCCAATTAATCGATTCACTAATTAAAATTACATACAATTATCATTGTAACGCGTTGACGTTTGTAATTGCAGTTTTTCTTATCATCCCCAGTAGGTTATTTGTAATGTATTAACATTCCGATAATAAATAAACATGAATCAAGAAATGAAAATGTCAATGACTATTCGTACAACTAAAATGTTGCATGTAAAAAATATCACCAACCTATAAAAAATATCAATGACCAAATTGTATGAATTTTTAATTTGTTGGGCTGGGCTAATTAGTGAATCGATTAATTGGTGGCGCTAATAGATTATAGCCACAGATGTGATGAACACATCTAAGAAAAAAGTTAAAATTTTGTCATTTTACGATGGAACACTTCTCGTCAAAATTGTGCGAATTAGTCGGGCTGGGCTAATTAGTAGGGCTGTGCCGGGGTATCCGGTTCCAAAAATATCCGAAAACGCACAGCCCTACTAATTAGTGGATCGATTAATTGGGGGCGCTAATAGATTATAGCCACAGATGTGATGAACACATCTATGAAGAAAAAAAATACAATTTTGCCATTTTATAATGGAAACCTTTCGGTCAAAGATAGGTATGCCGTTTGTACATTGTACATATGGAGATCCCGATTGAATAATTGTATGTAATTTTAATTAGTTAGGCTGGGCTAATTAGTGGATCGATTAATTGGGGGCGCTAATAGATTATAGCTAGACTTGTGATGAACACATCTATGAAGACAAAAATTACAATTTTGCCATTTGCCATATAATGGAAACCTTTCGGTCAAAGATAGGTATGCCGTTCGTACATTGTACATATGGATATGCCGATTGGATAATTGTATGCACTCTTTAATTAGTCGGGCTGGGTTAATTAGTGGATCGATTAATTGGGGGCGCTAATAGATTATAGCTAGAGATGTGATGAACACATCTGTGAAGAAAAAAATTACAATTTTGCTATTTTACGATGGAACACTTCTCGTCAAATTTGTGCGAATCATCATTGTGTATTTTTCTATGGTACTGTACGTTTACACTTAATGACGTATATTAACGGTCTTTTGCGGTATTTGAAATTCGGTGCTGACTTCAGCCTGTTTTTTTTTAGCTAGCCGACAGAGGCCAACCAGTAAATCAGCACAAGGGGCGCTTTACGATTTTTGGTCAGCATACATTATTGGAGGCCCCTGGGCAACTGCCCGTCCTAAATCCGGCCCTGTTACGAAATAAAGTTGCATGTATGGCTTGCACTTGGGTAAAACCAGTGCATGCTCTCACCAGTGCATCAACACTGTTGAGTCGTGAAGTCATCATTGACAACGTACCGTATTTTGGCCGGACAAAGGAAGGCCTTCCCCGGCGCGGTCTGGATCGACATACCGACAAACCCGGTTGGGATGGAACCCTTAATCGGAAACATACATGTAAACGCTATTTCGGGGAACGTTTGTAAAAGTGATTTCAAAAATGTTTATTATTAAACCACAATAGTGAAAATATATGTCGCAATTTATCGCAAAATCTGCGATGTATTGTTTGAAATTCCGTCGCAGATTGTCCAAATTACGTCGCATTTTGCGATGCGATACAGGGGAAATTGTTATTTTTTTCTTCTCAGATGTGACACAGTGAACGATTTTGCTATTTTACGATTGAACACTTTCAATCAAAGATAAGCATCCAGTTTGTACATTGTACTTACAGATAGCCCGATTGAACAACTGTATGCATTTTTAATTAATTTGTTTATTCTAATTAGTGGATCGATTAATTGGGGCGCTAATAGATTATAGCTAGAGATGTAATGAACACATCTATGAGCAAAAAAAAAAAACAATTTTGCCATTTTACGATGGAACACTTCTCGTCAAAGTTGTGCGAATCGTCATTGTGCATATATTATGGATAGTTATGCCGTTCGTACATTGTACATATGAATATGCCGATTGGATAATTGTATGCATTTTTAACTAGTCGGGCTGGGCTAATTAGTGATTCAATTAATTGGGGGCGCTAAAATAAATTATGCAAATTTTTCCTGTTAGATTTAAGCGCAATTTTTCTGTTGTTTTTCCTGCTAAAATAATGTATTCAAATCACAGATTTTTTTTGTAGGATTTAAGCGCGAATTTTTCTATTGTTTTTCCTCGTAGAAAAAATGTATGCAAATGCGTTTTTTTCCATAGGATTGAAGCGCAATTTTTTGTTTGTTTTTCCTGCTAAAATAAATTATGCAAATTTCTTTTGTTTTTTATTTGCATGCAAATCACATTTTTTCTGTTAGATTTAATCGCAATTTTTCTGTTGTTTTTCCTGCTAAAATAAATTATGCAAATTTCTTTTGTTTTTCATTTGCATGCAAATCACATTTTTTCTGTTAGATTTAATCGCAATTTTTCTGTTGTTTTTCCTGCTAAAATAATGTATTCAAATCACAGATTTTTTTTGTAGGATTGCGCGATTTTTCTATTGTTTTTCCTCGTAGAAAAAATGTATGCAAATCCGTTTTTTCCATAAGATTGAAGCGCAATTTATTTTTTTTCCTGCTAAAATAAATTATGCAAATTTTTCCTGTTAGATTTAAGCGCAATTTTTCTGTTGTTTTTCCTGCTAAAATAATGTATGCAAATTTCTTGTTTTTCATCCTCGAAAAAATGTATGCAATTTAAGTTTTTTGTAGGATTAAACAGCGAATTTTTATTTTGTTTTTCCTGCTAAAATAAATTATGCAATTTTTTGTTTGTTTTTCATTTCCATGCAAATCACATTTTTCCTGTTAGATTTAAGTGCAATTTTTTTTGGTTTTTCCTGCTAAAATAATTTATGCAAATTTCTTTTGTTTTTCATTTGTAAGCAAATCACAGATTGTTTTTCCTCGTAGAAAAAATGTATTCAAATCACGTTTTTTTCATAGGATTGAAGCGCATTTTTTTCCTGCTAAAATAATTTATGCACATTTCTTGTTTTCATCCTAGACAAAATTTACGTCAGATTTACGTCACTGAAACAGACTTTCTAATGCTTTCCACAACAATGTCAGTTCACACTGCCAAGGCAGATTCATACAACAGCTTTATTGTCACCAGCCATCATATCTAATTAATGTTTACCTTAACACAGCAAAACGAAGCAAAACACTTAGTTCAGCAAGAAGCTGATTGCTAAGTTAACCCAATATTTCTATAAATTTATTATGAACATTCAAGAGACATAGAAAATCTAAGTTTAATTTTCAAAATTGGTACAAAACAATGAATATGAGCAAGATGTCAACAATAATATTTGCCACACAATAGTTACTAAGCTGTAACTTTTGATGAAGTCACTATGAAGTCATGCAGGTTGTCTATGACTGGGTGATCAGGCCAATCATCTGAACTGTCTTTACTGACAGACTCAATGCCATTGATAAAATTAATCATAAAATTATTTCATACAAATCATCAAATATTTATCTGGCCTAGATATGTTGCATCTTTTCTCCAGTCAACAGACTAAATGTAAATGTTTGTAAATTATGATTGGTTTGAAAGTTACGGACCTGAATCTCTTAAATGGTGTAAGTGTTAAACAAAACAATACAAATATATAAACTCTAATTACTGTCTTTAGCAGTTTCTTGAAAGTGGTTGGCAAAGAACAACAGGATGTTGTGTTACTATTTATTTGGTTAATTCAATAAACATCTTTGCTCCAGTCAATAGACTAAATGTTTGTAAATATTTGGCAAAGAACAACGAATGGTGTCAGGCAATTGTATATAGACATGCGAGCAGATACTCAGATTTGGTTGCATGTTACTGACACTGAATTAGCAACCGTGCAGCATTTCTAGGCTGTACCAGAACCTTTAAAAATAAAAGTGTTCAAGCACAAGAAACACTGATAAACAGGTTGTAGGTGTTGTCACCAACAAGACGCTGTGCAAACTATAAGTACTCCCTAGAACTGATGGATTTTGTGTTGGCATTATTATGTGGTGAACCGGCATCATGATGTGGGGAATGGCCGTAACTTATTTATGAGGCACATAATCATTTTAGCATTATAATTTGTGTATTTTTTACTTTTGTTTAGCAAATGGTGGTATAGTTCGTACTGTTCTGCTCCTTTTGATCTGTAAGGTCCTTCTTTGTCTAATCTGTTTTGTCTGTGATGTCTGCCATGGGAAAAACAAACCCATCATCGTGTGACAAATGCATACCCCTAGATTTGGCCCTTGTTCCAATCCATTCTCTAATGAACTTAATGCAGTGCTGTGAAAGTGGTCATGGTATGGATGGTTCTTTGAAAATGTAAAGCTAGTTGTGAGACCAAAAAATAGCACAGCGCAAAAGCACTTAAATAACCGGCTTGGCTTGAGGCCACATTACATAATTCCGAGCAGGCAACAAGTGGAGAAAACATAACTTTACACACTCAACGTGGATGCAGGCGTGTACTTGAAGTATCCAACAAACAAGTACTGACAGCAGCATTTAACCATGGAGTAAGGGTTCATCATAAACTGGTCATGTTGGATGTTGTTCACGAAATGTGGATAAAAAAGACCCCCAGCTGGAAAGCTTGACAGAGATAATAGTATTATAGCAACAGTTGTAGTCTATTAGTTGTAGCTACTGGTGAATTTTGTACTGTTTGATTGACAGGCTGGATTGATAACCCCTAATATATAATGACTATACATAACTATGTTTGTACACTTAAAACAATTGGCCATTTGGGTTACATACTTAAAAGGGACAATATCATAAATTTTCAGTCACTGTGTTCATCTTAAATTAGGACTGTTCCAAGTCTGCTCTGATCGTGATGATACTGTCCCTTTAAATAAAACATTACTGAAATAAATTTCTAGTCAGATAACCTCTTGACCTAAATATGAAATATCATGATCATGCATAGCATATAATTATTTCTATTATTTTTTTTCTATATAATTTTTTCTTTCTTTTTTTGTTGGAATTTATTTTTGTTTTTTGTTTGGGAAATTAATTTTAAAAAATTGGGGGTGTGGTAATTTTGTAGGTTTCTTTTCCTTCATTTTTCTTTTGAGTTAATACTTTTTTTTCTTTTTTCTTTCGTGTTCTCTCTTTTTTTTTATATTAATTTTCTTTTTTTCATTATATATTTTGTTGTCGTTTTTTTTATTTTAATTTTTTGAATTTTTTTTTTAGGGTGGTTTATAATTCAAGCCAAGATAGATGACTTGTTAATCAGTGAACACTTTCAATTCAATTCAGTACAGTGCATGTCAAAAAAGCTTATTTTCACTTAAAAACAAACAATATGCCATTCAATTACATGCATCATAGGTACATACAAGTAAGTAGGCCTATACTGCTTATTGACAGATTTTACATTTGTAATGAGCAAGCCAATGTAGTTTTAAAGAAAAGGTAATAATAATAAATCATTAATATACATGTATAGTGCATATATTTATATATATCTATAAATAATGTCCCAATGCACTTTACATCATACATTATAATCTTTCTCAGCTCTCTGGGGAGTATACAGCCCAATATGTGCAACCTTTTTCAATCTGTGAAGATATCCTGCTGATACGCAATCACATAGCCATCAAATAATCACATTCTTGATGCAGAATGAGGGTAGACAAACTTCATCTCATCACCAGAGCAGAATGATAATGCCATGCTTACGATGCTTAAGAGACAAATGACGTAATAGCCAATGAGCAGTGAAATAGAGGCTTAGCAGAGACAGTGCTGTTTCCCCACAGAGCAGGTATTTGATTCACAAGCACCATTGCCTCATTCAAGTCTCTTTCTGCATCATGACCAGAAACTAGCATCTCTGAAGTTGTTCACAGCATGTAGAAGTTATTTACAGGAATGCAAATGTTTGTCTCTGGCTTGTAAATTTGCTTCACCATCTCAAGCACTATAGCACATTTTTGCTGGTACACTGTAGACAGTAGTCCTGCATATTTTACAGTCGTATAATAAATGCATTTGTGTTAAAAACTATAAGCCAGTGTCACTCCAACCTTCTTGATGACCCTTCTTGGGAAATTAGTATAATTTTGATAATTGCCTAAAATTATATAATAAAACTATTACATTTACAAAATAGTGCTCTTTTTCTAATTATTGTTGATGCTAAGCAATTCTACTATTAGTGTCCTGCATATTTTACAGTCGTATAATAAATGCATTTGTGTTAAAAACTATAAGCCAGTGTCACTCCAACCTTCTTGATGACCCTTCTTGGGAAATTAGTATAATTTTGATAATTGCCTAAAATTATATAATAAAACTATTACATTTACAAAATAGTGCTCTTTTTCTAATTATTGTTGATGCTAAGCAATTCTACTATTAGTGTCCTATGAAACACAGCAATGGAACAGCTTCTCAGGACACATTATGGTTTATTCTTGGTGCCAAAATTTCCCTGGATTCTTTCAGATTCTGTTTGAAGAACAAAACAAGCTGATGCCTTTGTTTAACTGAGCATCCTGAAGAATCATACTGAAGAAGATGGAGAAGATGAGGGTGAGCGCTAGTACACAGCCTTGTTTGACACATTTCATTATTTCTTTGATTTAACTTGGAGAAGGTCAAACAGACTTTCCTCAGTCTGGAACAGGATGAAGATGCCTTTGGTTATTACTGAGCATCCTTTGTTTATTTACTGAGCATCATGAAGCGCTATACTGAAGAAGATGGAGAAGATGCGGGTGAGTACTAGCACACACACAGCTTTGTTTGACACCTTTACTTGTATCTTTGACTTTGAGAAGGTCAAACAGACTTCCATCAGTCTGGAACAGGATGAAGATGCCTTTGTTTATTTTTTTATTTTTTATCGCCCCACCACAAGGCCAATGGCCAATCCAAGGTGGGGCTACTAAGTCATTGAGTTGTTACAACAACTCCACACTGAAGAAACCAGCCCCTCACACCGAAACAAGACAAGTTAATAACCAGCCTCTTCACGGTGCGAATAGGACTGGGAGGGGTAACTAGTCCAGAACAAACTGCCTCTGCCCCTATAAGCAATTATGGTTAAGTGTCTTGCTCAAGGACACAAGTGTCACGGCCGGGATTCGAACCCACATTCTGCTGCTAACACCAGAACTTGAGTCCGATAAGCTAGACCAAGGGCCACGACACTCCACTGAATTATTATAATATTATAATATTACAGAGCATCCTGAAGCGCTATACTGAAGAAGATGGAGAAGATGCATGTGAGCACTAGTACACAGCCTTGTTTGACACCTTTACTTGTATCTTTGACTTTGGCTTGGAGAAGGTCAAACAGACTTCCATCAGTCTGGATCAGGATGAAGATGCCTTTGTCTAATAAACTGAGCATCCTGAAGTATCATACTGAAGAAGATGCAGAAGAGGGTGAGCGCTAGATGTAGATGCCTTTGTCTAACTGAGCATCCTGAAGTGTTATACTGAAGAATATGCTAAGTTCCATCGTGCGATGAAGATGTTCACTCAGAACCTGCTCTGATTCTCTGAGGTTTCTTTGGCAATAGTTGACACATCAATTCACTATAATAATGGAGGCCTTTTAATTCATGCCTTTAGTAGAATTGCTTAGCGTAAACAAATTTTGCACATGATAAATTTTTTGAGCACTTCAATAGTAACTTATTGTGTCAAAGGATGGCACATCTGAGAAATTTAATGTGACCCAATGCAAAATGAGTGGAATTTAGCTGTGCATGTCCAACATTGAACTTTTCATTCATTTTATATAGCAGAAAATATCTTTTTGTTGATAAATGTTTTAAGTTTGCCATGTTCCCGGCCTAGGTATAAAAAACCTGAGACAAGACAAATTGAACATTAAATGCAGAACATCCTGCCTCTAGTGGCTATAAATGAAATGGCAACTGTAAACATTTGTAAAAATTTCCACTCATTTTCAGATGGCATGTCACAAATATTATTTATAAATACAATTTCTTCATTGGAGATTAACAACATAGAGTAATGCCATGCCCATTGCCCAGTAACTAGATGAAACTAGAAAGGCAATTGTAACCCAATGCAAAATGAGCTTTTCATTCATTTTATTGAGATCTTCAACTGTTGCTTAAAATTAACATTTTTGATTTTGTCCCCAACCTACAGTAGGCAGTTTGAATCCTGACTTTAAAGGCATGTTTAAGAAATCTGGTTCTCTGACACATCAATGTGAAAAGAACCGGTAGTGAGGATAATTCTCAACATTTTTCTCTAGTGTGCACCGTCCCTCTACAGCATTACCAGTTTATTTGATGTGTCAGAAAACCAAGATGGCCACTGCATGCGTGATAAATGTCTGTTATAATTTCTGTGAGGTCTTTAACAGCCAAAACAAATTTAATTTTATACCGAGTACTTAGTCATTATTTAAAAAAAAAATTAACTGAAAACTGATCATACATGTACATAACCTAAGAAAAATTTGTGGTAGCACCATGTAACTTCTCTAACGAGTTGTAAATAGTAGTGGTTCTGAAACCAAATAAAATGTATTCAGTCGGTAAATACACCCCTGCTGCCTGTCAATCAAACAATACAGTAATACCTATAGCACCTACAAGATGACAAAATAGAACATTTGGATAAGTATGAAAATTGGATGTACAGTCTGCCATGTCAGCTAAATAGTACAATGTGTGTGTACATGCGATTTTAATTCAAGCACTATAATGATCTAATTTCAGTAAGTTTAACTCAATTGATTAGATTGTTATCCTACATCTGTTGCTATGTCCCACTAACATTGTCATGCATTGCAAGGGATATGTATATTGATCTATCAAGGTCTATAGTTACATAACATTTTTATAGGTAAAATATTTACTGGATACCAAGTTATGGGGGAAAAAATTGCTCTGTGGTTAAATGCATGCTGTAGATGTTTGTCAGACCCGTTGGTCTGACACGCGATACCCACATCAAGTTGAGATAAATTTGCAAAGCGCAAAAACATAAGCAGCTAATAACAGAACGTTTCGCCCTGCTGACTACAACTTCAGAAGGTTCAGAAGGTTTGCATGTAGCCTGCAATCCGATGCATTGTCAACTACATGCATCTTTAACATACAGCTAAATTATTTGCAGCGCATGTATGTTTCTATGATAAATTCTATTTTCAGTGTGATGTACATGTAGTTAGTGTAAGCTGAGACTTGGGCCAAATTCAAAGATATGCACATTTTGTTTCTCTATGCATAATTTAAGTTGAATTTCAGTTTCTCATCAACATAAAAGTTATAAACAGAAATTAACTGCTATTGTGAGTTTGATACCGATGACCGCTGTTTTACCACCAATACTAATCAAGACACCGATTCAGACATATTAACAAGTGGACAAGTGAACAATTTGTTAAATTAGAAATTACCCTTTAAACTGATTGGAGGAATTCTATCATTATAATTGTTCTCTAGCTAATAGAATTTCAATTGATATAATTGTGCTCTATAGTTCAGCACTACATACTTAGTGCTTCCCAGTGTCTACTGGCGACTCAGGTGGGACTCAAACCCACAACCTTCTGCATAGTAGTGCAGATGTCTTTCCTCTAGACCAGAGTTTACCAGTGGACACTCGAAAGCATATAGACTATACAGTGCTGAGTAACATCAGTGAAGGCACAATCATATCTATTTAACTTATATTATCAGAGAACATTTAAAATAAAATAAGTACATGAAATGTCAATCCAATCTTAAAATAAGGAAAAGAATACCATACTAGCTTGCCAAAGTTGCCAAACCCTTTCAAGAAACTGCTAAGACAGAACTATTATGTGCTTAGATTCATTTGTATTGCTTGTTTCTTATGTTGACTTCCTTGATCTTGACTTTAGGATATGCGCACTTTATAATAACTGGATGAATAACAAAGAAGATGGTACAAATCCAGAGATGATAACATTATTAACCCTCCTATAGGTTTAACACTCAAAGACACTCAAAATTTGTATGCAACTCCCAACCCATTGACTTTGTGCAGTGCACTCAAATAAATGCAAGGACATGTGGCTAGGATAGGTCAAACCAAAACCACTCGACAGTACATACACATGTGTGACTCTGTGGTTTGACCTATTGGCAATGCAACCAAAAATACTCAAGTGAGTGTCTGTGGGTGCCGTGCTGACTGGGCCAAATTTCAGCATGGGCACAGGAGGGTTAATGATATATATCGTTTGTAGAATAGAAAGAACTAGAAACACTTGGCATCTTCTTACCATCTAGCATCATGACATCACACTCCAATTGACACTTCAGCACTCCATTGCATCTTCTTACCATCTAGCATCATGAACATCACACTCCAATTGACACTTCAGCACTCCACTGCATCTTCTTACCATCTAGCATCATGACATCACACTCCAATTGACACTTCAGTACTCCACTGCATCTTCTTACCATCTAGCATCATGACAGCACGCTCCAATTGACACTTCAGCACTCCTCGGCGTCTTTTAACCATTTCATGACACTCCAAGACATTCATCACATCAAATCAGTTGGTCAAGGGGTGGCACCCCTCATTTGTAGAAAAACTCCATCTGGGGAAAACTGTCAATCCCAGACACCACCACTATCAAGAAATTACTCAAGAAAGAACTATTTAGAGTTAAACAATTTGTTTAATGACACAACAATTTGTGCAAAGGATTAAAGTTATTAAACATACACATTCAATGAAGTTCTTAATTTCACAAATGTTGCTGATGTGGAGTTTTGTAAACTTGAATAAACACATTTATTAAAGCATAAACAGCCTTCTTCCATTAAAATGCATAGGTTAACATGTACACATGTATTCTGGTACAAACACAACATAGTTTCTAGAGGATTTGAATTGGAATAGTATTTAAACATCATCTATAACTGGTATGCCAATTCCCTTTGAATATAACAAATATTACTTATTTCACTTAGATCCAGTACAGATAACAACTATTTATTGCCAAGATTTGAACCAAATTTGGCATAGCAAGAGAGATTTGGTGTGGCAAGAGAGATTTGGCGTGGCAAGAGAGATTTGGCATGGCAAGAGAGATTTGGCGTGGCAAGAGAGATTTGGCATCGCAAGAGAGATTTGTGGCGGCAAGGGAGATTTGGCGTGGCAAGGGAGATTTGGCGTGGCAAGATTTGGCGAGATCCCTATGACTGGGTGTACTGAATGCCAACATAGACTCCTCTTGAATGACACGAGCAGGACATGTACAAGATGTTGTATGTACAGGAGAGAGAGGGGTGATGGGCCCTGGGCAGAGACTTGACCTTCTTGATGGCTAGAAGAACAACTTACAAGCTGTGACCTGTGGACACGTGGTGTTCCTGTAAATGGTAAGTAGGAGTCATTATCACATATCAGGCAAAGTCTGAAAGTCTGTCTGCATGTTATGCCAGATTTTCAGTGCCGGGGAAGGCAACTGATAGAGTGAAGCTCTTGGTGTTTGTCTGCAGCTTCAACACAGGGATCAGTGGTTCAACCGTTGTCTTACTATCAACATCCAGAGATGGGTCTCTCTGAATGAGTCTTTGGAGGTGACTCGGATGATTCTGTGGAAGGAATTCATGGGAAAGGCGGCACTGAGGCTGTCTTCATTACCAGTCCAGATGAAGAAGATATCATCGATGTACCACCACCAGCCCAAGGCCCATGGAGCGGAGGTCAACATGCATCCTACTAGTTTACTCCTAAAGAGAACGGCAAAAGATGGTGTCCTCACTGCCCAACTGACCTGGATGTTAAGACCATATAGATTGAGTGAAGTGAAGACACTTGATCCACATCTTCTCTCTGCTGAGATGGTCAAGCTCTCTACAGTTCTCAGGTGACCCATAGCCCTGCATAATCATGCCAGAAATAGAGTAGATGGACACACAGAAGTGGTGGTCAACAGGTGTGTCTAGCTTACGGGTATTGACTGTGGATCTGTGGCCACAAAACCCTCTTTTGAGGGGGTTTTGTCTCACCAATGTTCAGTACCACACAGACCCTGCAGGATATGAGATAGATGGAATTGGTGATGATAAAGATAATGTGGCCTTTGGTCTTATATATAGCTATGGTGACATGACTTTTGAAGGAATCTGACTCCTTGACATGTCCTCAACAAGCAATGCAACGGAAAGTACACCTGAAAGTACCCCCATTGAATACAAGGATGAACAGTATCATGAATAGAGGGATCTCAGCCCAAACAATGAATTCCCTTACACTGGGTGGATGTCTAAATGCCAACATATAGGCTCCCCTGAAATGGCATGATGAAGGCAATCTAAAGTGAGCAGGATATGATGGCTTTATAGTACTAGTTATTTCATGTATGGGAAGGAGAGAGAGAGGTGATAAGTGGCAATAAGGGGAACTTTCCAATTGGTACAATCTTGTCGTCTGGGCTTCTCAGCAAAAACCAAGGCCCTGGGCAGAGACTTGACCTTCTTGATGACGAGACGAACAGCTTACAAGCTCTGCCCTCTGGACATAAGGTGTTTCTTTAGTTCCTGTGAATGATGAATAAAGTAGGGGTCAATAGAACATAACCAGTGAAATCTGAGGGTCTGGCTGTACATTATACCAATTTTGCAATGCCGGGGTAGGCAACTGTTGGAGTGAAACTATTGGTGTTTGTCTGTGGGTTCAACATAGCTACCGGTGGTTAAGCCATTGTATTCCTTTCACACAGTAACATCCATAAAACAGGTCTCTGTGAATGGGTGCTCAATTGACGATTCTGTGGAAGGAATTCATGTGGATTTACAATGAAGGCAATCGAGCCTCTTTTCATCACTGATTTAGATGAGGAAGGCATCAACGATATAGCACCACTAGACTCGAGGTTCGACATGGAACTGAGGCAAACATGCATTCTTCTAGCTATAACTCCAAAGAGAAAACACCATTGATGGCATCTTCAATAGGTTTTCGCTTAGAGGTTATGCACTAAAAGAACACATGTTGATGCCATATGCCTCAGTTCTATGAAGCCTTGGGTCTAGCAGGGCTATATTGATAATGTCTCCTTCATCTGTACCAATGATGAAAAGAGCTTCATTGCCTACAAAAACCACATTAAATTCCTTCCACATAATCATCAACTGAGTACCCATCCAGAGAGACCCATTTTTCGAATGTTACTGCGCATAAGGAAGACAACGGCCGTACCACTGATCTCTATGTTAAACTCACAGTCAAACCCCAATAGCTTCCCTCCTCCAGTTGTCATCCCCGACACCGCAAAACCAGCATAACATACAGTCAGGTCCCCAGATTTCACCAGATATCTTCCAATGACTCCGACTTTGAACACCATTCACAGGAATTAAAGAAATACCTTACGTCCAGAGGTCACAACTTGCAAGTAGTTCGTCTGGCTATCAAGAAGGTCAAGTGTCTGTCCAAGGTCTCAGTTTTTGCTGAAAAGTCCGAACATCAAGACAGTGCCAACAAGAAATATCCCCTCATTGTCATTTATCACCCCTCTTTCTCCGTCCTATACATAAAATAACTAGTACTTACCACCATATTCTGCTCACTAAAGATCGCCTTTAACATGCCATTCCAGAAGAGCCAATGTTGACATTTAGACATCCATCCAGTGAAGGGATCTCATCGTTCAAGCTGAGGTCCCCCTATTCCTGACACTGTTAGTCCTCACATCCAACAGAGTACTTTTAGGTATATTTCCTTGTGCATTGCTTGTTGAAAACATGTCCAGGAGTGGGATTCCTTCAAAAGCTATGCCATCAGAGCCATATACATGACCAATGGTCATATCACCTGTACCACCACCAATCTTATCTGTCTCATGTCTTGCAAGGTCTGTGGTGTACCGTGCATTGGTGAGACAAAGACCACCATCAAAAGACAGTTTCATGACCAAAGGTCCACGGTCAACATCCGTAAATCAGACATGCCTGTAGGCCATCACTTCAGTCTGCCTAACTACTCGATTCCTGACATGATTCTACAGGGTATTGAGCCACCAGGAACAACAGAGAGCCTGTCCATGTCAGTAGAAAGAAGATGTATTGATCAAATGGCTTCGCTCCATTCAACCCATGGCCTGAACATCCGGTCATAATGGGTCAGTGCAGGGCAGGATCGATTGCTCGTCTCTTTAGAGCAACTAGTGGTGCATGTTGCCTCTAGCTCCATGTCCGCCAAGGGTCTGGTGGTTTGATACATCAATGATATCTTCTCCATTTGGACCAGTAATGAAGAGAGCTTCAGTACCTCCCTTTCCCATGAATTCCTTTCACAGAACCAACAAAGTCACCTCAGAGTACTCATCCAGAGAGACCAGTTCTCTGGATGTTGCTGTTCGTAAGACAACAGATCACCAAAGATCTCTTATGTTAAACCCACAGCCAAACATCAAATGCCTCATTCCAGCAGTTGTCATCTCCGACACCTCAAACCAGCATAGCATACAGCCAGGCCATCAGATTTTTGCCGGATATGTTCCAATGACTCTAACCACCATCCACAGGAACTTGTGTCCAGAGGCACAAACTTGCAAGTCGTTTACTAGCCAACAATTAGGTCGAGCCTCTGCCATCATCCCTCTCTTCCCCTACCTGCTCAAATGACAAACAAGAGCAGCCAAGGTTAGCATAAAGTACACCCAGTCACCCCAACCACCCACCCCCAGGATCTCATATTGTTGGCAAGATTTGTTTGGCAAGAAAATTTGGCTTGAAAGACGTTTGGGTGGCAAGACACTTGGACTGGCAAGAGATTTGGCAAGAGGGTTTGGCAAGACATTCGGTTCAGAAAGACTTGTGAACTGGCAAGAGATTTGGCTTGGCAAGGGATTTGGGCTAACCCAGAAATAAATTGTTGTTAAAATGTGTAAAAAAGTAAAAAAGTAAATATTTTTTGTAAACTTAAAAACTTTTTTATTGTACACTTTAAATACGCCATGTTAGATGACCTTCTACTGAGGTCATAAAATCCTTCTGGGTTTTAAAAAAGCAAACATTTCACCAAACACGTTTCACCCCTGTAAAACATGAAAGAAGTCATTCATGCCGAAATATATAAGGCCAAAAAGCTTGTGGCTAATCGATACCAGTCCTTTGGGCTGGACAACCGAGTATGAAGGGAGAGCAGCGAGAAAGCCCAAGACCAAGACTATGACGAGCACAAACAAGAGGTTCAAGAGAAGCTACAACCAGGCCATGGTAACTACTCTCGCTCCTCCTACTATTGCTTCTGCGTGTCAGCACTAGTTTTTTGGGGGCCAAACGGTATCCAACTGGTCAAGACATTTGCTACGCCTGTGAAGGTCAAGTCCACTGGCAAAAATCTTGCCCCAACATTGGGGGGAAAAACATGACCAAGGCTGGTGACTGTCATAGTAAGATATAACTTCACATAATTCGAGGTCTGTAAGATAATGCAAAGATTGTGAATATCTTTTGTGGTTAATGAGATATGATTTTTTTGAAATATTAAACCTCTATTTGATGCCAACAATATCAAATTATTATATAATTTATCTGATGATAGAACTACTAGTAGAACTCATGCAATTATTTTAAACGATTTTTCTGATTTTTGTCTTAAACAAATTTGAACTTCCCATTTGGAGTAAATGTCAAGGTCATTTTAGATACATGAAGAAACACACAGTTCACGTTACTTACGATCATTAAAAAAGAAAGGATTTATTTCTTTTGGTTTCAAGAGATATGATTTTTCATGTTATTTGAAACCTGGTGATGCAATTATTTAAAAACATCATCTACATGGTAAGGTCATTGATGCTGTAAAGTATCCAGTCTCATTTGAGGTTCACTTATATAGGGTTAAATCTCTAATCCTTAAATTAAATGTCATCTGTGTGTTATTTATAAGCATTCATTAGGAGTGGGTACGAGGCTGGTCATAAGCCCTGGGAATGAGGATAGTTTTGGGAGGTTCATAAACTTTGCTCATAAACTTCTCTATGTGCTTCATCACGGTTACAATTTGTTTTTAGATTTTGCCTCTTCTTGATGAATATGCAACTTTTCCAGACCTAAAAAATTGCCAACGAAACATCTTAAGTTTACTAGGTATTTTTAAGGTATTTTGCAAATGTGGGAATTATGCAAGCTTGTTTGTTTTCGAAAAAACCTTTAGACGATAACAGAATGTGTATTCAGCTTTGTAGACAATGTACCGGACATGTACACTGTAATTATGTACATGAACAGTACAGTGAATGTGATGTGTGCATACAATACACATAAACAGTATACTTAATTGTGGCACACATGCATATGACCGTTGTGTCTGAGGCATTGAGGGCGCAATGTATGTATTAAAAATAATTACTAATAATTAAATAGAAAACCAAGTAGTGTTGAAGCTCTTACGTCATCATTATTAGAGTTATCTAGGAGAGTAACTGCAAAATGTGATGTCATTCTGAACTTGGCAAGAATGAGCATTTTCAGGAAAATTAGGTTCACCGAGAAGGAGAAGAAAAGAAAGAAAAAAAACACGAACAGTTTCAAGGAAGTGTTTGCACGAACACTTAATAATCAATCCTTACTTTACATCAAAAATAAACTTCCTTGTATGTTTAAAATATAATATAAAGTATGTTATCTACCCTTTAAGTTCATTTATTCGTTGTGCCTAGTGGAGTTATATAAATGAGAGTTCATAAAGGTTTTAGTTATGAGCTGTCCTGTATAACGATAACATGATCAAGAATAATTTATTATGAAAAAAAAAATCAAGTGCAAAAACGTATGTTTTAAAACAAGGATTTCCCTTGATTTTTTACACCAGCATATTTTTGACCGTTCGTCTGAGACTGAGGCCAAGACTGGTCTCGAGACCTACAGCACTGATACACATGTGGCTACAAATGGCACAGTTGCTACACGCATAGCCAATCTTCCATTATAACTTACTCATAGTTTGGCAACCATAACTATGGTTGTGATGTGGAAAGTTAGCATATCACTAGTTAACCGTTCGCATGCGCTACTGGCTCCATTCTAGTATTAACGGTTACCAGGGAAAGGTTTTCACTTCTAACAAAATGGCCGATGAGATCTCATTTTTTCAGGTAGAAAAACTCTTCATACTTAATGATAAGTGCAGCAAGAGGTTAAAAAACATAGGAAAAGGTGTGAGATTTGGAAAGTAATGGATGAGAGGGTGGAATTCAGCAGTGAGAATTTCCAGTTTGCATATATAAAATGACTATTTAATCATTCAAGTAACGCCGCTGTGACCATACTGTTGTGATATGTTTCTACAGTAAAGACACTGTAAATGGAATTGCCGCGTAAAGCCCCCGGAGCTCGCAGCTGAAGTACATTTCACCGCTAGAGGGCTACAACATGCACGAGGCAAATACTGAATACCTTGGGTCTTTGGCTCACACTGTCTAGATCATTCTCCCTCTCTCTGCTAGATGAAGTTGGGTCTGTGGCTGACACTGTCTAGATCTTCTCTCTATCTCTCTCTGCTTGATGTAGTTCAGTGATTACCTTGGGTCTCTGGCTAATACTGTATAGATCATGAGACTGGGGGTAGAAAAACAAAGTTTATTATTATAACGAAGATGGGTTAAGTTGCACAAATAAACCCCAAAATGTTTAAATTTATACCATTTGAAAAGGGATATATTAAGTAATGTTTTTCCATTTGGAACTAGTTTGTAAGATAAAGGGTTGGGAGTTATGACTAAATCCCTGTTTTTAAGGAAATTTGTACACAGCATTGCAGAGCGCATAAAACTTGACATGACAAATTAATATTAACAGTGAAAACCTCTAAATGCTATTGTTTTATTTTTTTTTGTCTGAGGTGCCAATTGAAATGATCACTATTAGATTTAGTTTCTAACCAATTACTCACTATGAACAACTTCACCTTGAAAATACCCTGAAAATCCGTTTTGCCTTGAAATAACAGTTCACCGTAATTTCACTGCAATTTCACAGTTCCTCTTCCTCTCAGATATTAGCAATAATGTCCACGGTGATTTCACTGCAAATTCATGGTGCTCTAGAGAATTAATGAGCTGCCCCAAAACTGCCACGAGTATTTCATGGCAATTTCACGGTGTTGTGTTGTCATGAAATTGTCATGAACTATTTATTTCACGGTAAAAGATTTTCAGGGTAAAGTTATTCATAGTGTCTGGGGGTTTAAAATGGTCCTCATACACTGCATCCCATATCATGCAAATCAAGGCCCACAAGTATTCACATGTCAAATATTGATATACCATGTTTATTATTGTGCATTTGACTTTAAGAAAAACTCTGCTAGGGTCGAAGTATAAGACATAGGAGAAGGGGAATCACCCACCAACCTCAACCATATTATTTGATCTTCACATCCTAACCATGCTGAACACAACATGATGCAACAAATATAACAATTCTGTTCAAGGTGTTAGCAAGGATTTAGAAATAGGGGACATCCTAATTTGCTGGAAATTTCAAAACAGGGTGTCCAAATTGTTCACTTACAATACTTTTACGTATGTAAATGACAGATAGAATAGGGTGTCCAAAATTGAAACAGGGTGTCCAAAAGACACCCAGACACCCCCTCTGACTAATATTATGATTCCTTTGGATCTTGTTGAAGTGAGCTGAGAACAAAAGATGTTTTGTTCTTGCTGATGGATCTTAACTTGTTGCACTCAAAAGGCTTCACACTTGAACAACTGAAGGATGGCAAGCAATAACTTCCAGATATGTTTAAATATTGTTATTAATATAGTACAATGCCATGTACTGCCACTGGCTATTAAAGTCAAATTAAGTGATTAAAAAATTTACCAAAATTAACTGACACATTTTCTGTTATGGAGTGATGCCAACTTTACCTTTTTTCAGAAAAGGAGATTAAATGGAAACTCTGTTGCTTCTTTCTTAACGGTATATAAATCATGTTGATATTTATATCAGATATATCAGGATATCTGCTTACTACAGTGTCATTATTACAATTACAATGTTGCAATAAAGAGTTAGCTTGTTAATTAGCAGCGTATACAGAGTCACTTATTTTAGCCATAAACATACCATAGACAAAATATTGTACATTACTTTTTCAAGTAAAATCACAACATTTTCAGAAGTTTCATAACATAATGAGTTGAATAATGAGTTGAAAATATATTAAGTGTCATAACATAATAATGAGTTGAATAATGAGTTGAAAATATATTAAGTGTCATAACATAATAATGAGTTGAAAATGTCCGAGTCAAAGAAAATCTTTTTTGTGTGTTTAATGTTTTCCTCATGTCCATTTTTCATCAGCTAAACAGCATTTGGATTGGCGCAAATAACACTAATATTAAAAAATTTACATTTTTTCTTTTTAACAACCAAATCTGACACATATTTCAAAGAACCTAGACAAATAATCAAGCATCACATCCCCAGAGATATACCGGCGGTAAGGTATTATTTTTTGTCACTGAAGTTCAATATAGCTGTTAAGTTATGTTTGGTCTAAAGCATGATTTTTATGTTTTAGCACAAGATATATATTGCTCTAATATTGCATATAAATTTGGGGTTCAATGTGTGAAGGAGTAAAGAAAATTTGATCCAATAAAAGTGTTATGCGTAACACTTGGCATTAGGGCTGTGCCGCCGGGTATCCAGGTATCCGAATACCCGACAGAAACGGTCATTACCCGGTTCCATTTTTCAGTTTGAATTACCTGTGAACGACTTTTTTAAATTTGGACTTTTAATAGTTGAGCGGTGCGAACAGAAATCTGTGACTCTTGAACACTGTAATGTTTACACTTTTACAGACAATTATCTTTAAATTCAAGAGATTACACTCCAATAAAGAAAAGATCGATAGTATGGTATCCTCTGTATAATATAAGTCAATTTATTACCATTTACAGTACATGTATTTGTACACCACCGGAGGCATGTTTTCAACATAAATGAAAACGGGTATCCGGGTATTCAAAGTTTCCTGATTTCAGGTATCCAGTTCCAAAAATATCCAAAAACGCACAGCCCTACTTGGCATCTATATTGTGTCATGATTTAATCATTTTTGTTAAATAATGTAATTTTTTTTATTATGTAACAAAAAAATAAGTGTTCGGGGGGGTGCGGGTGACACCCTATATGTAAATTGCACCTTTAACCCTCTTACTACTAAAAGGGTCAAAATCAGTCAAAATGTTGCTATACTTGCCAAGGTATATCTAGTGCACTTAAAAGACAAACATTGTCAAACCTTACGTGTAGTAAGTACATTTACAGGTCAAAATGAGTCAACCGTTTTTTGCCGGACTGGTAAAAGCATTGTCTGGTATTGTTCAGGGTGGTCAAAATGACAGTACAAACCAGTCAAAAATGCACATTTGGGTCAACAGTCAAAACAGGCAGTTGACTGATTTTGACCTCTATATGACATAAAACACAATAAAGGGAGCCACTTTGCATCCGTCACGTTAACAGTTTTTCCAATGGTTGTTATTTATTTTTAAGTACCCGAAACCGACCAACAAGTGTTTCAACATGTGAATGGACATGCAGGCTTATACTAGAACTAATTTGAGTTTATTTATTTGATTTAAAAAAAACAAAAATTATTTTTTTACCCTCAAATTTACATAAAAATTGGACGGAAAAAGTTACCTCACTTTTCCGTCCATTTGTTGATGCAAATTTTAGGCTAATTAAAAAAATAATAGTAATAATCAACTCAAATTATCTTTAGGTTAAGCATGCATGTCTATTCAAATGTTGAAATTCTTTTTGGGTGGTTTCAGATATTTAAAAAAAAATTAGAACCATTAGAAAAACTGCTAACGTGACGGTAGGAAAGTGGCCCCCTTTATTGTGTTTTATGTCATATAGCAACTTCCCACTAAAGTGCAGCTACAGTAGGAGGGTTAAAAGTTATAGTTCAATGACTGCTCATCAGATTAATCAGAAAATTGTGAAGTTTACTACAATTTCTTGCCACCAAAACCACTGTATGCCTTGACTACGATGGACAAATAACTGTGATATTTGTTCTGTTGTTTTTACTGCAAATTCTCTTTGCTACCTTGATATTGATGATTCAGGGTGTTTCTTTTTCAACACTCTTTTTGGATATTATTGGCAGCTATTATGACATAGCAGGAAACTATGCAACATCATGTTCGTTTTTGCATAACAATTGAACAAGTACCTTGTCTAAATTTTATTTCACAAGTTTGCAATCAGTCAACTTGAAATACAGGCTAGCAATGATTTGGTTATTTATTTTTTTGTACACTTTCACTGCTGTGACACTGAGTACACTGACTAAATCTTAACTGTATGTCAAATAAATAGTCTTCTCGTTTTGTTAAAACTCTCCATGCAAAAATGGCACAATTTTTAAACACTTGACATCTATTTAATGCATCCATATTTGATTTTAAGAATCAATTAGAACTAGAGGTATTGAGTTTGTAGAAAACAAACTCACAGTGTTCTAAATTTGTTAAAAAACAAGACTTACTTCAGGAGATGAGTTTTCATAATATATAATTAAAATGACATATAATGTGCTATACTGAATACATTAACTTCCCGTTCAGTCACGTGACTGAATTTATACTTCACACAGAAGTAATACAATGGATGTCTTTTATCATCGTCCTAAAAGTGCTACCATTTATATATAAACCTAAATGTGATGAAATTCTGTTTGATAATTTCTGAGATATGAAAATATTCCATTTTAAATACTCACTGCTAGGGAGCGCTCTGATCTGTCATGACGTCATCAAACAATTGTTGACGATGAGATATGACTAGTCACTTTATTCACAGAAATCCAATATTCATCTTCCCTATCACATTGGCTGCAGACTATATAATAGTGCTGAAGAATTCTTTTTCTGTTGAACTTCCGGTTTCAACTGGAAAAAAAGTCAAAATTGGGTCATGTTTGTGTACGAAATGTCACATAATTCGAGGTCACTACGATGATGCCAAGATTATTAATTTATCTGGTGTGGTTCATGAGATGATTTTTAATATATTAAACCTCTATTTGATGTAATTTGATGACATCACAACTTTATGACATTAAATATATTTATGACATTAAATATATTTATTTCAATGTAAAAGTATTTGTGAAGTAGAAGTTAGTCTGAACACTGCAAATATGGTTTTCTCTTCAGAAACGTTTCACGACAAAACTCGCATCCGTGGTACGGTGTGCAACTTGACAAGAGACTATTAATGGCTACATGTACACGTGGAGTTCAGTTCGGCGTGCGACTTGACTTACGACTACTGCCAGGTGCTGTATGTGTGCACAAAAAAAATGATAGGCCTGTGTGGAAAATGGCTCTGTGCTTGCGGAATGGCTTGTACAAATACATGTACAGAACAGTGCTTCAGAATATTTTTTCACTTAAACTTCTGGTTTCGACCGGAAGGAGCGGTCGGATTTTGAACCGTGAAGTTGGTATTTTAGGCTATAAAGTACTCTTGACCTCACACTGGGACATCCAGAATAAAATTCCTATTCTTACATTATACTATAATCCTGGCCCATGAGAATGGCTAACACTAGCAGAGGAATTATTGAGTCATTTGTGAAGCGCTACGCTTTGTGTCTGACACTAGATCTCTTTGTCAGTAAACAATGAATGTGGACGGTCTAATGAGAAACTTACAACTTGAACCGTTCATTCATTGCTGAGTGAAAGTAAAATTGCAACATATTGTATCATAATAAAGTAGCAGCCAGCAGCAGGTCTGTGCTTTGGCGCTAAATATGAGTATGAGTGAAATAAATGGAGGTTAGATTAAAAACAACGGCATACCATCAAGTGAAGTCGTGTCACCTCATGTAGCTGTATAGCTGATTCAGCGGCCATGATCATACTTTTTCCTTCCTCCATGATCACAATGACATGTGTTGACTGACGTGCATACACTTGCGAACTCAGAAAGTGCATGCAGATACGTGTAAACAACTGCAATGCAAGCTTGCAAGATGACAGTGGAACAAAAAGCCTCTTTTGTGTCACTGCTCATGTGTTTTGGCCCGCCAACTAACGAGTTTACGAAAACAAAACTTTGTGCACGTGGGAATGTAGGCCCCTCCTAAGTCTGGAGTACAATGTGTTGCTTTGACACTAACGTTAGTGTAGGAAATAGAGATCAGTGTGTACGTGTGATGTGACCACAGAGTTTTATATAAGAACATATAACTCTATGGATGTGACGTGTGTATACCATACTGATTTTGGCCCACAGAGTTCAAGTTATTCTATATAATGTCGGGCCCGAAATCCGCCGGCCAGCTTGATGTTTATGTTGGCACCATAGAGTTATATAAGAATTGGCACAGAATTCCCATTCTATGTATTTCAATACGCTGGCCTAGAACGGACAAACTAAAAAAAAAATCCTGAAATCATTTCAAAATATTTTTATATCGTCTCCTTCAGGCAGACTTGATTTCCGCAACGACAATTTACGCCATTATTAAAGCCAGCCCAATTACTTTGATAAAAGCACCGATTTTGGAAAAAAAAATGATTTGAATACCACTTAAAATAAATCACACTGATCCAAAAAGGTAAGTTTATCACATCCCTACCTTCAGGCTAGGTAGACTTTAATTCGGCGACAAGTTCAGCCATTAAATAAGGTTAGCGCCATTAATTAATTTAAAAAAGAAAGAAATCAAAGCTTTGGTCAAAAGAGCTTGGAATTTTATTATAAAAATGTAAGAAATTTGGTCCATAATTGTTCGCCTATATAGTGTATGAAAGCACATTTTCAAACCATTTTTTGCATTTTTCTCGTCCAAAATATTTAAATATATTTATAGCATTAGCATCCCCTAGAATATATTTTCAGGTATAAATAATTTTGGTGACAACCAATTCTGTCATAAAAGCTATGTTTACATGCGAAACAATAATCCTCGGCCTTAGAACTTGAATCAGGGAGAAAACTTGTTTTGACCAGCGTGGTTTTTATATATATGCATAAATTATACTATTTCACCAATGCATTGATGCACGTATTACGCCAATAATTATGGAATTCCATATCTGCCATTCTAAACGTCGCCCGTCGCCCTTCTAAACGTGGCGCGTCGCCCGTCGACCTTCGACCGTCGCCCGTCGCCCTTCTAAACGTCGCGCGTCGCCCGTCGCTCTTCTAAACGTGGCGCGTCGCCCGTCGGGCGACGGTCGACGGGCGACGCGCGACGTTTAGAAGGACGACGGGCGACGCGCCACGTTTAGAATGGTAGATATGGAATTTCATACGCCAAACCTACGTGATCAATGATGCACGTTGGGGCGCTATAAACAGCGCTATGTGACAGACTGCGCGCTGTAGGCCTACACCAGAGACAGATACGGCAAATAATTATACAGAGTTGATCTAGTCTAGTCTTGGGAAAAGTGAAACTTGTTGAAGAACTGAAATTCAGAAAATAACTGAAAATGGGATGGGGTGGGGATGGGAGAGGCGAATCCAGGGAGGGTGGAGAGAGACATGTTTTCCTTCCTCCGTGGTCTTAGGTTCCAATTAATTTCACGGTAACAAGGTTACGCGGATCGCGGGGGGGGGGGGCAAAGGGGTATGTGGCCCTCCTGTTTTTGTTCATTTATAATGTCCCCCCTTTTTAACCATGTGTCTGTACCTCCCTATTTGAGACTTGATGTCCAGCAAGGGGTGCTGTATTATAGAAAAATGGTATTTGGAAGGAGATCGGTAAACAGATTAAAAATGCTCCAAACTCAGAGCTGAAGTTCATTCACCGCACTTTTGGGATTTGGGGCACTATCGGGATTTTTCGTGTGGGGGGGCACCCTGGGGGAACCGGAATTTTGGGGGAAGAGCATGTTCCCCCAGCCCCCCCCCCCCCCCGTGGCTACGCCGCTGCCGCTAGAGGGCTGCGATGTGCAGAGGATGTCTATATATAGATTATATTAGCACGCAGTGTTATTTTTTTCCAGGACGGGTACAAACGTGAACAATTTTTGAAAACAATTATTTAAAAAAAGTTAAAAGACAACAAGTTTTTAAAAATGGAAATTTCATCGAATTGCCCACGTTCGTCCTGGAAAAGAAAATGACGCTTGCGCGAACAGCAGAGGCCTGATCTTTGGTGACCCTCGAAGCGGGACGTCAGATCTCTTCGGGCTGCTCTTCGCGCCAGTGGTTCACGCAGCACCTGACATTATTTCTAGATATGACTGTTATATTTTAATTTGCAACGGTACTTTTTAGGCAAACTCCATATACTAACGGCAAAGAAGCTCTTCATTTCGTTTTCGGAACATAAGTTCTTTTAGAAGTATTATCCCCATCGACAACAAAAACATATTGCATATAAATTAAAGGATGGTAAAAAGGAGAAAACAGTGCATTGTGCCGCTTGCCCCCTTTTTTTTTATATGTTCCTGATATTCAATTGATATTATTTTGTATACAATCTGATTAGCGTTAGCGTTTGTCAAAAGCTACAATTAATACATACAATATTTCATCCGAGGGGATTAAAACAGGCAAGTCTCATTTTTTTTGCGTGTCGAAATTCCCTTCGCGCGCATGCGTGCTGAATGGGTTCATAGTCTTGACACAAGGGCAAAATGCGCACAAAACCCGTCGCTGCGGTGTAAAAAACAAATACGCGAACGGCCGTTAGCTAGTCAGCCCGCCCTCAGACGGCAGGGCTCTCCCAACAACCGGTTCGGAACCTTAACCATAATGGCTATGCATAATTTAATCCTTAGTTTAAATAGGATTATTAAACCAAAGATACTGTGTGGAAACGTGAAACGCAAAATGGCTGGGCATGGAAGTGCGCCCGCTGTTGTTAGGTAGGTAAAACCAAAATCGTTTGCGCGGTGCTACTGCACTATGACTATAGCAAACTTCCAACCAATTAGCCACCAACTAAATAATTGATGGCGAGCAGATCGAAAGTTTGGTGTTCTGCCATAAATTGCACCAACAATTCCAAATGGGATTGTAATCTTCATTTTTATCGGTTTTTCAAGTTGGGTCTTTATCATATACAAGAAATCGTTGACCACTTCTTTCATTTTTTTTATTTAAAGAGGCACTCTAAGGTCAAATTCAGTTTTGTGATGCACTCATTTTCCAACAGATAGAGTCCTTATTAAAGTGTGAAAAAAATTACAAGTCTCTAACTTTACTTTAAAGTGGTGTAACATATCATTTTATTTGATACCCTTTCAGAGCGATATTTGAAACATGACGTCACTATTTTCTTATGGTAAATGAGTCTGTAACATTCCATACAGGAATTGTTTGTTTGTCAAAAAGTCAATTTCAATGCCGATTTGATCAAATATTGTGGAGATTCAGGAATGAACTGCAAATTCACCGTACAAAAATGTAGAGATCCATTTATTTGAAATGTGACGTCACTGTTGTCTTTGGATGTTAACAAATTTCACACAGGAAGGTTATCAAATAAAATGACATTTTACATCACTTTAACGTGAGGTTAGAGACTAATTTTTTTTGTAATTTGTTCACACTTTAAAAAGGATTCTAGTTATTGGAAAATCACAAAACTAAATTTGACCTTAGAGCCCCTCTTTAAAGAGCTATGATATATGTCGATAGTATACTTACAATAAATATTTATTTATTTATTTATTTACATTTATTTATTTATTTATTTATTTATTTATTTATTTATTTATATTTATTTATTTATATTTATTTATTTATTTATTTATTTATTTATTTACATTTATTTATTTACATTTATTTATTTATTTATCTTTTTATCTATCTTTTTATCTATTTATCTATAACCATTACAGAGACATGTTAGTGTACTATTTTTATATGTCTATAGTACACTTATAAAAATGTATTTATTTATTTATCTATTTATTTATTTATTTATTTATTTATTTATTTATTTATTTATATCCACCTTTACAGATACATGTTAGTGTACTATTTTTATATGTCTAAAGTACACTTATAGAAATGTATTTATTTATTTATTGATCTGTTTATTTATCAATTTATTTATTTATAACCATCTTTACAGATGCATGCTAGTGTACTATTTTTATGTCTATAGTATACTTACAAGAATTTATTAATTTATTATTATTTTTATTTATTTATTTATTATTTATTTATAGAAATCTTTACAGATGGTTGCTCATCCAGCACAGCTGATCATTAATTGGGGCCTTCTTATTGTACTGTTACCTTTTGCAAGTGATGATTAAAAGTGATTGATGATATACAGGACACGATCTCAGCTTTTGCTTCCACTTTGTTGGTTTAATTAAAAAATCTATTGAGATAGGAAACCTTTCTTAAGGCAGAGACAAAAATAAAATAAAAATCCAAAGGTTATCACTTGTATAAAAAGATTATCATGACTTGGGTAGCAAAAAAAATTCGTAGTCTGCAGAAAAGACACCCGATGTATTTCCCATTTGCTTTATATAAACCCCCTTATAAATCCTGAAGGAACACTTTTTCAAATCTATGCATACCATTTTAAGATGGATATTATACAATATGTATCATTTCAATCATCATTTAAGTCTTTCACATCTTTGTCTTTAACGCGAATTTGCCCTAAACTTGCCGTTACCTTCCTATAGCTTCCTACACTTAGTTAACGTCGTCTGCTTCGTTTTACCTACCTACCGCGTGATGGCGCCCTTCCCCATGTACCAATTTTGCTGAGTCATACCGTTACATCGGCTGCCGTGCAAAACGGCACTAGTGTCCTATCTTCCTTTTGTAGTATCTTTGGATTAACTAGCTGATGGTCCGATCTGTGACAATGATAGCCAACAATTAATCATTATAAACCAACGGACAAACTACAGAAAGCAATGGACCACATGGAGAAAGAAAACAAACATATAGTTTTCGTGAGTAAAACAGAATCCTTCAGCGCCTCTCACCGATTACACAGGTTAGATTCTACCTCCATGACCAGTCCATGGTGTGTGCATGCCATGGTAGCGCACATCATCTGCAAGGCCGGACGGCCAAGAAGGGGATCGATCCGGGTTGATTGAGTCCAAACGGACTGGATAGTACCAGGAGTTAAAGCCTGATTAAGAGATTGGAAAGAATGTAGAATACAACTGCCACTTACAGATTTTCCTTTAAAAGATGATAGAGAACTCCTTTAGGACACACTTAACTAAGTCGTTAAGGAGAAGAAAGTGTAGTCAAGTGAGCACTGGAAGTGATATTTTGGGAGATTTTTGAGCATTAATTTGAATGTACGTTAGTGAGATGTTGGCCATTTTGCCGTCTGCTAAAAACAATTTTTTTGTGTGCAGAGGTGGCGGATTGGTTCGACATTCTTTCCCAGTAGCAGTAGGCCCTACTGTGTCTGTGATCATCATGGCAATGTTCACCACAGCGTCCTCAAGAAGGTCGTTTGGAAAGAATGTCCTATCCGACTGTCACTTTTTAAGAGGTTTTTGGGGAATTTTTTTGCAACCACTATCCTATCGATTTTTAGGGGTACAGAAACTGAGAAAGCGAAAACTATCTTTAAAATCCACTTTTATGATGGTTTTCGGACTTTATTTCCCTTCCAAAAAAATCTTCCCCTTCAGAAAATAGAAGGATCCTATTATAGTTGCCACTGCGCATGTACATTACAATGACCGTGTTGGTCAGTAACAGGGCAGTTGACAAGATCAGACTGACATGACTGAGGAAGTCATTGTATACCAAAAATGCCTGATTTTTCATGAAATAAATATCCTGGAATAATTTGAAGTATATGTCCATAATCATCCATATGTTCTCCACCTTACTATGGGTAGGTAAGATTAAATTATTGGTTATATTGAATGAGAAAAATGTGGCAATCGCATGCGATATTCTACCTGATCATTTCCTTATTTTTGCTCCCTGCTTCTTACCACCACCTAACGTTAGTCCGAATACTTCTTCCGTTCACAGTCTCCTATTTTTTAGAATAATTACGTCATTATTCTAAAAATAGGAGATTGTGAACAGAAGAAGCATTCAGACTAACCACCACACCCACGTACAGATTGCTGGACACAATCAAACGACCAGACCGTATCCCCTGTGTCATGGCCATAAGCATGGTCCTGGCCCATTTATCTGTAATTACTCGGACATGATTGTCTAGGAAAACAAGTCCACCCAGACCTTTCACACTCAGGGTCCAGAAATATAACTGTGGTAACGGTTCACGTTGTCTTTCATGAGAAACATTGTAAATTTGTCCTGAAATTAATCTATTGCATTTGCCGTCATGAATTCCTTCTGGCAAGGGATGATATCATCACAATCAGAGCAGACTTCCAACTGGGCATGGAATCGGTGTGCTAGTTTAAGATGAACACATAGTGACTGAAAATTACTGGCTCATTTATGCAGCAGCAACGGTAAAATATGACCTTATCACATGGGGTATTATTTTCAGTCACCGAGTTAATCTAAAACTAGCCTAGTGTTAGCCAGAGGGGTGTCTGGGTGTCTTTTGGACACCCTGTTTCAGTTTTGGATGCCCTATGGATTTATATAGCGCACGTATCCACCAACTAAGTGGTGCTCAAGGCGCATTATATTATTATCCCTGCTCATAAGGCTCATAAGGCTCATAAATCATTCCTGAAACCATCTCAGCTCCCTGGGGAGTATACAGCTCAATTGCTGCCATTTCTAGCGCATATAGAGCAAACCAACTCTGCCTTCACAGGTACCCATTTAACCCCTGGGTGGAGAGAAGCAATTATGATTAAGTGTCTTGCTCAAGGACACAAGTGTCACGGCCGTGATTCGAACCCACATTATGTTGCTAACACCAGAACTTGAATCCGGTAAGCTAGACCGCTCGCCCACGACACCCCATGCGCGATAATTATGCCATTATAAGCGTAGCCTTAGCGTGCGCGCATTGCAAAGTGCAGCGTGTTGAAACTGACGCAACGCCACGTGATCCACGTCTCCGCAAGTTTATCTCACAGAAACCCCGACTAAAAGATACAACAATCGTAACAACATGTCCCTTTAAAAGCTGTTAACTCGAGCTTCCAACAATTATTTCAGTTAAAGTTTTCCTTTCTAAGGGATATGAATTTATGGTAAAATTTATAAAAACTAGAAACTTCCTAAATTGCTGTTAAAATAATAATAAACATGGACATTCCTGGATTAGAATGAATCCCAAAATTGCTTGTTTGTTGTCAATAGACCTTATGCATATGATGTCACAAACTGAATATTGCCCTCATTCAGAGGGTAGAGAAGGTCACTCATTGGTTAATGTATGCGCACTGTGTGTGCGTATACGTACAGCGTGCATACATGAACCAATGAGTGACCTTCGTTTGCCTCTGAAAGGGAGCAACCTTCAGTTTGTGACATCATATGCATAAGGTCAATTGGAGACTGTGACAACCTCATCCCCAGGGCTTTTGAGCAGTTTCTGTATTGTACCCACTGCGCCCTCGCCCTGGAACAGGACAAATTCAGTATCCAAAAAAAAATTGTTATTTAAATGAGGTGTTCATTTATCATTGGGGTTTGGGGGTAGAGTCTGATACACGGTTAATAACAAGAGTGTGTACTGCAATAGGGAGGCTGGGACGAGGTCATCCACATTTCAATTCTTATGCATTGCAGGTAGACATTGTATTCGTCATATTTTGGCGTTCTCTTCCCGATGAAATGAATCACAGCAAACTTTGATGTGTTTAAAAACAATATTATAGGCAGGATATTATGAAAACAAACAAATTTAAGATTGAGTTTCTTCAAAACTGTTTAAACTGATCTTGCTTAAATAAATTATCAGTCGGTGTTTTTCCCACCAGGGTCTAGTACTCAGTAGTGAGAGTGAGGTATACCCTGAGGATGAGGTTGACCAATATGTTTTAACCGCACCATTGGTATTTTGGTAGAATTCGAGTCAACTTGTACGCGTGCCAACTCGTACGCAACCAACTCGTACGTGTGCCAACTCGTACGTGTGCCAACTCGTACTTCTACCAACTCGTACTTTTGCTAACTCGTACTTCTACCAACTCGTACTCGACAGGATGTCAACTCATACGCATGCCAAATCGTACTGGGTAGGCCCAATAAATGTTTTTATGGACTGTTGTTTTGGTTGTGTTGAGTAATGATTATTTACCTCTAAGTAATTATATTAAGTATAATATTATTATGGGCCGTATTTTTTGTGATTAATTAATTATATTGTGTGTGTGAGTTTAATTTGTTAAACTTCCTACTACTACAAGGGTCAAAATCAGTCAAAATGTTGATATAGCTTGCCAAGGTATACCTAGTGTACTTAAAAGTCAAACACTGTCAAACCTTATGTGCACTGTAGTACATGTAAGTACATTTACAGGTCAAAATAAGTCGACCGTTTTTGACTGGTAAAAAGCATTGTCTGGTATTGTTCAGGATGGTCGAAAGTGAAAGTAAAAACCAGTCAGAAATGCCGCTGAGTGCACATTTGGGTCAACAGTCAAAACAGACAGTTGACTGATTTTGACCTCAGCAATAGTTATGAGGGTTAATTTGAAAAAACGGCTGTGGCGTTGAGCATTAAATATTTATTGTTATTTTCATGGAATTTTTCCTGTAATTATGATCATCAAGTTAATTAATTGGATTTTGTGTGAGTATTATTTTTTTAAATTTTTTAAACGTTTTTAAAGAGGCACTCTAAGGTCAAATTCAGTTTTGTGATGCACTCATTTTCCAATAGATAGAGTCCTTATTAAAGTGTGAAAAAATTACAAGTCTCTAACTTCACTTTAAAGTGGTGTAACATATCATTTTATTTGATACCCTTTCAGAGCGATATTTGAAACATGACGTCACTATTTTCTTACGGTAAATGAGTCTGTAACATTCCATACAGGAATTTTTTGTTTGTCAAAAAGTCAATTTCAACGCCGATTTGATCAAATATTGTGGAGATTCAGGAATGAACTGTAAATTCACCGTACAAAAATGTAGAGATCCATTTATTTGAAATGTGACGTCACTGTTGTCTTTGGATGTTAACAAATTTCACACAGGAAGGTTATCAAATAAAATGACATTTTACATCACTTTAACGTGAGGTTAGAGACTAATTTTTTTGGTAATTTTTTCACACTTTAATAAAGACTCTAGTTATTGGAAAATCACAAAACTAAATTTGACCTTAGAGCCCCTCTTTAAGGACTTTTAAGAAATTTTAAGGACATTTTTTATCATTTAATTTTAAGTAATAGTAGGGACATATGTTTGTTTTCATTTTCAATTGAAAAATTATGTGTACGAATTTACTAAATACAAGTTGGTACAAGTACGAGTTGGCACACGTACGAATTGGCACGCGTACGAATTGACTTGATTCGTTTTGGTAATGTCTTAAATTTACTTCTCCCCATTTTATGCAGTCCTTCTTTGAGTGACGCTGAAAACCTTGCCATATTTGGAAAGTGTAATAACCCCAACGGACATGGTCACAACTATAAAGGTATGTAATCATTATATGTAACTGTTGACCCTCCTACTATTGCTGCACTTTAGTGGGAAGTTGCTATAGAGGTCAAAACCAGTCAACTGCCTGTTTTGACTGTTGACCCAAATGTGCACACAGGGGCATTTATGACTGGTTTTGACTGTCATTTTGACCACCCTGAACAATACCAGACGATGCTTTTACCAGTCAAAAAAGGTTGACTCATTTTGACCTGTAAATGTACTTAATACACGTAAGGGTTGACAGTGTTTGACTTTTAAGTGCACCAGATATACCTTGGCAAGTATATCAAAATTTTGACAGATTTTGACCCTTGTAGTAGTATGAGGGTTAAAGGAGTTGTACACCATTGGTAATTACACAAAAAGAAACTGAGGGAAATATTATTTAAAAGCTTACTTGGTTGTAAGATTGTAATTATGGTACAAAATATCCTGAGAAGTTAAAAGGGCAGTATCATCACGATCAGAGTAGACATTCAATCGGGCATGGAATCGATGGCCTAGCTTAAGATGGAGACAGTGACTGAAAATTACTGACTCATGTATGCAGCAGCAACGGTAATATGACCTTATTATGTGGGGAATTATTTTCAGTCACTGAGTTAATCTAAAACAAGCACTCCGATTCCATGTCCTGTTGATCGTGATGATAGTGCCTCTTTAACCCTCTCAGTACCGAATTGTTTTGACATAAACAACTGCTGGTGACCGCATTGTTTGACCACTCAAGCGTGAAGCACACATTCTTACACAACAGAAAGCTTGTGTTCAAAGGCCAATTTTACAAACTCTATTATCACCTTGAAGATATCATTTTACAGCAAAATAAATAATAAAAAATATCTTACTTATTGAATTCCCTTTCATAAAATCAAAAAAACATTAAGATCGGTCAATAAATATCCAAGTTCTCGGTCTTTGTTTCCTCAGTGTGATCTGTAAACTCAAACACTTTTTTGTACACAAACACATGGCGCTCTGTAGGTGTTTGGCATTTCGGATCTTTCCACTCCAGTTTGAAGGGATTGCATAATAGCAACCTTATTTTATTTCACCATCAATTGAAAGTTCCGATCTTGCTCTTTCCAACCATTGTAAGCTTGGGTATGGAGGGTGAACATGGACAAAACTACAGCTTTATAACAAATGGCCTTTCTGCTCGGGCTTGAGTGCTTTTTTTGTGTGAAAGCTTGGTCGACTAAAGTCGCCTATGGTAAGGAAGAGGGGGTATGAGTGCAGTCGACTAAAGTCGCCTATGGTAAGGAAGAGGGGGTATGAGTGCAGTCGACTAAAGTCGCCTATGGTAAGGAAGAGGGGGTATGAGTGCAGTCGACTAAAGTCGCCTATGGTGAGGAAGAGTGGGTATGAGTGCAGTCGACTAAAGTCGCCTATGGTGAAGAGGGGTATGAGTGCAGTCGACTAAAGTCGCCTATGGTAAGGAAGAGGGGGTATGAGTGCAGTCGACTAAAGTCGCCTATGGTAAGGAAGAGGGGGTATGAGTGCAGTCGACTAAAGTCGCCTATGGTAAGGAAGAGGGGGTATGAGTGCAGTCGACTAAAGTCGCCTATGGTAAGGAAAGGGTTAAAGGGATTCACCCGTGTGACTTAATTGGGTTATCTCGGATCATCCGTGAAAAGCAATATTTTATTTAAAGGGGGACTGACATCCTTTACTACGCCTTAAGTTAAGGCGTTTTGTAATAAAATATTGTTTTTGAGACCCACCTGTGTCTATTTAATCATTGATTTCTGAGTACAAGTATTTTAAAACAATGTTTGAAGTGTTTGGGGGAGGCAACCCCGCCCCATGGTGGAAGCTTCATTTGCATAAGATACGTGACGTAAGGTTGGGAAGATCCGATGTGTACATGATGTACATGTACATACAAACGTTTCACACACGTAGCGTCGATTTCATTTCTTCCGTGATTTTTGTTTCCGGAACTAATAAAATGCCGGGAAGATGTGTTTCTGCAGGATGCAGTAACACCACCAAAGACGGTGTTAGCCTTCATCTGTTCCCAAGTGACCCAAAAATCGCCGTATTTGGACGAGCAAAGTTCGACTGACAAGAGTAAAGTGGTCGGGTCCATCGGCTCACATAGTTTTGTGCAGCGATCATTTTGAACCGAGTTTTGAGCCGAATCTCTCTTCCTGACATGACGTCACGAACAGCTCCTCCGTGCAGGGCGGGAACAACTAGTAAAAGTGGGGGGAATTTTTACAATGGTAAAATAACACTCTCAAAAACAATAAAAACACAAAACAAAAATTGTATTGATCTGATATAAAAGAATAAAACGATCACATATTTAACTGTTTGATTTAAATCCACATCAGTCCCCCTTTAATTGAATAGTTACTACTTTGCCCCAAGACTATGAGAAATATGATGATAAATTTCAGTCAGTTCTCTCTTCTAGGTCCAATTTTGGCTGTCGAACTGAAGAAAGTCCAAAACGTGGTTTTCATGTATACCAAGAAACATGTAATTTCCCGATTATTTGATTAGATTTGCATTTGGGTAATAATGTAATGCGCCTTGAGCACCAGTGTGGTGGATACGTGCGCCATATAAGTCCACATTATTATTATTATTATTATTATTATTATTTTGCAAGATGTTTTTTTAAATTAAAGTTTGCTTCATTTTGTTCTTTTGCAGCTGAAGTCATTTTGAAAGGGAAGGTGAGTTTTTTTTATGGATTTCTTCATTTTCTTCTTTTCTTTCTTCTTCTTTCTTTTGTTCCTCTTATTTACATTTTGTTTCTTTTTCAAACTTTTTCTTTGGGCCATACATGTACAATGCATCATCCCAGACTGCACTATGAAAGTAGAGTGAAACCCGAGACATACCCTTCAGACCAGGGACCCAAAGTGGTTTGCCCAATTCCCCAGCACTTAGCTGGTTTGACCTCAATTTCCATCAGTATTGCTACAAAGTTCACAGCAGTTAGTGGTTGCATTTTGCATCAAAGTGCACCAGACTTTTCCACCTGATGCACTGTGCTGCATCTGGCAGGGTTAGGGTTAATGTATATCTTGATTCAAAGAGAGTAAGCATACTCATAGAACCAGTTTGGCCAACATTACCAATGTTGTACCTTCCCTTCAATGTATATCTTGATTCAAAGAGAGTAAGCATACTCATAGAACCAGTTTGGCCAACATTACCAATGTTGTACCTTCCCTTCAATGTATATCTTGATTCAAAGAGAGTAAGCATACTCATAGAAGCAGTTTGGCCAACATTACCAATGTTGTACCTTCCCTTTAATGTATATCTTGATTCAAAGAGAGTAAGCATACTCATAGAAGCAGTTTGGCCAACATTACCAATGTTGTATCTTCCCTTTAATGTATATATTGATTCAAAGAGAGTAAGCATACTCACGGAAGCAGTTTTGCTATACCAATGTTGTACCTTCCCTTTAATGTATATCTTGATTCAAAGAGAGTAAGCAGTTTTGCCAACATTACCAATTTTGTATCTTCCCTTTAATGTATATCTTGATTCAAAGAGAGTAAGCATACTCACGGAAGCAGTTTTGCTATACCAATGTTGTACCTTCCCTTTAATGTATATCTTGATTCAAAGAGAGTAAGCAGTTTTGCCAACATTATCAATGTTGTATCTTCCCTTTAATGTATATCTTGATTCAAAGAAACTAAGCATGCTCGTAGAAGCAGATTTGCCAACATACTCATCAAAGTCCATTTGATCCCTACATTCCACCCAAAAAACAAAATTGCCATGCGATTAGTGACCCCCTCCTTTGGGAAAACTGGATCTACAAGAGACTCAGCAGAGGTTGGGAAATAAATGTCTCTGAAGAGTGGAGATAAATCAAATGGAATGTAAATGAGATGATACAAATTTCTTTAAAAAAATGTCTCATTTTTCTGTGCTTCAATTCTAAAGGTTGATCCTGTTACCGGCATGGTGATAAATCTTACAGATTTAAAACAGTATATGAAGGTTTGTATTCATGAAGTGTATCGAGACCTCATGGTGATATGCGCTGTACAAGAATTTATTATTATTATTATTATCATGGAAGATGACTCAATATGTTCACAAAATAGCCAACACTGGGAGATTTCAAAAAGCAGACCCCAAAAAGTACTCTCTGTTTCACATACAAATATCAAACACTGTATAAGAAATGAAGCCTTGTGTGATCAATTGATTTGTGACTTGACATTTGTTTACACATGATGTGAGCAAATCAAATGATATGAAAAAGTCTCGAAATGTATCAAACGTATCAAAATGTATCAAACGTGGTCATTACTATGATTACAAAGAGGGAAGATGATGCATTTTTGATTACATTTTTTTTTTGTACTTCTGACAATATCACAGTGAAGAATGGGCAACATTATCATTGGTGGATCCGGGGGGGGGGGGGGGTGGGGGGATGGCTAAGGGGGCTGTAGGCCCCCCCTAAAATCGTTTTTTAAAAAAAAAATTAAAAAGGAGAGAAAAAGAGAGAGAGAGAGAGGGGGAGGGGAGAACGCACTCCTATTCCCACAGTGTGCTTTGTTTTTCTCTCCCTTTGATGTTCTCTCCCTTTGATTACGGTACTTCATTGTAATTTTTGTAGTACTGAAAAAAAATTGTTTTGATTCTCAGCCCCCCTAAAAATGTTCTGGATCCGCCCATGATTATAACAGCAAGGTGACAGAATATTAGTATTACTAAGGCCCCCCAAAAAAAAAGTCTCCAGTTTCTGGTGAGACGTGCTGTGTTTTAAACAACTTTTTCACATTGAGGTATGAATGTTTGCCCAATTTGTAAGGCCTCTCTTAGCCACCATACTTTATGTATAGGGATGTTGGTCTGGCTGTAGGCCCCCCCTAAAATCGTTTTTTTTTTTTTAAATTTAAAAAGGAGAGAAAAAGAGAGAGAGAGAGAGAGAGAGAGGGGGAGGGGAGAACGCACTCCTATTCCCACAGTGTGCTTTGTTTTTCTCTCCCTTTGATGTTCTCTCCCTTTGATTACGGTACTTCATTGTAATTTTTGTAGTACTGAAAAAAAATTGTTTTTGATTCTCAGCCCCCCCCTAAAAATGTTCTGGATCCGCCCATGATTATAACAGCAAGGTGACAGAATATTCGTGTTACTACGGCCCCCCCCCCCCCCCAAAAAAAGTCTCCAGTTTCTGGTGAGACGTGCTGTGTTTTAAACAACTTTTTCACATTGAGGTATGAATGTTTGCCCAATTTGTAAGGCCTCTCTTAGCCACCATACTTTATGTATAGGGACGTTGGTCTGGTTCCAATAACCGTGTATAGATGTATCACGTATTTCACTGGTTGACAAAAAAAAAAGATTACCAAAAAAAAACACGTAATCACACCGATTTTGAAGCCAACCTAACACCAGAAACTAGATACTTTTTTGGGGGGGCCTAACTTTTAATTTTATTTTTTAATTTTATTTTTAACAAAGGCACTAACATCCGCTTTGTTTTCCACATTGTGTTATAACAGAATGCCATAATGGATCCGCTGGACCACAAAAACATTGACAAAGATGTGCCGTATTTCAAGGACATTGTGAGTACATCGGAAAATATCGCTGTGTATATCTGGGAGCGGATGAAGTTGCAGCTGCCAAATTCAGATCTTCTTTACGAGGTGAAACTTCACGAAACGGATAAAAACATTGTGTACTATCGAGGGGAGATGTCACCATAGACTGTTAGCTGTATTTTATTTTATTTTAAAACATGTCATATATTTGTATGAATTGTTTTATTGCAAAAGATTGCCCCACAAATATGATATGACATAAAACACAATAAAGGGGGCCACTTTGCATCCGTCACGTTAGCAGTTTTTCCAATGGTTGTTATTTGTTTTTAAGTACCTGAAACTGACCAAAAAGTGTTTCAACATGTGAATGGACATGCAGGCTTATACTAGAACTAATTTGAGTTGATTTATTTTAATTTTTAATTTTTTAATTTATTTTTTACCCTCAAATTTCCATAAAAATTGGACGTAAAAAGTTACCTCACTTTTCCGTCCATTTGTTGATGGAAATTTTAGGCTAATTAAAAAAATAATAGTAATAATCAACTCAAATTATCTTTAGGATAAGCATGCATGTCTATTCAAATGTTGAAATTCTTTTTGGGTGGTTTCAGATATTTAAAAAAAAATTACAACCATAAGAAAAACTGCTAACGTGACGGTAGGAAAGTGGCCCCCTTTATTGTGTTTTATGTCATATCTACTTGCAGTGACCTGTTACTGAAATCGTCCCACTTCAGGGCGAGGGTGCAGTGGGTATGTGTTATTCACAAAAGCTCTGGGGACTAGGTTGCGTCTGCTGATTTTTTATGATACAAGTCTATGGGGCTGCTGTTTTTTTTTCTACAGTACGTTTCATCCACTGTATGCATTTGTATACCAAAAAATGAAATTTTGACTTTATTTTCCTTAAACATAATCCTCCACAACCGTGAATTACTATTACAAGAAAGGCTTTGCTTCTAAATTTATTTTGAAGTTAAAAAAAAAGTATAAAAAAAAAAATAGAAACAAAATTAGGTACCTCCTAGGTACCTCCAGGTACCTCCTACTTCCAAAGCAAGCATTCAAACAACTAGATTACCATGCCAGTCAAATTTGTCGGTGAATTAATTACTGAAGAACCTTTTTTTTTATAAATTAGATTTCTACATGTATGTCAATTTCTAAGCCATTGATGAAGTTGTACTGCAGAAAACAAAAGAGCTACGGGGGCTTCAAATTTCTGAGATGATAAATGCTGAAAATTCAACAAAGCGCTGAAGGAATGATTTATGAACCTGACCAGTAGGCAGCTAATGATAAGTGCCTTGAGCATCAGTTTGATGGATTATAAGTCCATATTATTATTATTGTATACACTGAGGTCCATGCATATAGGACCCGTTTTGTCCTGGTTTTTGTAGAAGGCTAGCGGGTCTCGTATGTGTGTTTTAAATTCCTTGTTGCTTTTGTTTTTTCTGTATTTTAATGTGTACTTTTATTTATTTTATTTTATTTTTTTTAATCATGTTTAACTTTTGATGTCATGCACGACTGATCATTTTTATGAAAGTCGCGCAGTTATTATTATTTATTAACCTTCCTATGCCCAGGCTGAAATTTGGCCCAGTAAGCACCGCACCCACAGACAATCACTTGAGTATTTTTGGTTGCATTGCCAATTGTTCACACATGTGTATTTTTGTGCTGGAGTTAGTGGCAAAGTCAAACACACTTGTGTATGTCCTACTTAAGTTATATGCAGAGTCACACAGAGCTGTGTATGTACAGCAGACTCATATACAGTCGAGTGGTTTTGGTTTGACCTCCTACCATACCCACATGTGCTTGCATTTATTTGAGTGCACTGCACAAAGTCAATGGGTTGGGAGTGACATACAAATTTTGAGTGTCTTTGATTGTTAAACCTATAGGAGGGTTAATGTTATATTATTGAAGATATATTGCCTGTGTTTGGGCTGATTCCACAGGAAAAAATACATTTAAAATGTTGAATTGCTGTTTTTCTGGGGTTAAGGAAGTTATAAGCTTTCATTTGAGACACTGAATGAAGAAATCTGTCAAGGATTAGTACCACTAAAATAAAAACTCTAATTAATAAGACGATGGGTCACTGTTTTAATCCTCAGCTTGCACGAAGGCGTGTGCAGTCATAATAATAATGTGGACTTGTATAGCGCACGTATCCACCAAACTGGTGCTCAAGGCACATTATATTATTACCCCTGCTCATCAGGCTCATAAGTCATTCCTGAAACCATCTCAGCTCCCTGGGGAGTATACAGCTCATTTGCTGCCATTACAGCGCATAACAGGCTAATCAAACACAACAACCAACTCTGCCCTCACAGGTACCCATTTACCCCTGGGTGGAGAGAAGCAATTATGGTAAAGTGTCTTGCTCCAGGACACAAGCACCATGGTCGCGGCTGGAATTCAAACCCACATTCTGATGACTCGGCCATCACAACACAAATCCGACACATCTGATCAATCAGAATCAAGTGCATTTTAAATGGAGTGTTGTGGCCGAGCGGTCTAGCGCACCGAACTCAAGTTCTGGTGTTGCCAGCAGCAGGGTGTGGGTTCGAGCCCCGGTCGTGACACTTGTGTCCTTGAGCAAGGTACTTAACCATAATTGCTTCGTCCTTCGGATGGGACGTAAAGCCGTAGGTCCCGTGTGTTGTGTAATGCACGTAAAAAAGAATGCGCCTTGAGCACCACTTAGTTGGTGGATACGTGCGCTATATAAGTCCACACATTATTATTATTATTATTAAATATCGCTTTTATACAGTTTCCGATATCCAAATTTCATAATTTTTGGGGGGTTTCATTTAATAACAATATATCAAAATTTGTTTGCTTTTTACATTCTGGTTTTGGGGTCTCTTGAGCCAAAATATGGGGGATATATCTTTAAGAAAATTACACTTGATTTACACACAGGTTTTCTTTATGTAGTTGTGCTAAGGTTTATTGATGTTCGTATTTCAGACTTTGATCTACTAATTACAAATATACAGCTTGAAAATAATCAGAAAATTTACAAGATTATTAAAAAATATAATTTTGTTTTTGTTAATGAATGTGAAACCCAATAATTGTTGAGCTGAGTGACACAGAAAGCCAAATGACGTGTGCTTGGTTTTATACAGTACAATTTTATTCTGAAACTTGTTCACCTTATAGTTGGTTTGAATATCTCACAGGAACTGATCTTCAACAAATAATTTGTGTGCATATTCAAACATCGTCCAGAAATTTTACAATCACAGGTTGAACCAAGTGTCATGTTAAGATTCGGCTATTACTGATTCATTTTGTGCATTTTGACTGATTCAGTGTTCAAATAGAAGCTCCCTTTGAAAGTCTTGGTTATTATTGCATTCACATTCCATTCATTACCTATATAATTAAAATATGAATTTGTAGACAAACAATCTGATGCGTAAACAACTGTGTACTCTGCTTTTTTTAATGTCTGCATGAGGTCGTGGGTTCGAGTCCAATGTGGATAATTTTCCTCACAGACACTCAAACACACAGAGTGTACAGTGTTCAGCTATAACAATAACCATTATGACAACAATCGTATACATTGTAAATTGTTCATTATGATGTATGTCATTAGTTTTCCCATTGCTTTTGGATACATGCCTTTCGTGCAATATCACTACAGTTTTACACAAAAACAAGTATTCGAAGGGATGGTATAACATCTGTAATTACCCATGACAAAATGACCAAAATTATTATCCCAAAGCTAACTTGATGTGAAGTTGGTTAAGGCAGCAATCATCCTGCACAATTATTATGTCTGAAGTGCTCTCATTGCAGAGAAAACACTAACAAAATATGCACAAATAATGACAACTTTTTACTCCATGTGTTTTCTGTAAAAAGGAAAATTGTGAATGCTTTTTAACCCTCCTACTCTTACTGCACTTTAGTGGGAAGTTGCTATAGAGGTCAAAATCAATTAACTTCCTGTTTTGACTGTTGACCCAAATGTGCACACAGGGGCATTGTTGACTGGTTTTGACTGTCATTTTGACCACCCTGAACAATACCAGACAATGCTTTTACCAGTCAAAAACGGTCGACTCGTTTTGACCTGTAAATGTACTTAATACACGTAAGGTTTAACAGTGTTTGAGTTTTAAGTGCACTAGATATACCTTGGTAAGTATATCCAAATTTTGACTGATTTTGACCCTTGTAGTAGCAGGAGGGTTAATACATAATTTTCTCATTACATAGACACTGCATTGAGCTGAAACTTTCACAGGTTGGTTGTCTAATGTACAGTACATCTTTCTTTCAAAGAAAGTAAGCATATCCATAGAAGCAAATTTGCCAACATAACCAATGTTGTACCTTCCCTTTAAAATATATATATTATTTGCATACATTTCTTGTAAAAACTGAGCGAAGAACTGTTTTAATCAACTACTGTCACTCGATGATGATGGAGGTGAATTTGATGTTTAATTCCCAAATTGTATTACCATCCATTTGTTGTCTGCACATACATACTTATATGATCTATAATGTACACATATATATATATATATATATATATATATATATATATATATATAATAATTAAAGCTATCATAGAGTTATCATAATAATATATTACATGTAGGCCTATACTACTGATATACAAATATACATCAGACCAAAAACTAAAATTTTGCTTCAGTAACCAACAGCTGTAATAATATATTAACACAACTGAAGTAACATTTTGAAGCCAAATTAAAACAAATAAACAGAAAAATTGAAATAGACAACTCTCACATTTTGGCCCATTAAATTTTCAAAGAATACAAAGAAAATGTTTCATGAATGTTTAAAATGGCAAACTACTTTTTTGTACAACTATACACTGAAATATCGTAAAATTATGTATTTCTTCAGCAGCGGATCAAGGACATGTAGATCTATAGAAATCATATCAATGAATTAAAACTACATTTGTAATTCCCAAATACCCAGCCTAAATTTAATAATATTAATTTTTATTTATTCAAACATGTTTTACCATTTTAATATACAGATTATAGAATGCTTCACTGTACATTTATCTACAGCAGCAGTTATGTTTAGTAGTCTAACGAACCATGACATTAAAGAGAAGGTTCAACATGGGTAATTACCCGATTACAAAGTGAACAAAATTATTACCCAAGAGCTAAATTGATGTGAAGTACCAATCATTCTGACCAGTTTTTCTGTCGGAAGTGCTATTATTTCAGAGAAAATACGAATGAATATACTCATTGAAGTCGAACATTCACATATTGGTTATCATCTGGATTCAAATAAAGTAAGTTTACATGTAGAAGCAGTTTTGCCAACATTACCAATGTTGTACCTTCCCTTCAATGTATATCTTGATTCAAAGAGAGTAAGCATACTCATAAAAGCAGTTTGGCCAACATTACCAATGTTGTACCTTCCCTTCAATGTATATCTTGATTCAAAGAGAGTAAGCATACTCATAGAAGCAGTTTGGCCAACATTACCAATGATGTACCTTCCCTTGAATGTATGACATAAAACACAATAAAGGGGGCCACTTTCCTACCGTCACGTTGGCAGTTTTTCTAATGGTTGTAATTTTTTTTTAATATCTGAAACCACCCAAAAAGAATTTCAACATTTGAATAGACATGCATGCTTATCCTAAAGATAATTTGAGTTGATTATTACTATTATTTTTTTAATTAGCCTAAAATTTCCATCAACAAATGGACGGAAAAGTGAGGTAACTTTTTCCGTCCAATTTTTATGGAAATTTGAGGGTAAAAAAATAAATAAAAAATAAAAAAATAAAATAAATCAACTCAAATTAGTTCTAGTATAAGCCTGCATGTCCATTCACATGTTGAAACACTTTTTGGTCGGTTTCAGGTACTTAAAAATAAATAACCATTGGAAAAACTGCTAACGTGACGGATGCAAAGTGGCCCCCTTTATTGTGTTTTATGTCATATCTTGATTCAAAGAGAGTAAGCATACTCATAGAAGCAGTTTAGCCGACATTACCAATGTTGTACCTTCCCTTTAATATAAAGAATACTTCACAGTACATTCATCTAAGGCAGCAATTTGATTCAGTGCTCTTATTTTATCATGACATTCATAATTCACGACTTCAAATTTACCAGGTTTTGCAGAAATTTACATTGCAGATGAATAATTGTGTAATAATTAGTCAATAAAGCTATCAATTAAAATGTTAAAGATGTCATCTTTCAGTGTACCTGGCCTGCTTCTTTGTAATACTACAATTCATGTACATGTATACACTTTGAGCTATTAAAGCCACATATTTGTAATCTTTTTTAAATTTATTTATTTATTTATTATTTTTTTTGGTACACAGAACTTAGTCAGCAAAGCTCAATAAGGCACTTATAATACAAAGCGTAATGAATGTCTTCATCAATATACAAATATAAAATACTTTAAAAAAAGAAATTTCTAAATGTTATTGCTTACGATCTTACACGAATATTGAAGAAGAAAAAACAAGTCCACAGATTTTTCCTTTAAAAAAATGAAGATTTTTGGTAACATTCTTGGCAATCATTTTATGTCAAAAAATATAATTTAGTAAAAGTGTGATGACTTTCTAAACATATTGGGTGAAAAGGAATAAGATGTGTACAATTGCAACCGAATGTACTTCTGCCGCGTACGACTTTGTTACAAATGTGTGCATAGTTTCTTGATACAAGTGAAATCCACCTTGACAGTCACTTACTCAAGTCGGTGCAGTTTAATCATTAAAACACCCTGAATCGAGTTCTACCACGTGGGCAAGTACTGATCAGCATAATATGAATAGCATAATTATATACCCTGTCATTCATATCTCAAAATATGTATAAAATATTGCCCCTGAACATAATTTATTTAATGGTTGTGATGGATTTAGCTCTGCTTCCTGAATGACAATGGTTGATTAAATTTTCACATGGCCATTGAGTGGGAGTTCAGACAAATTGCATATCCATAAGTCATTTACATGTACATATAGGTCATGCATTGCCCATACAGGTCTTGTCTATGGTCTAGAACACTGAATGTATAGCATTATTTGTTGTATGTTTGTGAACCAATGTTATAAAATAATTCTGAAGTAGCCAAACTTGATTTCACAATATGAATCGATTGAAACTGTCAATTTTTCACCTCATAAAAGTCTTAATTCATATAATGACATGCATGTATCACTGGTAGTTATTTAAACTGACCAGATAGATGGTTGTTTTACCGAGTCAAAATAAAAAATCTTAAAGTGAAAACATTTCCTAAAGACTCATTTTGTAATGTCCAGTCACATATGTTGTTTGGTTACTTATTTGCTTGCTTGTTATGTTTACATACATGTGTACTTGTCTTTCTTGGGCACAGACCACTTGAGATTTTAAAGTTATACACTGTTCATTATATCTTGTCGAGATCACTAAATGTACAGTGTTTGTGACTTACATATTTGTGACTCACAGAGAATGGATCATCTGTGACATGGTGACATTTTGTGACAAAATTTTATTGACCAAAAATCTGTGACATTCTGTAACATTTTGACAATTTTGTGACAAAATGTGACAAAAGGAACATAAACAGAAATATTAAAAATTGTCTGACATTTTGTGACATGCTTTAGTTCGATTATGCTTCAGAGGCACTTTGGGTAATCTTTCACTTTTTCCTGATTTTTCTTTTGTACTTTCAAGTCTTCAGTGTAGATTTGCACAGAGTGTAATCTGATGTTGCATTTTAGTGGTGGTTCCATTTTTCATGAAACAGACATGAGTATCACCGGTCAACTGGTCATGATGTTTTAATCTATGCCAATCAAATGCGACAAAGGCAAAACTGATGTGACATTCTGTTCAAAAGGTGCCAAAAATTCTGTGACATTTGAGACATTTATGTGACAAATTTGAAATTTTGTGACGTGACATTTTGTGACAAGCCATCAATCATCAATCTATTCACTGGACTCAGCTTAATGTGCTTTTGTATTACACTATGAATAACTTTACCCTGAAAATCCATTTTACCGTGAAATAAATAGTTCACGGCAATTTCACGACGACACAACACCGTGAAAACGCTGTGAAAATGCCATGAACTTCTCGTGGCAGTTTTGGGGCAGCTCATTAATTCTCGAGAGCACCGTGAGTTTGCTGTGAAATCACCGTGAACATTATTGCCAATATCTGAGAGGAAGATACACCATGGAATTGCAGTGAAATTACGGTCAACTGTTATTTCAAGGCAAAACTGATTTTCTGGGTATTTTCAGGGTGAAGTTGTTCATAGTGTAATAACATATACCCTAAAACATGCCTTTGCACAATTGGGAATCAATAGAAAATGTCAATGCATTTCACTCGCCCCATAAAAGTCTTAATCTACACAAGATATTGGCATACATGTATGCTTGTATGATTTACTGAGCTAAAAGTGAAATCTTTCCTTCAGAATCATTTTATAGTATAATCACATACAAATGTTGTTTGCTTGCTTGTTTATGTTTACATACTTAGAAAATCCTTGTCTTTCTTCGGCACAGACCACTTGAGATTTTAAAGCTGTACACTGTTCCGTTGTTTTTTTCAATTTAGTTTGTTTAACCTTGATTACAGATTGCTTTCAGTCAAGCAATGCTCCTGATTATGGCAACAATTACAATGTAATATAAAGCACTCAATTGCCTTGCTTACCAATAATTACAAGTATCCTCCATTAGGGAAGATGCAACATTGGTAATTACCAGAGAAAACTGACCTTGGTGTAATGTTGGTACATGATGTGTCAATGACCATGAGAAATTACTTTGTCTGAAGTAAAATAATTGTTTTTATTGGCCTTATACGTTTCGAACCGAGCAGGTTCTTTCTCAAAGGCAAGGATGTGTGTCATGTATGTATTTCGTCCATTTTGCCTTTGAAAGAACCTGCTAGGTTTGAAAGCTAAGGCCAAATTAAAATAATAATAATAATAATGTGTGGACTTATATAGCGCACGTATCCACCAACTAAGTGGTGCTCAAGGCGCATTCTTTTTACGTGCATTACACAACACACGGGACCTACGGCTTTACGTCCCATCCGAAGGACGAAGCAATTATGGTTAAGTACCTTGCTCAAGGACACAAGTGTCATGACCGGGGCTCGAACCCACACCCTGCTGCTGGCAACACCAGAACTTGAGTTCGGTGCGCTAGACCGCTCGGCCACGACACTCCATTATATTGCATTTATACTACTGGTCATTTAGGTTGGTAAGCAGTTTGCAACAGCTAATTTCTCTGTTTGTCTACAGTACTTGAATCTTGTGTGATGAAACTTTCACATATTAGTTGTATGGTATGTTTCTTGACATTACATGTAGAGAGTTGAAACGAAGGTACGTTTCCAATTACCAATGTTGTACCTTCCCTCTTACTCCTGTCTCAGACCACTTAGGGAGCGTCTCAAAAGTCCGAACGGTAGGAACGTTCTAATTGGATCGGTTGAGTGTTCCAGCACGCATACATGGAACAGTCCGTTGGACCGCCGGAACGTTCCATTGGAACATTCAAAATGCTAACGCGCGTATTCATTCGTGTAGGAATGTTCCCGTAGTTCGGCACACAGTCGCGGTCCAGCAGAACGTTCTGGCGTTCCAATGCATTGTGGGCGTGTGCCCACAGGAACGTTCATTCTTTCAATTTAATTTGATTAACCTTGCTTAAAAAATATTTCAAGCCATTATCCTGATTGTCACAACAGTTAATATAAATAAAGCACTTAATTGCCTTGCCTAACATTAACAACAAGCATTGTCCATTTAAACATACGGTAAGACCACTAAAGCATTTCAGTTTCATGAACTAAATTGTGCATTCATAAACATGTACATGTTGTGAGGCGTACTCGACACTATAAGAATAAGAATAAGCAAGAAAATACGTAAGCATGCAAATTCTGGGTCATTTACATCTCTCCGATCGGCCTGTGTAGGCAGTGTGTTGAGCCATTGTGTATAGAAACAGAATACCCTCACTAGACATGAACAGCGGAATTGACAATGCATTTGGCTAATAAAAGGAAGTGTTGATACAGTCAGGGCCACGCCAGGTAACAGTGGTTGCTAAGCGACGCCATGGGCACAACAAAACCAGATCCCTGATGTATTTTTTTTCTTCTTCCAATTTAAGCTGATGTAAATAAAACGGTAACCCAGTATTTTGTGCAATTAGTATTCCGTTTCAGTCACAGAAATCAAATTACAAACAACATTCTGTAATTGAACCTGTTACACCTGTACCTTCTAACAATAATGAAATGTAGTACTTCGAAGGATAGCTTTGGTATCAGATGTTGATTGTTGTACAATGGACCTTTGAACTTTTTGCAAATAGAAGATTAGTCTGATATTATGTAATCCGTCATTGCAGCATACGCTGTCTTGCATATTACTCAAAGTTATGTTGACTTAAAGGAACAATATATAAGATGAACACAGTGACTGAAAATTACTGGCTCATTTATACATCAGCAACGATAATATGCGACCATCCACCACAAAGGGGCTGTAAAGTCGAAAATTTCACATTTGGAGGTTCATATATTTTTGGAAAGAGTATATCATAAGGTTTAAAATGATACCAAACACAAGTCATTCCTACATGAAGTTATGGTGTATCAAAGTCATTACACTAATTACTTACACTTTCATATAAACTTCATATAAACTTACATTTTGTACAGATTTATGAACTCATTTCCCGAAAGAAAACGTGGTTTTCATGATTTTTGAAATTGAATTTAATTCTGAAATTTTCAGAACTAAAAGAGAATATTTCAAAATTTTCATTTCTAAAAAAATACCAAAATGGCCAACCGACTGATTTTTCCTGCATTTCAAGCCGTACTGCTAAATCAACATGTGCGACTTTACAGCCCGTTCGTGGTGGATGGTCACATATGACCTTATCATGTGGGGTATTACTTTCAGACACAGAGTTAATCTAAAACTAGCACTCCAATTCCATGCCCTGTTGATCGTGATGATAGTGTCCCTGATGAGAATTTTACTACTTTGGATGGTTTGGTTTATACAGGTTTTTATGCTTAAATGACACTGTAGAAAATATGTCAAACTATTCAAAAAGGGTATTTAAAACTTATTGAATTACTTTACTTCCTAGTGTTTACATCTTGAATGTTGTTCAGTTCACCAACAAGATTTCTATTCAACTGAAAAACGTTTACCTATGATATATTGCACACAATATCTATTTCCCTCATCACTGATCAATGCCTGAGCATTTCAAATTTAGATATGAAAGATGGAAAACTAAATATCTCATTTCTAATTGGATGATATTTTTTTTTATTATCCTCGAATGTATTTCAAATTAAGGGCCTCCCTTATTTTGGAAACAATGTGGCAATTTTGTGCAGGTGGATACATTAGATAATGCTCATCCAGAGATCTTCAAGAATATAACTTTCTGGGCTGAATGTTCTGACATACACCGAGACTCAGGCTCAAGCGTATGTAGCCTGCTCTAGACTTATCTGCTGCGGCGGTGTCTTGCTAACACGCTGCGACTCCCCCGTCCAGGCATTTCTTACCCATACCTCGTGCCCCCTCTGGTCATGCTGGCTGAAGTTGAATCCACTGGCGGTGAGATTGACCGCTGGGCAAGGCTGTACCTCCTTTGCTGTAAAGTCCAGTTTATAGAATGTGCGATCATCAAACGGATCGCTGCTTTTGCGTGCTGTGCGATCGGGGCCCATACTTTTGGCTGGTGTCGTATGCTTTCGTATGTACTGTGCCTGGTAATCGGTCATGCCCGCGAATGGAATGTCGGGCTTCTCGTACGGTCGCTGAGATGGGTCGCCACGGCGCTCCGGCATGCTGTCCCACTTGCGGAAATCTGAAGTGTAGTTGGTGCGATCATCAAATGGCGCGTCACTTTTGTGACCCTGTGAGACCGGACGCCGGGCTGATGCTGGTCGGATGTTGTGCGGCTGGTAGGCTAGCTTGTTGGTTGTGTACAGATCCATATCACCGTCGGGTTTCTGATAGCTGTTGGGTACATGTGATTGGACTGGCTTACAGTCCCACTTCTTGTAGTCACACTTGAAGGTCGTGTCGTCCTCGAAGGGTAGGTCCGACTTCAGTGGGGTTGCGTCCGGCTTGAAGTTGTCGGGTCGGGAGGCATTCTTATTCATGAAATCACGCTGGAACGTCGTCAGACTGTCAAACTTGTGTGGACTCTTCTGGTAGGGATCTTGCTGACGTACAAACCTCGCTTGTGGTGCGTGGGGAATGTAGGACGTCTTATGGCTCGTCTGATCTTCAAACGGTGCGTCTGATCGCTGTGTGTTTTCGGCCGGCCGTAGGCTTTGACGGAGATCAACCTTCTTTGGTTGGAAGTCTCTAGCGAAGGTCGACAGGCCATCGAATGAAGCAGTCGGGGGAATATAGGTATTGTAACCCTTTCCTTGGTCTTTAGTTGGCAGATCCCACTTACGAAAGTCATCTATGAAAAAAAAAACATTAATTTTTATTTCAAATGTTAACAGTTCAAAATGCATGTTTCACACTATTTCAATGTTCAGTGATTCATGGCAATTTATTTTTTCACCCAGACTTGTGGTATGTGTCCGTAATAATTCCTTGTATCAAACTTAAGTTTGCCTTAAGTAAACAATTCCATTTCTAATCTTCATTTTCCCAGACCTCATTTCACATCTAAAACTTACCAGTATAGGTAGGGTTTCCCCTGAATTCTCCCGATGGTACGTGCCGCGTGTGGTCACCACGGAAACTCTTGACGGCTTCTGCCTGTCGACCAGGGTAGTCCTTGGTGTAGGAGGTCAGCAGGTCAATACCACCGCTAGGTTTACGGTATGGATTCGGCTGATGTATGGGAGGACGGGCTGTCTCACGGGGGACATAGTCAACTCTAAAAAGAAGAAAAAATAAACATGGCTTTACAATTTCTATTTATTTTTTAATGTTATCCACTCTGAGCACATCGTAGCCCTCTAGTGGTGAATTTGAACCCAGTGTCTTGATGATAAGCCAGTGTCTTGAAGAGCATTGTGCGTACACATTATTGTGCATATTTTATGGTACTAAGCAAGGGTGCACTTCTGCATGTCAATGATCGCTGGAGATATTCCACTCGTACGCACATCAACATCAAAATATGAAAAACGCGACACGCTATCGCTGCCCTTTCGCCCACAGTGGTCTAACAACATGTGCCCTCAACAGCTCATGCATGGTGCAAATAATTTAATCCAAGGAGAATTAACTTAAAAAAGAAATTAAATAGCACAGGTCGGGTATTACATCATAAATGTTATTTCTGCCATTTCCAGGTGTGTACCCATAAATTTGTCAAGCAGGGGTGCGATTTGACAGTAAAAAATCCTGGAAAATGGGTAGCGGGCCTGGGTCTCCCTTTGGTCTACAGGACAAAGCCCCCTGAACCTCCTGTGGGTAGCGGGCCTGAGGTCTCCCTTTGGTCTACAGGACAAAGCCCCCTGAACCTCCTGTGGGTAGCGGGCCTGGGGTCTCCCTTTGGTCTACAGGACAAAGCCCCCTGAACCTCCTGTGGGTAGCGGGCCTGGGGTCTCCCTTTGGTCTACAGGACAAAGCCCCCTGAACCTCCTGTGGGTAGCGGGCCTGGGGTCTCCCTTTGGTCTACAGGACAAAGCCCCCTGAACCTCCTGTGGGTAGCGGGCCTGGGGTCTCCCTTTGGTCTACAGGACAAAGCCCCCTGAACCTCCTGTGGGTAGCGGGCCTGGGTCTCCCTTTGGTCTAGAGGACAAAGCCCCCTGAACCTCCTGTGGGTAGCGGGATGGGTCTCCCTTTGGTCTAGAGGACAAAGCCCCCTGAACCTCCTGTGGGTAGCGGGCCTGGGGTCTCCCTTTGGTCTACAGGACAAAGCCCCCTGAACCTCCTGTGGGTAGCGGGCCTGGGGTCTCCCTTTGGTCTACAGGACAAAGCCCCCTGAACCTCCTGTGGGTAGCGGGCCTGGGGTCTCCCTTTGGTCTACAGGACAAAGCCCCCTGAACCTCCTGTGGGTAGCGGGCCTGGGTCTCCCTTTGGTCTAGAGGACAAAGCCCCCTGAACCTCCTGTGGGTAGCGGGATGGGTCTCCCTTTGGTCTAGAGGACAAAGCCCCCTGAACCTCCTGTGGGTAGCGGGCCTGGGTCTCCCTTTGGTCTACAGGACAAAGCCCCCTGAACCTCCTGTGGGTAGCGGGCCTGGGTCTCCCTTTGGTCTAGAGGACAAAGCCCCCTGAACCTCCTGTGGGTAGCGGGCCTGGGTCTCCCTTTGGTCTAGAGGTCACAGCCCCCTGAACCTCCTGTGGGTAGCGGGCCTGGGTCTCCCTTTGGTCTAGAGGTCACAGCCCCCTGAACCTCCTGGATGGTTAATTGTGGAACATTTATAGACTCTCCACATCCCAACAAACTAGAGGTTTAGACACAATACAGGCTACTTCTTTCTTTCCTTGGTGGCTACTTCTTTTCTTTCAAGAAAATATTGAGGCAAAGGGAGATTTGTAAAAAAATCCTGAGAAATCACCGGCTGAGACAAATATTAAAAAAAAGTTAAAAAAACTTTCTACCGGAAAATATTTTGACTAAGGTCACACAACTTCTTTCTAATATTTTGCTGTGGGGCATATTTTTTGTTTCAATTAATTTTTTTATTTAAAGGGACAATATCGTCACGATCACCGCAGACTTTTAACAGGGCATGGAATCGGTGTCCTAGTTGGTTTTATCTTATAAGATGAACACGGTGACTGAAAATTACTGGCTCATTTATGCAGCAGCAACAGTAATATGACCTTATCATGTAGGCTATTATTTTCAGTCACTGACTTAATCTAAAACTAGCACTCCGATTCCATGCCCTGTTAATCGTGATGATATTGGCCCTTTAACAAAAAATATTAAAATTACAAAAACAAAATGGCGCTATGGGGATACCATCAGCAACATTACTGCAAGTATTGGCTTCATGTCAAACTGTGATTGTAGTATTTTACAGACATTTTCCATACACTTTTCTCCAACTGTTTGTGATACATTGTATCGAATCGTTAAGACTGCAAAGGGCCTGGCAGCAGCTGCTTCAAACAACTTATCAAACCAGCAGTACAGGAGGGAATGTTTGCCTAATTGTTTTCTTAAAAATCACACAGTAAAGAAAAGATCGATTTAAGTATGGTATCCTCTGCATTTGTTACCATTTACAGTACATGTAGTTGTGCACCACCGGAGGCATGTTTTCAACAAAAATGAAAACGGGTATCCGGGTATCCAAAGTTTCCTGATTTCGGGTATCCGGTTCCAAAAATATCCGAAAACGCACACCCCTAGTTTAGTTTTCTTAGGATGCAAGCTCTCTCTAAATGGGGCAAGGCCAATTATTGATATTTGCTTTGAGCCCCACGTCAACTGTAAGATCTATTCAACTGACCTGTGAGTGGTAGCATCTTCCATCGTCCCTGTCCCTTGTAGCATCTGCTCCTTGGGCTTGAAGCTTTCTCTCATCGGGTTGCCAGGATACGGCTTGTACTTGTTGGTGTACTCCGACAGGACACATGGCCCCTTGGTAGCCGGAGTGTGTGGCCGATGTGGGCATCGGTGACGCCTATCGAAAAAAAAAAAGTATTGTTATTTAATAATATTTAATAAGTAATTAACCCTCCTATAGGTTTAACAATCAAAGACACTCAAAATTTGTATGTCACTCCCAACCCATTGACTTTGTGCAGTGCACTCAAATAAATGCAAGGACATGTGGTTATGGTAGGAGGTCAAACCAAAACCACTCAACTGTATATGAGTCTGCTGCTAAGTATATACACAGCTCTGTGTGACTCTGCATATAACTTACGTAGGACATACACAAGTGTGTTTGACTTTGCCACTAACTCCAGCACAAAAATACACATGTGTGAACAATTGGCAATGCAACCAAAAATACTCAAGTGACTGTCTGTGGGTGCGGTGCTTACTGGGCCAAATTTCAGCCTGGGCATAGGAGGGTTAAAGGGTTCCAGCACAAACAAGGAATGAATTTGTTCAACAATTTTAAAGCAGAAATGTTTTTGAATTTTGATTAGCCAATTGTAAGGCTGTACCAGGCTGTACCGAAACTGACATTACACAGTTCCATTTTTCGGCTCCAATTACCCGCAAATGACTTTTTAAAATTCCAACTGAACATCTAAGCCACACAAATGGAAGTCTCCAATTTTTGTTAACAAAATGAAGAAAATTCGGATAAAGGCTTTAGAAGTAACATTTGCCTACGGCCTTTCACAGACTTGCCGGCTTTTCAGTGTTTGATGTACTACATGTAGTTTTGTTTTGAGTTGACTGCATTTGTGCCAGTATCACGAGTGGGTAATTGTGCCTATTGTTTCGAAGTTATTGATTAGTGGGAATGGGGATGTTATGAGTGGTTTTTAATAATACAGAGGTAGGAAATTATTACAGTAAGTCCACATTTATTGTGACTATAATAAAACAAGAGAAAATTGCGTTCATATTAATAATAATAATAATAATAATAATAATAATAATAATAATAATAATAATAATAATAATAATAATAATAATAATAATAATAATAATAATAATAACAATAATAACAATAATAATAATAATAATAATAATGTGTGGACTTATATAGCGCACGTATCCACCAACTGAGTGGTGCTCAAGGCGCATTATATTATTACCCCTGCTCATAAGGCTCATAAATCATTCCTGAAACCATCTCGGCTCCCTGGGGAGTATACAGCTCAATTGCTGCCATTACAGCGCATATAAGGCTAATCAACCAACTCTGCCCTCACAGGTACCCATTTAACCCCTGGGTGGAGAGAAGCAATTATGGTTACATTGTAAGTGTCTTGCTGAAGGACACAAGTGTCACGGCCGGGATTCGAACCCACATTCTGCTGCTAACACCAGAACTTGAGTCCGGTAAGCTAGACCGCTCGGCCACGACACATGCGGGAGTATTTACATGTTTCAACAAAAAAATATAGGAACAAGATTTCCAATTTCGGGTATCCGGCTGCTGAAATAACCGAAAATGTACAGCCTTTAGCCAATTGTGAATTTAACAAGTGAAACCCTTTACTTGTTACATTCTCTGTTCCCTTTTATAATTTTTTTAAAAGAAATTCTCATAATAATGGTTTGTGCCTATAGATACATTTGTTTTACTTGTTGAAAGTTTATTAATTTTCTGTCATGGTTTCATAATCTGTATCTTATTGGAAAAATACTTTGAGCATGACATTTTTCAATGTACATTTAGGGATCATCTTGGCTGTTTATAGAGAAGGTAGGGGAGACGGGGGTTAGTTGGAACGATTTTCACAAAAAGATCTATATAACACAAACAGATTTTTTTCAAGAAACAGTAACTATACCAGTTTATTCATATACATGTGTGTTACGAATGTAGCATATAAAATTCTGAGAATTGTTGTTGGTTATTTAAATAATCCATCTTGATCACGACTATGACAAACGCTCCGACTTACCCCACCTATGGGGTAAGTTGGAACATGGTATGGGGTAAGTTGGAACATGGTATCCAACCCGTGGCATTACTATGTCGTCAATAGGCATGACATCCTGGTTGATGGCAACAGCTACATTGGCCGCAGGGACGTCATCCTGGTTGTTGACACCGGCTATGATATCCTCGGGGGCATTAGGTATGGTATGTTCCTGGTTGTTGCGCACCTTAAAGACGTATCTTCGAAGGGTGACATGCGGTATTTCAAACTCAGTTGCAACAGTTCGAACTTGTCTTTGATTTATTAGAACTTCCCGCACAGCTCGCTCCATAACATCTGGAGGGGTCTGGCCTCGTGCTGTCTTGCGAATATACTTCCGCGGCATCTTGACTGCAGCTGAAGAGGAACAACAAGAACAATTTATCAAAAGGGTTGTGCAAGGAAGATGAGTAAAACACAGGAATAGCCAACATTCAAAGTTTTTCTCATTGAAATATTGCAGGCAGATTAATCTATAGGCATACATGTAGGTGCAAAATTAAACGAGTAATAGGCCTACAGTTATAATAGGAATAGCAAACAATCTATGTTTTGCTATGTTAACAACCATGGAGCTATGTTACAACAGATCTACATGTAGGACTATGATTTATTATTTGCAATAGGCCATGCAGCTAACTTAATGGTGCACAAAAAAGTAAAAAAATACATTAGAACCTTCATCCAAAATGCACTTCCTTCATACATGAAATATAGTTGTAGAAGTTTTGTTAATCCATATACTTTATAATCATTAATTATGTTAGTTTGTTGGAACATGTTCCAACTAGCCCCCATCGAAATGTTCCAACTAGCCCCAGTGGCCCATGTGACATTTGTATGCTCACTACACAAAACAGGGGCCTCAATAAAACATCTTTTTAACCTTATTTTGTAGCTTAGTACTTGAGCCTAAAATACCCCAAAACTAGTCACTATTATCTATAAACACCATTAAGATATTACACATTTTTTGAATGATGAAAAATTTACTCAAAAGGTGAAAAAACAAACTTACCTGTCCCACTTGAGCACTGTTGGTGCAGTGCTGCTGCAGGCAATATGGTGGATGGCTGTTGCTAAGGGACACATCTAGAGGGCAGCATTTCATAAAATTTATTTAAGCTGTGAGAGAAAAATTCAATGTTTCAACTAACCCAGTGTTCCAACTAACCCCCATCTCCCCTACATTGTAAAACATTGGTAATGTCTGCAAAAATGCTACAATTTTCATGCCTACTCAATTTTATGTCTAATTTGACAGCAATTCTGAAATGAAAAATGCCAGACTGTTTGACAGCACAATCCTCTCAGTCAACAAAAACGGTTGCCAGGGCAACCCTACCACGCTTCATTTATAATACCCACACTCAAATGTAACTCTGAAAATGGCAAGGCCGATGGTTTCCTGGGCAACAAGTTTTAGCAAGCAGGTCGACTATTTCTCTGAATATTGACTAGGCATCAAAAATAGCCATGGAATATCATTACAAAGAACACAGAAGTAATCAATATTCTTCCTCAAACACCCTAGATCGCTTAACTATGAAATATCAATTCGTGCCTCAAACTGTTTTTTTTATATATTATTATTATTAATTAAAGAGAGGCTCTAAGAAAATATCATATATAATAGTTGACCTTTCCACATTTAATTTTTGAGAGGTTATGTCATAAGGTATTTCATCTGAACCCCCATGTGTTTTGAATTCAGAAAAACCATAAAGGGGCAATATCGTCACGATCAACAGGGCATGGAATCGGAGTGCTAGTTTTGGATTAACTCAGTGACTGAAAATAATACCCCATATGATAAGGTCATATTACTACTGCTGCTGAATAAATAAATGAGCCAGTAATTTTCAGTCACCGTGTTCATCTTATAAGATAAAACCAACTAGGACAGCAATTCCATGCCCTGTTGAAAGTCTGCTCCGATCGTAATGGTACTATCCCTTTAAGGTCCACTGGGGGAAAACAATTTACCCCTCTTACATAAATTTACACATTAAATGCAAAAGTTCTGCAATTTGATATTTTCGTTGTTATTTGTACAATTTTTGGTCAATACTTGGGTGATTTTGTCCAATGAAGAGGTGACTTTACAAGGGTGACATTGAGAAGGGTAACATAAAAGGAAAGTTTATTTTTCAATGGTCAGTGGCCGGACCATTTATAGGCTTTTCTGAATTCAAGATAAAGGCATTTTGAGAATGTGATTACTCTGATGAATAAAACTACACGTGAACATGTAGTTTAGTTTCCTTATGACACACATGTAACACAACTTTTTGTAAAACATGACTTTTTTTTTTTAATCTGTCAGTTTCTCAAAAATGTGAACAGGTTAGTTTTACGACATTTTTCTTGCAGATCAGAGGATTGAAATGAGCGAACATTATCAAATACCAATGATGTCTCTTTCCTTTAACCTAGTGGATGTCGCTGGCTTCCTTGGAACATGTTTTTACCTGCTGCCCTATTTTTGTTTTTATTTTTAGAGTAATTATTTTTGTATTTTTAGCATTCATTATTTATCACTACTTGTTTCATTTATTCTTATACCTGTACATGTACACTGTACCTAATACTTTTGGTACAGCATTTCATCTTTATATGTATTCAGTTTCTTTGTTTGAAGAATTTTGTTTTAAGACCCCCATGTCAGAAATTGACGTGTTCTTGTAGAAAGTGCTTTGAGATGGTTTAATTGTCTGTATTTTACGCTATAACACTGTACTTGGATTTTTATTTAAATATAAAGTGTTGATATAATAATAATAATAATAATAATAATAATGTGGACTTATATACCGCACGTACATGTATCCACCAAACTGGTGCTCAAGGCGCATTATATTATTACCCCTGCTCATCAGGCGCATAAATCATTCCTGAAACCATCTCAGCTCCCTGGGGAGTATACAGCTCAATTGCTGCCATTTTGGCGCATATGGGCTAATCAAACACAACAACCAACTCTGCCCTCACAGGTACCCATTTACCCCTGGGTGGAGAGAAGCAATTATGGTAAAGTGTCTTGCTCATGGACACAAGCACCATGGTCGCGGCTGGGATTCGAACCCACATTCTGACGACTCGGCCATCAGAACACAAATCCGACGCACTAAACCGCTCGGCCGTGGCACTCCTTGGTGTGAGTGAATAATTTAATGACAAATTGCTCTTTGTCAAGAGAATGAGTAGATTAATCAAGCTCACAGATAACAATTTTTAAAAATAAACAGGAACCTTACAGAAAATAATTTCATCAAATATTTCTATACCCGAGGGAAAACAAATTTTGAAATTGTCAAGTTTTAAGATTTGATTCATGTACTGCCTCAGAGTTGTATGTAAACAATCTAGAATCTCTTTTGCCTTTTGACACACATTAACAGAAGCATCGATTAAATGATCAATCTTACTAGGATTGGTTTACTTAATCATAAAATGTACTGACCTTTGTACAACACTTTAACATAAAAAACACGGCAATAAAAATGTGACCTTTGGAATGAGTTCAAATACATTTACTTGACATGGAGACAATCTAATTGTAAAATCTGTGGACATTGTGTCAAACTAAAAGTACCCATGAAAACTAGCTCAGTCACTATGCAGTGACTTCAGGCAAAATGATTAATTCTCCTGAGGATGATCAGAGCACACTGATCGAAACGTCGAGTAGTACCTCCAGTTCTTTTCAGAACTAATTACTACTCAATTGAGCATTTCACATGGTGTCACCGCAATTACTCTTACTTATCCTCCTCACCATGCAAAGCTACAAGTTTTACAAAACGATTGGCTGTTGTTGTTGTCCTCTTTCGGCTGCTCCCGTTAGGGGTCGCCACAGCGGATCATGATCCACATAATATTTGATTTGGCACAGGTTTTACGCCGGATGCCCTTCCTGACGCAACCCTCCCATTTATCCGGGCTTGGGACCGGCACTAAGCATGCACTGGCTTGTACACCCCCAGTGGCTGGGTTCAATTCGGCCTTCGCAGCAATTATGGTAAAGTGTCTTGCTCAAGGACACAAGCACCATGGTCGCGGCAAGGCTTCGAACCCACACACTCTGACGACGCAGCCATCATAACACAAATCCGATGCACTAAACCGCTCGACCATGGCACCCCACTACAAAACGATTGGCTGTATTTGATTATATTAAAAAAATAAATAAATTTATATATCCTCTTCTATTGATCCCCAGACTGCCACTTACCAGGTTGTACTGTAACATGGGGCTTGATCTCTGCATGCATTGATTCTATCATTATCATATTGATACTAGTACACCCCCCCCCCCATGGCAAATCATGATTAAAAAATTATATCGTGATTAAATAAAATCGCCATTGCGAATCAAGCCAGAAATTCCATGGAAACAAAATTATGAGTCTTATCTACTTACATACATGCTATGCGAATTTACGATTGATTGTGACGCTTGTAGAGGGGTACATACCCGTTGTTATCGGCTCTAAAGCAATCATGCATGAACAAAACAAATAATTGTGATACTATCGAAAATTGCGATATATGTTTGCCGATATATTGAGGATGAAAAAAATTCGACCAAACTTATCTTGCAGTAACTTTTTGTAAAACATAAAAATCATGTTGTTTTCTCAATTTTTTTTTACATCTATTACATGTATGATCAAAACTTTCACAGGTTGGTTTTATGATTTATCAAAACTATCAACAGCTACAGAAGACTCAACTAGTAAACTTCATCAAGCAATGCTATTGTTAATAAATAATGTAAGTTGTTAAATCCATGATGATCCGTGTAAGTCCTCTGGCTCTGATCTACTGTAAGTTAGTTTGTCTGTCCGTTTTAAAATCACAGGATAGAATGTCGTATCCGACCGCCACTTTTTAAGGGTTTTTGGGGAATTTTTTTGCAACTACTAACCAGTTAAAAAATTATTCTATCGATATTTGGGGGTACAGAAAGTAAAAACTTTCTTTAAAATCCACTTTTATGATGGTTTTCGGACTTCATTTCCCTTCTAAAAAAAATCCTCCCCTTCACTTCAGAAAATAGAATCATCCTATTTATATAGTTGCCACTGCGCATGTACAATGACCGTGTTGGTCACTTATGGGGGAGTTGACAAGATCAGACTGACATGATGACCGACTGAAGGAAGTCATCGTATACCAAAAATGCCTGAATTTTCATGAAATAATTATCCTGGAATAATTTGAAGTAGGCTATATGTCCATCATCATCTATGTTCTCCACCTTACTGGATAGGTAAGATTACATTATTGGTTATAATGAATGAGAAAAAGTGGCGGTCGGATACGACATTCTACCCAAATCACATTCTGAATAATTATAAATATACATGATATAATGTATAAATGTAGAACTAGTGTATATCTAGAAAAATTACGATGTCTAGTAAAAATAAAAAGTTAGTTTCAACATTTTGATGCGCATTTTTCACAGCGAAGATCCCCATGTCATGATTATACATACATGTACATGTACACTGTACATGTAAGATGATCATGGTTGAACCAGGCTGTGGTAACTTACCCACAAGTACAGATCTGACATATACACTGTCTCGTCATCTTGATTGTGCAGGGAAGGACCGATCGATCTCTCTCCTTTACACACCTGTACAATATCTTCCTTAAAACTTAAGGGTTTTTCCACAGAATGATTCAATTTATCCTTGATACAAACGAGATGTAGCCACAACTACTCAAGTGCCGCGAAATGATCAGCGAGCGAAATCAACACCGGTCCGTCACCAAGCCAACGCAGTAAATAAATTATTAACGTATAACCAGCGCAGCGAAGGCGGAGCCTAGCGGCCAGCATATACTATATGTACTGGATAACTTATCGTGCATAAATACCTGTGCCATGCTCGTGAGCTTTATGAGGAGGGCGGAGTCAAAGTGTGTTGTCTAATTAGCATACGTAAGTAATTGCGGAGCAAACATTTGGCCGATTCCATTTTATAATAGAGGCTTACATATAGTGGAAAACAACACGATGAAGATAAAACCATTTATCACAGTCTTGAAAATGTGACGCTGGTTATACAACAATTATCACTCAAATTTCTGATAATTTTAAAATAGAGTATTTATAAATCCCCTTATTTAGTATTTTCTCAATGCATCTTGAACTATTGTAATACCCCCCTTCCGACTATATCAGTGGTCCTAAAAATGAAAGGGCGCCACCAAGTGATGATCATTTCTTGTTCATGTTCCGTTCGCGTTTTATATACCAAAAAGAGTGCGCCGTGGGCGCGCTCTACTGTCATTGGTTTTACCGTTGTATGTTATTATAATCATTTATATTATTATATTATAATCATTTATTTCTACCTCCATGTCTCTTCCTTCCTCCATGATAAAACTAACAGCAATTAGTTATAACTGGGTTCATTGATTGTATAGATTCGTTATTGGGATCCGGAGGTGAAGAAAATATATTTCAAATTAATGTCCAAAACCAGTCATATAAATGTGTCAAATAATTGCTTGAACTGTTTTTTCAGGATGTGCGTTTCATTCTACCCGCACAGCAGTTAGCGAGAACTGGGTGCACTGATTGTGTCGATGTGTTATTGGGATACGGAGGTGAATAAATTATATTTCAAACTACTGTGGAAATTTCCAAAACTAAGATATGTGGGTCTAATAATTGCTTTTTAATTTTGTACTCTCTGGCCGAGATGAAATCTAAACAATGAGCTGTACTGTGACAGTCTGTCAACTATATTATCCCGATTGGGAGATACCTTTATCCTGATTGAAACCCTATTCTCCCAATGAAAGTACCAGTAGGCCCCAATCGGGGAAACCCTTGGGTGACAACCACACCTTCTGCCTAAACAGAGCAACAGTGTTTTCCAACTAAGCCATGTCATATTGGCAATTACGGTATCGGTATCGCTGTCAACCCAAGGTTTCCTCATCGGGGCTGCTTTTGATGTCCTTATTTGGAGAATAGGGTTCCAATCCGGATAAAGTTATCCCCATCGGGATAGTATAATTGAATTTGACCATTTAGCAAATAATAATTAATCTCAAAATTGTAGTTAATATATTGACCTTTTGAAAAAACCCTGCTAGGTTCGAAACGAAAGGCCAGCAACTACTATTTTGCATTTTTTGCCTCAGGTCATTAATTAGGTTGGTAAGCATGCAGTTTGCAACAGCTAATTCTCTATTTCATAATTAATCTCAACCATGGGCGGATCCAGAACATTTTTAGGGGGGCTGAATATCAAAAACAATTTTTTTTCAGTACTACAAAAATTACAATGAAATAATCAAAGGGAGAGAAAAACAAAGCACAGTGATGAGGGAATGGCAGTGCGTTCTCCCCTCCCCTCCCCTCTCTCTTTTTTATTTATTTTTATTTTTTTTTAAACGATTTTAGGGGGGGCTACAGCCCCCTTAGCCGCCCCCCCCATGGATCCGCCAATGATCTCAACAGCATTCCAACACCTACAAACTAATCCACTATGAACGCATCTTAAAGGGACAATATCATCACAATCAACAGGGCATGGAATCAGAGTGCTAGTTTTTAGATTAACTCACTGACTGAAAATAATACCCCACATGATAAGGTCATATAACCGTTGCTGCTGCATAAATGTGACGCCGTATGTCAAAACCAGGCACAATTGGGCAAGAGGTCAATTTTGAGTTATTGAAATATTAGTAAAATATAGACCTTGCACTTTACAATGCCGCTTTCTTTTTTCAAATCGGATATTCCATAGCGAAGTTATTAAGATTTGAAATCGGACTGTCCGAAACAGTGATATGATGTCATTTTCCTGGGGAAATACCTAATGAATTATTCAGTTCCTTTATTAGCGAAATGTCTGACGTTTCCGGCAATACCAAATTTGTATAGGGGCGATGCGATTTTACGTTCGCAAGTGAGCTCGAAGTTACGCTAAGTTTGGCAAAATCATTCCCAAGCAAAATCTCGAAAAAGTATGAAACAATAATTTAGTAGTAATTAGTTCTGAAAAGAACTGGTAGTACAACTCGACGTTTCGATCAGTATGCTCTGAGGACGATCAGAGCATACTGATCGAAACGTTGAGTTGTACCACCAGTTCTTTTCAGAACTAATTACTACTCAATTGAGATTCCACATGGTGTCACCGCAATTAGTCTTACTTATCATCCTCACCATGCAAAGCTACAAGTTTTACCTAAAAAATAATTTGTCGATGAAATTTCAGTTAGAAACTTTTACAGAACATTTTAAACATTTGTAGCATCATAAATTTCCAAAAATCTCAAAATCGCAAAAAATCACCCCGAGGCATTTTGCAGTTGTTCCTCCGTCCGTAGCTCGGCCCAATTCATCCTGGTTTTGACATACCACGTCACAAATGAGCCAGTAAGTTTCAGTCACTGTATTCATCTTAAACTAGGACACCAATGCGATGTCATGTTGAAAGTCTGCTCTGATCATGACAACATTACCCCTTCAAAGTATTCTGCTCTGCTACATTTAGTGTAAATGGAGGTGGAAATTATTTTATTCAAATAACTATTAGCAACCATGAATAAAATGGAGGACAAGCACAAATGACTCCAAATTATTTTATTGAAATTAACAACAGATAAAGGTCATTACACAATGTGATGCTCATACACGGGTGTAAATCCCGGGGGAGGGGGGGGGGGGTGTAGGGGATATATCCCCAGAAGAGAAATGGCACACAAAGTGATGTTTTTTGCGAAGTGTTGGACGGGGGATGGGAGTGGGGTATCTCCCCGGCATTGAGAGACATTCGAAATCCAGTACATAATGCAAACAAATTTCAATATCATCCCCCCACTTTTCGACACAGATTTACACCACTGTTCTCATAGCTTACCCAGACACTGTTACAATGGAAATCATTCTTCCAACACAATACCCAGTACAATAAAAACCATTAAAATAATCCACTAATATGACATTCTTTGAAAATCAAATGTGGTTATCTATGGCAATATCCACACATGGTCAAGTGTATTTGTAATTCACATATCATATCATTGGTTGATATGCCCACCACATTGACTAAACTGACTCTTAAATTCAGCAGAGCTACGCTACCATTAGGCTCCCCATAAAAGTCTCCGGTTTCTGGTGTCTGCGCGCGTCGCCTCAGACCCGCGCGTCAACATTTTTAATTTTCTTTTCTTTTGCTATGAAACGATGTCCAATTGCAACCAAAAAATTGTTGGATCGATTGGAATTCTGCCATGCTGTGCTTTCAACAACTTTTTCACATACGGCTATGAATGTTTGCCCGATTTGTGAGGCCTCTCTAAGCCACCATACATCACCGCACCGATTTTGAAGCCAATCTATGACCAGAAACTGGATATTTTTGTGAGACTGTTATGTTTGAACTAGTTTTGTCTCGGTCTGTAAGCCTGGTGTTTTGTGCTCATCTGGCTCATCTGATAAGATCTTCAGATATGAACGAATCGAAGCAATTGCTCTTCAACACAGACAAGTACACGAAGAGAGGACGACCACGACCGACACTACTGACGCAAGTCTGTAAGAACCAAACCAAAACCATTGACGAACTGATTGAAGACGCAAAAGAACGAAGGTTGTAGTTCGGCTTATGCCACCCAATATCTGGTCAATTACTGGATGGGTTAAACCCTATGTATGTATGTATGGTCCGCGCGTATACAATGAATCACATATTTCCCTGTTGGCAAAAAAAAAAAAGATGGCCGAAAAAAGGGAAAAAAAGCGCATCACCGCACCGATTTTGAAGCCGATCAATTTACAGAAAACGGAGACTTTCTTCTTCTTTTTTTGGCCTTACATCAATATTCAAGTAGTGTACATGTGTACTACTATTAATGCATTCAAAAGTGGGCTATAATTCTTCACAAATGTTTCATAATTTTGTTTAGACTGAAAATAACACTGCTTGGTCTGTTGTTAAAGTGGAGTCCGAGTTATTTCAGAAAGATCTCTTGAAGACAGTACAGAAGTTATTGAAAAACTGCTGCCCTGTTTTTAATTTAAAGGGAAGGTACAACATTGGTATTTTGGTAACGTACATTCATTTCAACCCAGTTAAATATTTTGTTTATGTTTTAAATTCAACTTAACAATTCTTGTTTACCCTTAGATGAAAACACTTCGTCAGAGGGAATTATTTGTCAGCGTGATTGACACTTGTACTAACACGACACAAAGTAAACTTTTAGATAATGATTATATAAATTGACAATTTGGTAATTACTAATGTCGTAACTTCCCTTAAAGCATATTCTGAGTCTCCTGATGACGGCTAGAGTAGACTAGTCGAAACGTTGAGAACAAACAACCAGCTCTCCTGAGGACGATCAGAGCATACTGATCGAAACGTCGAGTTGTACCCCCAGTTCTTTTCAGAACTAATTACTACTCAATTGAGATTCCACATGGTGTCACCGCAATTAGTCTTACTTATCATCCTCACCATGCAAAGCTACAAGTTTTACCAAACAACCAGCTCTTCTCGGAGCCATAATTTCTTCCAGAAGAGATTACGGTGTACCCGAAAGAATTCTACAATAAGCATATTCTTGTTTACAATTGATGTCAGTCATATAAAGATTGTAGGGGCACTTACACCATAATGTCTCCCTGAAGAACAAAGGTATCTACATTTGTATGCCAATGCACATGTAACTAACCAAATCTCTAAGAAATAAATAGAGAATTAGCTGATTGCAAACTGCTTACTAACCTAAAAGACCTGTAGTATCAGGCCCGTACGCAGGGGGGGTGCGACGGGTGCGTACGCACCCCCCCCCCAAATTACCAAAAGGTCCACAAAAGGTCCACATGAAAGGGCGCGAAACCGACGTTATATAGTTTCCCAAGGCATTTTTGGTCCCATCAGTACAAATTCGCACCACCCCATAAAAAATCCTGCGTACGGGCCTGAGTATAAATGCAAAATAATGGTTAATGGTCTTACGTTTAGAACCAACCTAGCAGGTTCGAAAAATAAGGCCAATAACCATTATTTTGCAAATCTCTAAAAGTTACAAATATCCCCTCTGTATGTAGTCTTACTATCAAGTAAAACTGATAGTTTAACCTTCCTACAATCAGTGCAATTTTGGAAACAACCCATTCAGGCCACTCCAAGCCATTAGCTGTTGCCAGTGGCCTCCTATGGTTACCCTTCTGTGCACTGTCACACCACTGAGATTGCAGGGTAAGGTGGTCTCCCAGTGATACATTGCAGGCCATACTAATATGTTCAAACATTTACAGTGTCCTTGGGTGGCACACAGTTGATTTTGTAAGATTACTTGGAAAGGACAGCAGGCTTGTACATGTATGTACTGAAGGTTGCTAAAGAACAGAATTTTGTGGATCGGAGTGGCCTCCATGTGTAGGAGGGTTAAGGTAGAACAAAAATATCTACATACAAAAAAAAAAAATAAACACAACTCCACATTGTGACAAAGACTACTACATTAACGTTAACCCACCTGGCCATCCATAATCCAGCATAGGTTCAGGGCTTGCTCAGGACAACACAGGGCCCCGGTACAGGCCCATTATGGTTGCCATGACATGGAGCCCCATTGCATGGGTTTGTACAATCATGGTTTCTATTTGTCTTATTTTGTTTGGATCTGTGACATGGTCTCTTTACTTTTCGGACTAGCCGGCCCTGGCTTGAATGATCCATAGGGATTAATGAGGGGGGGAAAAAAGGTTTCCCTCTCTCATGAGGTTAAGCATGGGGGAGAATACAAAGCATTTAAGATTTATCCTTTTCTTTCTTCTTTTCTGCTTCAATCTTGGCCTCCGTTTCTTCGTACTCTTTGATGAGTACCCGCAGTTCGTCGACCGGAAGGATGCGGATCTTTATTTTATTGTTCTCTCTTGTTAGCGTAGCTATTTCAACTGCAATACACGGAGTAAGAAAAATACAGGAAATGTTTGTTTTGACAGTTGAACTTATGTGAAATAAAACAAAGATTACAGAGAGAAGACTACAATAAAATGGAAAATGATGGGACAATACGCTAACTCTTTCTACTTTGTTGTGAGTTTCATGGAGGCTGCTATTTTTAAATACAACATGTGTGTAAACCGCTTGTGCACTTAACATTAACAATGAACACAATCGGAGCTATTGGAGTATTTTGTCTGTGCTCGCTGTCAATAATCAATATTTATTAGCTAGTTTGCATTGGGAGTGCATGACCTCGAATTCTTATTGGTTAGTTGGGCATTTCTGTTGTCAAAACAAGACCCGTTGTCAGGTGATTACGTCAAGCCGATAAATCGGCGCGCCGTCCAAATACGCTGCACGCTCGAGCCGATATATCGGCTCGACGGCAGGAAAGAGTTAACCCTAACCATGCTGAAGGCAATACGATGCAACAAAAAAAGCAAAGAACAAAAGAACCCATTGTTCTAGCTGGTGGATCTTGTTGCACTGAGCACCCTGCACACCTTTCTGCTGTTGCATTTTGTTGCATTCAGCAGGGGTGTCTGGGAAAAGCCTGTTGGGGGTTGGGGGTTGGGGGTTGGGGGTGGGGGGTGGGGGTTGGGGTTGGGGTTGGGGGTTGGGGGTTGGGGGTTGGGGGTTGGGGGTTGGCGTTATAAGGTTGGGGTTACGTATATACAGCACAAAATGAAACATTTGGCGATAAACAAATTTTTCTTTGCAATGTCTTTGAATGAAATCATTCCCTCCACAGTAACGTACAGGGGAATGTGATCTGTGATCACCATCTAGACCATGATGTACCGAACAGACATATTTACAAAGTAGTCTATACAGGTCGTACCAAGAGGGTACAAATAGAGAATGGCAAAAACAATGCTGACCGGACTGTATATATACTTAATCTTGGGAGTAGGAACAACCAGCCACCTATATATCTCAAGGGCTTAAAACCAAAACTGGGTATGTCCACTTTTGCCTAAAATGTGTTATGGGGAGTTTCTGATTTTTCAGAAAGATTCAAACTTTTAACCCATATCCGCCTAACCATGTAAACACACAAAAGACTGTATGTGCCTAAGCCCCCGCACAGAGATACATTGTTTTTGCACACAATCAGAAAGATTCCTTATTTAGAGAATATTACAATCACTGACACAGACACATTATATACTGATGGAAAGAGGAGAACATGCACTTTATTATGATGTCAGACTTGTCTAATTTCATATCTATCATCATGAAATACAGTCATCGGAAAAACGTAGTAAATTGGAATTGGACAAAAACACGGTACGTAAATCACGTAGGTCGGCGTTTGTAGCGTTTTACATATCTACGGGTTATCACGTAGATCGGCGGATATGGGTTAAACTCTTTCTTTTTTTCAAAATGCCGATTTTGGACATAACCAGTTCTGATTTTAAGCCCACGATTTGATATAAATCAGGATTGTTTGCTGGCTTAAGCATAGGTGTACAAAACCTGTTGGCACACCCACCCCCTCCCCCAACACCCTCCATTCAATGTATATTAAACACAAAACTTCCCTAGGAAACATTTGGTGGCGCGATATCACAGCCAAATTCAAAAGTGCTCAACACTACAACACTTCGGTGTGTACTTGCAAAACCAACAATAAGCAATGCAATAACAGATTGAAAAAGTTTATAGCCATTACAAAAATAAGGGGTAAAAAATCCCATTCTAGAAGAGCCGTCTATACCATTACTGTCATGATTAAGCCTATCATCCCATGCGCGATAATTATGCTATTATAAGCGTAGCCTTAGAGTGCACGCATTGCAAAGTGCAGCGTGTTGAAACAGACGCAATGCTGCGTGATGAGAATGTTTTTGATATTGTTTTGTTATGGAAAATAAAGATAAATAATTCATTCTTCGGTTGGGGTCTGACTGAGAAGGAGACACACACACATATCTATGCTGTAATGCTTTTATGAATCAATAAATGTTGAATCTATTTGATGTTTATAATCAACTGGAAGTCTCTTGAAGTAATACTTCTTGTGTATGTTTGTAACCTCTACGGACGGCATCATGAATCTGTTTACACGAATTCTTTTGCTTGCAACTTCACGACAAAGTGAAGCAAGTTAACACGAATTCATTTACTTGCAACTTCACGACATAGTGAAGCAAGTTAACATTATTTGTACGTCTCCGAAAGCTATATCTCTTAGTAACCCCGACTAAGGATCACAACACAACATGGTGGCAGCGGTATTTAACCAAAGTTATGACAGATCATCTGCTATGAACAGAAACTTTCCTACGGAAACCTGCATTGTGGTCTTCTTTATTCAGAGAGATTGTTTGTGAATATTATTTGTGACTCACTTTTCTCCGGTGTAATTTTGGTCATATCCAGTGTCTTACTGAGAGTCTTGAGGGCAAGTTGTAGAGCTTCCTTTAATGTGGTCTCATCTTGCTTGTATTCCTGTTTCAACATCGATACTGCTGCCTGAATTAATGAAAAATAAAAAATAAATTAAAAAAAAAAAAAACTTTACTCACACATGTACTTATATTTCTTAAACTAGTAAAAAAAAGTCATTATGAGTATTTACAATTCACAAAGACCGGGTGTCAGAAACAAAGTTTTAGCCAAATTGATGCCATAATTCTGTCGTACGTTCCTTTCACCTCACGGAACATGCCATAAAAATAACCATTACATTTGATGCTAACGTTACCGAGAAAAACAGCGAAAAACCGATACATGTTTATATTTTTTTTACAAAAAAATTGCTGAACAGTGACTTTTTGTAAATACGTTTGGTACCATCACCAACTTCATTACAATTCATAAATGTTGTATGTATGTAATCAGGTAATTAACAAAGGTGTAAACTCACTTTTAACCCAAACGAAACAAAATGGATCAAATGTTAAAATCTGTTGGATGTGAGCAGAGAAACACAATCTCACTAAGCGATAGTTGAGATTTAAACCACATGGTGTTACCGCAAACCGAACCGATAGAAGATTTTTTGTTCTTGCTGATGGATCTTGTTGCACTTAGCAGGCATTCACAATTGGACAACTGATGAATGTTATTGCGTTGAGCAGGGTGTCTAGCCAGTAACTGAAGGGGGTTAGGGCAGCTTCACACTTGGACAACTGATGGATGTTGTTGCATTGAGCAGGGTGTCTAGCCAGTTACTGAAGGGGGTTAGGGCAGCTTCACACTTGGACAACTGATGGATGTTGTTGCATTGAGCAGGGTGTCTGGCCAGTTACTGAAGGGGGTTAGGGCAGCATCACACTTGGACAACTGATGGATGTTATTGCATTGAGCAGGGTGTCTAGCCAGTTACTGAAGGGGGTTAGGGCAGCATCACACTAGGACAACTGATGGATGTTGTTGCATTGAGCAGGGTGTCTAGCCAGTTACTGAAGGGGGTTAGGGCAGCTTCACACTTGGACAACTGATGGATGTTGTTGCATTGAGCAGGGTGTCTGGCCAGTTACTGAAGGGGTTAGGCAGCTCCACACTTGGACAACTGATGGATGTTGTTGCATTGAGCAGGGTGTCTAGCCAGTGACTGTAGCGGGTTAGTGCAGCATCAAACAAGGACAACTGATGGATATTGTTGCATTGAGCAGGGTGTCTAGCCAGTAACTGAAGGGGGTTAGGGCAGCTTCATACTGGGACAACTGATGGATGTTGTTGCATTGAGCAGGGTGTCTAGCCAGTAACTGAAGGGGGTTAGGGTAGCTTCACACTTGGACAACTGATGGATGTTGTTGCATTGAGCAGGGTGTCTAGCCAGTAACTGAAGGGGGTTAGGGCAGCTTCACACTTGGACAACTGATGGATGTTGTTGCATTGAGCAGGGTGTCTAGCCAGTTACTGAAGGGGTTAGGGCAGCTTCACACTTGGACAACTGATGGATGTTGTTGCATTGAGCAGGGTGTCTAGCCAGTTACTGAAGGGGGTTAGGGCAGCTTCACACTTGGACAACTGATGGATGTTGTTGCATTGAGCAGGGTGTCTAGCCAGTTATTGAAGGGGGTTAGGGCAGCTTCATACTGGGACAACTGATGGATATTGTTGCATTGTCTAGCCAGTTATTGAAGGGGGTTAGGGTAGCTTCACACTTGGACAACTGATGGATGTTGTTGCATTAAGCAGGGTGTCTAGCCAGTAACTGAAGGGGGTTAGGGCAGCTGCACCCTGCACAATGCAACAACTGATGGACGTTGTTGCATTGAGCAGGGTGTCTCACCAGTTTTGAAAGAGAGTTAGGGTTAGGATAAACGTGTGTTATACATGTACATTGCCAAATTCACTATGTTGGTAATGATGACAACAATTTGCAATAATCACGGCATTAAAAAAGAACTCTAACAAGTTTCTTTTGCTGTAAACAGGAGGGACTAATTAACACTTCGGTCCTAGCAGAGAGCACATGTCAAGTTATTTTCAGTAAAAACTACAACTTACTGCACTGTTGTTTCCAATGCACGTTGCCTTCCATCCACCATAGTTACCGCTTGGGTCACTCTGGTACAGCTGGAAACCATAATGTTGATCCCATCCCATGTACAGAATGGACACACCAAATGGCCTCTTGCCTGAAACAGGGTGGGGGGAAAAAGCATTACTAATGAGTAATATTAGTAGCTTTTGCATGGTGAAAAGGATAAGTAAAGACCGTTTGTGGTGACACCATGCAGAAATTCTCAATCGAGTAGTAAATAGTTCTGAAAAGGTTACTTCTCTTATTTACTCATTACTAATACCAAGAAAGTCAACAGTGAATTATACACTAACTTGGCAGGGCAATGGGAAAATGTCCGTTTCATTTTTAATAAAAATGCATTGTCTAGCTAGGAGCATTTCAAGAACAGCAGGTCAAATGCTTGCTGCATATAAAATGTATGTGTTACTACAAAAATAGTATACGACATAAAACACAATAAAGGGGGCCACTTTCCTACTGTCACGTTAGCAGTTTTTCTAATGGTTGTAATTTGTTTTTAAATATCTGAAACCACCCAAAAAGAATTTCAACATTTGAATAGACATGCATGCTTATCCTAAAGATAATTTGAGTTGATTATTACTATTATTTTTTTAATTACCATAAAATTTCCATCAACAAATGGACGGAAAAGTGAGGTAACTTTTTCTGTCCAATTTTTATGGAAATTTGAGGGTAAAAAAATAAATAAAAAAATAAAAAAATAAAATAAATCAACTCAAATTAGTTCTAGTATAAGCCTGCATGTCCATTCACATGTTGAAACACTTTTTGGTCGGTTTCAGGATAACAACCATTGGAAAAACTGCTAACGTGACAGAATCAAAGTGTGTTTTATGTCATATCTGAATTTTATGAAGATAAGCCAGACTAACCAGTTAACCAACTGTAACTTCACTAACCGTTTAGAAATTTGCTAACCGGCTAGCTGAAACCAATATTTAAAAAAATAAATTAAAAATAAAAAATTAAAAAAATAAAAATGTCTAAGAATTTGCTGCCCATTTCATTATTCTATAGTTTTTTTTTCCCACATCAGTAATTAAACATCCAGTTAACCCACAGGTTCCGCTCAGAACTGCACAACTCAAGAGAGATAAACTACACAGTGTTACTGAAAATTACTAATTAACAAACTCTTTTGTCCAACTTGATAAGCCAGGTACATGTACATATCTTTGGAAAACGTTAGCAATGAAAAGACATCTAAGGTTATGGCGTAAATAATAGAATAGCCCTTTTCACAATGGGTAAATCTTGTGTTACAAATATATATAAAAAACCATTGCAAACAGCACACCCCCTTCCCCCAAATAGTTTTTGTGTTTATTTTTTATTAAATTTGCAAATAAAGAGAACTTCACAGTGATCTCGATATCTTTCCGTCTGGGATAAAAGATTAAAATTATGTTAACTGAGCAAGACAAATTGATCATATAAAGACTTGTAGCTTTGCACGGTGAAACGGATAGGTAAGGCCGTTTTTTTTTTATTACTTGGATTACGGATTTGTAAGCTACAAAAAATGAGCAGGGATCGGGGGAAAAAAAAAAAAAAAAAAAAAAAAAATGACCGGGATTACGGAATTTCGAGCTCACGAAATCGGGCGGGACGAAAAAAAAAAAAAAAAAAAAATACCGAAGGCACGCAGGCGGCTTCTAAAACACGTACATTATACACATTTTATGTAGACAAAAGCAGAAAGTCACTGAATGAATGTCGCGAGTGTTTAGGCTTAACAAAATGTTCTGTTTCCGGTTTCTGACCGACCCTAACTTTACGCCGCGACCCTAAACTTTTTACATTATTCGCTTGAAAAAAAAAAGCAGCAAGATGCACCAAGTCTCGCAGCGGCCGCCATTGTAAACAAGCAGATGCACACACGCTGATGCTCTGCCCAAATTCACACAGACCATTTGTTGACACAGCAATCGATTGCATGAGTTTGGGCGTGAGGTCAAGTCGCGCGATGCACGTACATGTAGTTGTTACTAAATGGCCAATGTATGCACTTGGGCAAATAGTATAGTCTATAAACGGACTCGCACTTTTGTGCGTGAATGCATAACATTGGTCTGGTTTCCATCATACATCGGCCGCGATTTTTTTCTCCGTTCACTGGCTCACGGTACGTGTACACATTTACTGTACATGTATTGTAGGGATCTTGTTGTATTTGAAGAAAATGTGATCTAAAAGTATTGTTTTGTACACGATGGTGTTTTGTATGCGATCGGTGGCACTGTTGTAAGTGTTGTGGATTTTTTTTTTTTTTTTTTTTTTTACTACAAAATTTGATTTTTCGGGTGGGGATTTTTAAAATTTTTTTCAGAAACGCGATCCATGTTATTAAAAAAAAATGGCCTAAAGACCGTTTGCAATGACACCATGTAGAAGGTCTCTTTTGAGAAGTAAACAGTTCTGAAAAGAACCGGTCGATTACAACTCGATCATCCTCACCTCCTGACTGTGTGTAGAACTGTTTGATGTCACATAGTGTGCTAACAAGCTGCTCACAGGGCATCGATTCTTGGTACTGAAGCAAATACCTTTGTACATGAACAAAACGGATATCACATCATGTTATTACAACTGTGTCCTATTAATTTGATTTTACCCTTACACCGGCATGAAGCACTGTATACTCAGTGCTTTCTGAGTGTCTGTGAAAAAAAACTCCGCAGACGACTTTGGCAGGATTCGAGCCCACGACCTCCTGCTTACTAGTGCAGACGTCTTAACCTCTCAACCACCGAGCTTGCCCGATGACGATTGGCCGGCTAGAATCCTATGTAGCAGCAGGTACTGCGATATTTATTGATTGATGAATTTCTTGCGTCGGGTGATAAACAATTGATTAGATTTTTGCCCTTACACTGACGTATATATGAAGCACTGCATGCTCAGTGCTTTCTGAGTGTCTGTGAAAAAAATTCCTTGTTGGTGAGTTTGACGTAATTCCAATATAAACCACAACCACTTCGCATGTGCTGGCTCCAACGATCATCAGAAGCCCATTACCCTTTTCTTTAACCCTAACGATCCCCATCCAACCAAACTCCAACACCAGGGATTGTTGGAGTTTGATGGGTTGAGTACTGTGTACTTCTGATATGGCATGTGTAAAGTGTTGGATTATGGCTGGATGAGTATTGTATGTGTGCAGTAACAGTGTTGGATTTTGATTGAGTGAGGACGGTGGTTCTACTAGCATGCAACATTGTTAGACTTTGAGTGGAGAGAGTGTGTGTATGCAACCTGCTGTAATAAACAACTGATAAAGGCAAATATTGTACTTAGGTATGCTTGGCATTGTGTCTAACATCATACAACTAGAACCTACCATTTATTCCATAGGGTGTTTTAGTTTTTGTATAGTTAAGTTTTTTTAGCATGAAAACAATTGTTGGATTATGATGGGTTGAGTACTGTGTGACTCCAGTGTTCAAACTTTACTTTGGGCCATGTGTCCCCACTCAATCAAAATCCAACAGCTAAGGGCCTGTTGGAGTTTGACGGGTTGAGTACTGTTATGGCAAGTGGACTGTTGGAGTTTGATGGGTTTAGTACTGTAAACCAGCAACAGTCAACCATGGTGTTGGGATTTGATACACACATGTAGGTTGAGGAAGGTTTCTAGTAAAATGCTTAGGGAGTTAGGGTTAAGGATTTACGCAAAATATTAGTAAGCTCAGGACTTGACTTTAACGTATGTGTTGTAAAGACTCAATATCTAACCAACAAAGTCGATTTCTGCCTCAAGAATCGCTTTGGAATGTTAAAATCAAGGAATTTAGGTTTAAATTACACACAACGGTATGCCAGCTTTGAAACCGGAAGTAGCAAAAAGAATGTGTGTAATACCAATGCACACGCACGTATTACGTATCGACTTACGAACAGGATCCATCCCAATTGCACGAGGGAAACCAAGCTAGCTGAAGATTCCATTGGGAAATACGTATCGACTTACGAACAGGATCCATCCCAATTGCACGAGGGAAACCAAGCTAGCTGAAGATTCCATTGGGAAATATTTATCGACTTACGAACAGGATCCATCCCAATTGCACGAGGGAAACCAAGCTAGCTGAAGATTCCATTGGGAAATATGTATCGACTTACGAACAGGATCCATCCCAATTGCACGAGGGAAACCAAGCTAGCTGAAGATTCCATTGGGAAATACGTATCGACTTACGAACAGGATCCATCCCAATTGCACGAGGGAAACCAAGCTAGCTGAAGATTCCATTGGGAAATACGTATCGACTTACGAACAGGATCCATCCCAATTGCCCAAGGGACACAAAGCTAGCTGAAGATTCCATTGGGAAAACTCAATCTTTTTGTCATACCAAACATTTCAGACCTGCATAGTTTTATGTTGCTTAACCCTTCTGTGACAGCAAGGGTCAAAATCAGTCAAAATGTTGATATACTTACCAAGGTACATGTATATCTAGTGCACTTACAAGTCGAACACTGTCAAACCTTATGTGTAGTAAGTACATTTACAGGTCAAAACGAGTCGACCGTTTTTTGTCGAGGGTGGTCAAAATGACAGTCAAAACCAGGAGCAGGAGGGTTGGATTTTAATCATGTTGGATTTTGAAGATTTAACAACAAAACTTCAAAAATCTAAATCAATATTTCATAGGCAAGCACATTTACTGAGTGCAACCTGAAATGGAATTGTTGGTCGGGGCAACTGGTGACCTTTCTTAACCCTAACTCCCTAAGCCCACTTGCCTACACACAACCTCAATCCTCCAATATCCTCTAGTAGTAAAGCAAGCAGAATGACCACTACCATTGGTATGCAGACTACATGTATGCACACATGTGTTTCTAATCTGTGATACATGTACATGGCCAGGGACCCTCCCTGCATGCATGGAGTAATAAACAGTGTCCACTGACCCAAGCACTGACCTTGCAATCACTACAACAAACATGGATGTACATGTACTAAAAGGTAAGTAGGCATAATAACCTCAATCCTCCAGAATCATTTTTTGGACAGACCAACATTGTACAATGTAACCTCAATCCTCCATTTTCATCTAATGTCAAATATACATTTTTAGCATGATCACCTTGATCCTCCATTATCCACCAAGCAAATAATCACATTTGCCTTCAATCCCTCTAAATCCTTCACCACTGCAATTTCCTAATAACCTCAATCCTTCAAAATCCTTCAGTTATGCAGAGGATATTGGAGGATTTGGGAAGGTTAGGGTTAATGTCGCACTCTGGTGTATGCAACACTTATTTTGAATAGCAAATCTTGAATTTTTATCAGAAAATTGTGAACTTTGTGTAGCATTTTGCAAGCAAAAATCAAGCGCTGAACATTCCACTGTAGGTTGCAAAATGACAAGAAATTGAAAAAATTGAAAGAGTCATCAGAAGATCTAGTCAAGTGCCTTACCTCTGTGCGATGAGTCTAAGTTCGTTGGTGAGAACATTTGCATCTGATGTGATTCCTGATACACTGCATGCCATGTTACTGTAATGAAAAGACAATGCTATTATTATTTGAATAGCATATAGTGTATTGTGTGGTTCTTCTTAAGAACAACCCAGCCTTGTGAAATTGCCTTAAGTAACACAACACTGACTTTCTTTCATACATGTCAGTACAACATACCAAATTCCAAGAGCACTTCACGCCAGTGCTTCAAGATTTGCACTGGCTACCAGTTACATGTAAGCACAGAATAATCTACAAACTTGGACTGTTCTTGTTTAACATTCTAAATAGCACAGCCCCATGTTATTTGACTGATCTCATGCATTTCTACACTCCTGGACGCAGTGGCGTACACTCTTCAAATCAGTTGTTCCTAGCTGAACACCTAGCATATAATCAATGGGGACAAAGATCATTTGAGATTTCTGCAGCCAAACTGTGGAATCCATCCATCCATCCATCCATCCATCCATCCATCCATCCATCCATCCATCCATCCATCCATCCATCCATCCATCCATCCATCCATCCATCCAGCCAGCCAGCCAGCCTCCGCCTCCTCCGCCGCCGCCTCCTCCTCCTCCTCCTCCTCCTCCTCCTCCTCCTCCGCCGCCGCCACCTCCTCCTCCTCCTCCTCAGGTAGCAATGGCATGGAACATTTCAGTGCTATTTTTCTCTTGATATCTGTTTGAAATGTGCCATTTTAACGATGTACAGCCCACAGGGTTCGTACACTTTTTTACTTAGATAATTCCATGACTTTCCATGACCTTTACAACAAGTATTCCATGACTTTTCCATGACTTTTCGATTCGCGCCCAACATTAACATAACAACGCAAATCTAAGTAGATTCGCATAACACCAGTGTTCTAGCCAGGCATGCCCGATACGCTATAAAAAAAAATACCGATACGCTGTAAATCGGCCGATACGCTATCGATACGCTATAATTTATTCCATGGTGAAAAAAAAACCACCCCAAAATTTCCTTTGTTCAGTTCGAGAACTAATTGTGAACAACAATAATTTGTTGCCACTGAGGGATTTATTTCATCTTGAAGGAAGCTTTATTGATATGTTTTAATTGGCCGGCAACTTTGTTTCTTTTCAAGATGCACCGCATTTGTAACTATATATGCGGCCTGCCGCGATCTATTTATAAGCATTCAATGTTAAACGACACTGGTTCCGCGACCACACTGCTTAGGCAAAAACCAGATGAGCGGGGTACCCGCGTGCCAGGCAGAGTGGGACAAACACCACGCGTTTAGTTTATAATAGCTTGTAAACCAGCCAAGAACCAGGTCCCAGAGGTTATTGTCTCTTGGTCTGGGAGTGTAAAACCACAACCGTCAGTCATTGTCAAGTGAACAATAGCCCCAACTCTTGTCTTGGCTCTAATCCCAAATTGATACATTCAACATTCCAAAGTCGGCAGACATTTCTTTGATGTGAACTTGTGACCCAGAAATTGTGTCTTTTTGGTTGCCGGTTGTCTTGTTTCTTTTTCTTTTAAAACCAGTTTGCGTCGGGAATAAAAAGTTTTTCTGGGCCCCTGTGCGGGTTTCTTTTTCACACACAAACACGTTTTTTTTTGCGTTAATTTGTTTTGGTTACGTCAATGAAACTAAGACGAGACACCCCCATTTAGCTTATTAGCAGATAAATTGGCGAATTTTCCGTGGGAATTATAGCCAGGAGGGCGTGTTTGGTGTTGCGTCTTCAAAAGTCCACCGAGCCCTCGAAAGAATTCTTCTTCGTATTTACACGTCAACCGAGCATGGAGGAAGGATTCCTTCCCCATTATCCGAGTGGCATGGTACCGAGTAACAATGGGACAATGGTGCACCTCCATGATGGTATACCGCGCAGCTTTACAGATTTCAATGGAGACAAAGACAAAGGTGTGGAACAGGTTTACGAGTGCCCCCGCACAACCACCCATGTGAAGCGAGCGATTTACACGGCCCCCGCTCTTGTGCCGAACAAGTGTTGCACATCACAATAACACGTCAACCGAAGCACGAACACTGCCAAAATGGCGTGTTCACGTCACCCGAAAGGACAATGGAAACTTCCACGGCGTGTGGTCACGTCTTCTGTGCACGTCACTTTACGCACGTGGCTCGTTATCACGTCAACCGCGACCGAGCATGCATACAAATATTCCGGAGTTTCTATGGCGTGTTTAGACGCTCTCCGATCCGCGGTGCGAAAAAAAATGTGCGTGTGTACACGGCCTCCGACGCGAACTGGTTTTAACAAGTCTTAAAATTCCATGACTTTCCATGACTTTTAAAGACGTTTACCCTTTTCCATGACTTTAAAGGCCTGGAAAATGCAAAAGCAAAATTCCCTGACTTTCCAGGTTTTCCATGACCCGTACGAACCCTGGCCCATGTTTTCTGGTGTTTTTATGTCAATTTTCTTTTTCATGGGAACATTTCTAACAATTAAATATGAGCAGCTTGCATACATTAACCCTAACCACCCCGTATCCTCCAAAATCCTCCAATGGGCACTTATTGGGAAAAATTCAGCACTGCTGGAAACTGTACTTTCACCTCTTCAAATGGGGCAAAATTACTACCTGGCAAGAAGTACAGGCCATAAGTGCTGAACATGAAAGATCAACGAAAATGCATGGTGCATTTTGAAGATGAGGGCATGTTTCCAAAAGTGCACTTGGAGGATTTTGGAGGATTCAGGAAGGTTCCTGTACAGTCAGAATATCTAGGTAGGGTTAAATTTGTCCCGAAATTAACTTATGATAGCTTGCCAGGAATTTCATTCTTGTAGGGACAAGGCCATTTTTTTCCTGAGTAAAGGGCACTTCCATTAGAATATCAGAATGTCTATGGGAACAATTTCAAGAGGCACCAAGGGCAAGACCAGGGCAATGGAGGGCACGGCCTCCTTGGCCTCCTTGAAACTGTAGGCATGTGATACATCTACGTAGGTCCCAGCATGAAAAAAAAAAATCATTTGTGTCGTGGCCGAGCGGTCTAGCTTACCGGGCTCAAGTTCTGGTGTTAGCAGCAGAATGTGGGTTCGAATCCCGGCCGTGACACTTGTGTCCTTGAGCAAGACACTTAACCATAATTACTTCTCTCCACCCAGGGGTTAAATGGGTACCTGTGAGGGCAGAGTTGGTTGATTAGCCCTATATGCGCTGTAATGACAGCAATTGAGCTGTATACTCCCCAGGGAGCTGAGATGGTTTCAGGAATGATTTATGAGCCTTATGAGCAGGGGTAATGATATAATGCGCCTTGAGCACCACTTAGTTGGTGGATACGTCCGCTATATAAGTCCACACATTATTATTATTATTATTATTATTTTTACAGTTTAGAGCAAGCTTCTGACAAATGTTTGTGAAAAATCCCATACACAAACATTTCCAGAAATCGCTGATTAACTCTCCAACTACTACAAGGGTCAAAATCAGTCAAAATGTTGATATACTCGCCACGGTATATCTACATTACGGATTTCTCTCATCCAGCGGTTTCCGTGTTGCTTCTTGTTCCACTCGGGAAAAAGCACATCCTTAAGGATGTGTAACTTTGTTTACATTGTAATTACCATGTCAATAAACTTATCGGAAAGTGAGTTAATCTTGTCTGGGCTTCAATACTTACTACATGTACCTGGCTAAGTGTTTTCAGAGAAGCTGTCGAAATACATCCCTACCATGTGTGAATATTGAAAGTATTCACAAAAAGCAACATTTCAAAACTTGTAATCATGGAAAAAATGCCGAGTACAGGCCAAGATCTTGCAAAATACATCGCAGACCCGCTGCCGCTGCAACTGCTAAATTATGTGCGCTGTGCATGTGCATGCGGTGCATGCGGTGCATGTGGTGCATGTAGGGTTGTAGGGTTATAGCCTACTTCATTGTTATTTTAGTAATCTATAGTGACATAAAAATAGTAATAATAATAATAATATGGACTTATATAGCGCATGTATGCACCAAACTGGTGCTCAAGGCGCATTATATTATTACCCCTGCTCATCAGGCTCATAAATCATTCCTGAAACCATCTCAGCTCCCTGGGGAGTATACAGCTCAATTGCTGCCATTACAGCGCATATAGGGCTAATCAAACACAATAACTAACTCTGCCCTCACAGGTACCCATTTACCCCTGGGTGGAGAGAAACAATTATGGTCAAGTGTCTTGCTCAAGGACACAAGCACAATGGTCACAGTTGGGATTCGAACCCACATTCTGATGACTCAGCCATCAGAACACAAATCTGATGTACTAAACCGCTCGCCCATGGCACTCCATAGTATCCAATAAAATAGCAATAACTTTATTTAACTACATCTGTGGCTTTTCACATGCGAATCTACACATTTAATTTACATATATTTTTCTATAAACAATTTTCGAAGCAGCTTCTATCTCGATTATAAAGGCGTCTTAGTACTGTAGACTGCTATTCTTATTCTCTGTTATACCAATTTGTTGTCTTTGGGTTGTTGTAGATGCCCTCATAATGCAATACAAATTGGGTGTGTTCAGGTGGTTATCACATGGGAGAATGGTATGTTTTGTGCATTGGTATACATTTATGTTGCATATATCGCACTCAACCAATGCGCTGTGATACCGTTTGTGTAAGAGCGCTATATAAATGCCTTCATTGTATTGTATTGTAACCAATTTGTATTGGAAAAGGGCAACTTTAACAGACTGAATGGATGAATTCCACATAGCAACAAAATTGTTTTTTTTCTGTACATAGCAACATAGTGTTTTGTTTGTATCATATGATGGACACTGTTTGAATTCAATCTTGATATATCTCTTTTATTGAAGCTCTTCTGTTTATCAATTAGCGTAATGGTTGGTCTTGGTAACTGGCTCGCTTTAATTATAGCATTTTGATTGTTTTATATGATTTATATCACGTGTTGAATGGATTGTAATTATTACTGACATAGTCATCAATAAGCAAGACTATAGCGCTCCAAGAAGCTCAATTACTGGAATTAAAAATGAATTAATTACGTTCTTTATTGCTGGTGATGTGAAAACCATTATGTCTACATGAAAATTGTATATCATTATCATGTAGACGTATGCAGTGTGCTGTATATTGTGTGCTGTATATTGTGTAATGCCCCTACAGGCATTTCCCAGACACCCCTGCTGAATACAACACAATGCAACATCAGAAGTGTGTGCAGGCTGCTCAATGCAACAAGATCCACCAGCTAGAACAATGGGTTCTTTTGTTCTCTGCTGAGGGCACGAAGATGCAACAACACTTTTACATTTGTTGCATCGAGCCATGGTTAGGGTTAATGTAGCTGAGATGATTGGCAAGAGCTAAATTGATACTATTCACCCAAATTAAGTTTTCTTTTTTACCTGTATCCTGGATTGCAAATACGGCCTTTCCAATTCTCCCTTCCCTCCCCTCCCCTGTAGTGTGAGATGTCCTCACTTCTTCATTTGTGTAACTAAGTCTAGAAGAGCTAGTAGTTAACACATGAATGATGAGGATACATAATAACACAGTGCAAGAAGTCGTCGTCACTCAATGGTTTCCCAAATTGTACCCTCATTGGGAGAATATGGTATCAATCAGGATAAAATAGTCTCCCAATCGGGATAGTATAGTTGACATTAACCCCATGAGCTATAATATACTACTCAAAACAATTTAGGGAACACCGGAATAATCTCAGTTAAAGCAAGATCATTTATTTCAGATAAACACAATGTTTCACAGAATTGATGAGAAACAACTGCACAATGAAACAGATGATAAAGGATGCATGTAGTGATTACACATTTCATGACATGACTACTGAAAGAGAGAGGGGGTTGCAAATGAAAATCCCGGTTCATGGAACATTTCAAACCTATTTGATGTTAAAAATCCGGTGTTCCCTAAATTGTTTTGAGTAGTATACATTGATCATGAAACAGACTCTCTATTTGAAGACCATAGTCATTATTAACATAACAAATTTGACTTTGAGAGACACATTAGCTGGATATAGCAATTATGAATGTGAGAAGGATCAGATGTTGTATCAAAGAATTTAACGGGGGAAATGTAGTACATTATAACATATCCAACCCTTGTACACTATTGGCAATGGAAACAAGGTTTATCAGTTCTGAAAGTATACTTGGCGTAATGTGGGATTTTATTAAAATAAAGTGAATTCTGGTTTCTAGCATTCTATGTGTAGAGTACATGTACAAATGAATTATTCTGTACTGCTGGTGATGTGCAAACCATTATGGCTACAATAACCCTCCTACAATCAGTGAAATTTTTGAAACAACCCATTGAGGCCACTCCAAGCCTAGGCAGTGGCTCCTCATAGCTATACTGCACAGTAACATAATGCCTCATAAGTCTGTTGGTTTTAGTGGTTTGTGATTGACATATTGCAGGGCATATTACTTTGTTCCAGACTCAGTGGCTGGTGGTAGGTTATTTATTTATTTATTTTTATTTATTTATTTGGAATTACACTTTTGAAACAGTGGCACACGATGTATGTAAATATCGGTGCATCCATCAAAACAATTTCTAAGTACAATAGTTACAACAATTAATATTTATAAAAATAACAATATTTAATAATAAGAATATTAAATAATAGTAATAATTTAGCGAAACAAAGCGAATGCATGGAGCTGGACGAAGGGACGCATTGACACGCCGCACCGTCGTATACGAGATAACCATGTAGACCTACACAATGCCAGGTCGGTCTACTGAGGTAGGGTAAGCAAAATAACAAAATGCATACGAACCAATGTAGGCTTATATCCCGCGATTCGCTTTGCTTCGTCAAATACAAATAATAAATAATATCAAGTAAATGGATATTTACAAAATAAATTGCAAAACAAATTGCACGGTCTTAATTGTGTCTAAAGATGATTTGACAACACTGTACACAGCTAGAACGCTGGTCAAAACCTCAACCAACACGGACCACATGCGAACCACACAACAGCTGTTTAAAACATTTAACCAACATTTAACCAACAAGCCTAAACATTTAATCAAATTTAATGTCCAAACTTGTTGGTGAAAAACATCCAACAACAATTGCGCGTCCCACCCGGCAGCCCGTGCCGGCTAAAGCTCCGACCCGCGTTCCAACAGTGTAGGTTTTGGCGGATATGCTAATAGGCTATCTCCTAACACCCCAACGCATCAGTCTTGTAACCCATACGCAAAAAGAGAAATGAAAACATGAAAACAATTGATTTAGAAACATGTCAAAGCAACAAGAGAATCCCGTCCATGTCAAAATCCCCCTCCACCCGCGGTTACTATGGAGAGTCTGTGTTTACAAAATAACTGCTGAAAATCCCAATGGATGATGGAGGCTTGGTATGGTTTATTGGTCTCAGTGGCTGATGGTGATTTATTATTGGGAGTTTGTTTACAGTATAACCTGCTGAAAATAAGGTCAACTGTGGTATACATGTGTCTTTGTATGCATGTATGTACATTGGAGATTACTTCAAAGGGGCAGTGTGGCTTATATGCACAAACAATGTGTGTACAACACATTGGACATTTAGTGGTTTACAGTGTAGGAGGGATAAAACTGTATATCATGTAAGTAAGACTAATTGCGGTGACACCATGTGGAATCTCAATTGAGGACGATCAGAGCATACTGATCGAAACGTTGAGTTGTACCCCCAGTTCTTTTCAGAACTAATTACTACTCAATTGAGATTCCACATGGTGTCACCGCAATTAGTCTTACTTATCATCCTCACCATGCAAAGCTACAAGTTTTACCTATGTATATCATGTAGACGTATTCAGATTGCTGTATATTGTGTAACTGTAAGGCTTCATGATCGCTGAGAAGATTGGCAAGGGGCCAAATTAATTCAGTCCAATGGCGGCGGAATGATTTTGAAAGTGGGGCCTTATCATAACCACCGAACGCTGGGACTTACACTTACAAACTAGAAACTTTACACTTAAAAAAGTGGAATTAAACATTAGGCATAATTTTATCTATTACTTTATTTTGGGGGGAGTGGGAACATTTCTAGAATAAGGGAAAACAGAAATTAGTGATACATTTACAATCCAGCAACCCCTCTACACACCTTGTAGAAAATAAAGTATCCAGAAAAGAAAGGAAAAAGGCATCAAAACTTGAATTATAAAAAATTTAAATGTGCAAATTGTACTTGGTATCACAAATAAAAGGCCTGATTAATTCAACCACAATCATTTTTATACGTTTAACTGTAGATCTACGTCTATGTAGGCTGATTTGTTATAATTATTTGATGTTGAAGTGTTCAAAGAACTGTTCTTGAATGCATAAATGTAGTTCTGGCAAAAGGCCTGTGAGATTGTTTGGATAGGAGATTAATCCATCATTTTGGGTAAAGGATTACTAGAGGTATCATGCTGGGTAGGAGTGACAATATTGAATTTTTTTGATAGTCGATTATCGACGGCATGATATCAGCGATATACGATATTATCGTCTCAATGCGCGGATTTTTTAAATACATGAAAAAATGTATGTATCGAACATTAGCGACATTGGTCGCCGATTATGAACTACTTTTACATGCAAGTTCTACTATAGGGAAGTTGCGTAGGTAATAAACGGTTACTCCAAACAGTCTCTCCAAAACGAGCCGAGTTCTTAGATTTTTGCCGCTTGGTGCGACAAACATTTCATAAAAAAAGAACTCACCGTGACGTCCATAAACAAACTCATGGTTTATAAATGCCTGCAGCCCCTATCCCAGAGCTGATATGAGAATGAATGGGCAGTTGATTGATCGCGCACGCAGTTAAGCGGTCATCAGCCGGCCACGCTTTTATCCTGGTATCCGACATCTGCTGAATGCGAACAACCTTACAATGTACACCAGCACGGTTATTCCAGGAGAGTGTACCACGTGATCCTGGGACTACCCTTGGGTAAGTTTAAAGCCCACGCCGCAACCAGTAGCACAACGCACAAAAAAAGACCACGCACGCAAGTCGTAGGAACATGAGCGGGGCTGCGCTGTGATTTTGAACCGTTTTTTTTAGCTCTTCACAGTACCGCAACTTTGTTGATATCACTGTATGATAACATGAAATTTTGAGACAATTTATCACTCCAGCGATATTTTAACTAAAAAGAGCGATATAAATTTGATATCGGCTATATTTTTGGAATATCATCAATATGGCGATATTTTCAAAACTATAACCGATTAAGCCGATAATTTGTTTAATATCGTATCGTCACGATATTATCGTGATATGGTCCACCCCTAATGCTGGCTATTGGTGTTACTTGGTGAGAGCTTGGGTGAGAGAAATCCGTAATGAGTGCACTTAAAAGTCAAGCACTGTCACGTGTAGTAAATAGGCTTGGGCGGTTCCGGCGGGTACCCGGTTCTACCCGATTCCAAATTGAGAATCGGAACCGCGGTTCCACTCTTTTAAAGAACCGGGTACTCGCAAGAGTCGGTTCCGGAACTGAGTCCTTCAAATACCCGGTTCCCAGAGCTGCGGCTGTAGTAAAACACCCGAGTCCCAGAGCCGGCTGGGAGCCGAGTCCCAGTCAGAGCCGGCTCCAGCAAAATACCCGACTCTGAGGACCAACCCGGCTCCAATTGAAATACGCAGTTGTCTGAGCTCCAACTCTAGAGCCGAGAACCGGCTCCAGTCAAAATACCCGATTCTCTTTGATGAGTGACCGACAAAATGTAACTCTAGACTGCAGCAAATTTGTGAAGGCGCCACACATGCAACTGATGCAAACCGCAATGTCTGTGCGTTAGTACTATCATTGTGCGTCACTGAGTTGTTTATAAATTGGCCCCATAACATGGATACTTTGGTTATGGAGATGTTGTTTAAAATGTTGACAGCACATGTCTTGAGAAGTGGAGTGATCAAGGTGGCCCCGTAATATAGATAATCTTGTGACGAAGTCATGTTGCTAGTGTTCTTAATGTACTTTCAATAGGCATGGATGTTAGTACGGTACCTTGTGTACAGGCTAGGGGGTGGTACAATTGCTTAATTGCTCCTCTATGATTGCTCCAACCCCTGAAGCATGTGCAAAGCCATGGCATGTACATGTACAGAAGGGCTTGTAACGTTGTTTGCTAACAGTAGGATAATGAAAACAAATCTCTTACTTAGCTTAATGTTTCCAAAACGTTTCCTTAAAGTTTCTGAAACATATTTTAAATTAAACAAAATTATCACCACTGCATTTGCGGTTGAAAATTGAAACACCTTCGTATCAGAGACGCAACGAAGTTTGAATAGACCGTATGTTTTATTATTTTCTGTAATCCTTATGTTTTTGTTTGAATCTCTTGGAACCGGTTCCGACTCGGAACCGAGTTTTTTTTGTTGGAACCGAACCGGTTCCAGAAATTGTGGAACCACCCAAGCCTCGTAGTAAGCACATTTACAGGTCAAAATGAGTCGACTGTTTTTCACTGGTAAAAGCATTGTCTGGTATTGTTCAGGGTGGTCAAAATTACAGTAAAAACCAGTCAAAAATGCCCCTGTGTGCACATTTGGGACAGCACTCAAAACTGATTTTGACCTCTATAGCTATTTGCCACTAAAGTGCAGCTATAGTACGAGGGTTAAATAGCGAAAAAGCACAGGCACTGAATCTTCAAAAGTTATCTACTTACTCATAAAGCTTGTAGATCTTGTCAGAGAACACTACCTCATCAAGAAGCCTGTGTGTGTTCCGCCTCTCAGCGGCCAACAACACACCGTCTGATGCTAGGATACCTAGAGAGGTACCAGCGTGGCCGATAGCCTCCATGGCATACTCCACCTGATACAATCGCCCTACGCAAGGATTAACATCGAAATAGGCATTTATTTTAACAAAACAAGAATAAAAGCAGTCTGGAGTTAAAGGGACAATATCGTCACGATCAGAGCAGAATTTCAACAGGGCATGGAATCGGTATCCTAGTTTATAATGAACACTATTTTGGATGTGTTCATCCACTTTTCTTAAATAGCGCCCTCTGTTGTCATAATTTCTGATTCACACTTTAGACAGTTTACATAGTTTTATGTCCAGTTTCCACATTTTGGTGCCTCACATATCTCACCCTTCCAACTGCCTTCCCCATTTAACGCCTGCATAAGCATTGCCTGTAAGTTCATTATATTTCTTACCTCATTATTTGCTATATAAGAGGTTTATTTTGGGGGATTTTTGGTTTCAGTTTTCATGTAAACAATGTTCATGTATAAGCCTACATATCGTAACAGATTAATGGTACAGCCACGTTAGTTACATTTTTTCTATGTTTTATGATAATGCTAGCAGCATTCTAGGCATCGTTTGCTTGTACGTAATGAAAGTTAATGCAGTTAAGGTGTCCTTTCGTTATAGTTCCTCTGAGCATTTCCATTTTGAGTGTATGCTTTGAGGTTAATGGATACGGATCTCTTGTGTATTGTTGCATTTAGTCATTGCCACATATGCCTATTAGTCATTATAGTTTTTTGATTGTTTGTTACAGTTTTACTCCTTAATCACTGACGTCATGCCTGTGTGGCTACAATAAAACACTGGAGCTTGGAGGCTATTTCCTGATTCCCATGTCGTTATTGAATGGAGTTTGGCTGGCTGTCTAATTTTGGTTAGATACACCTTAAGGAGGACAGTACAAACACCGTGACTGAAAATTACTGGCTCATTTATGCAGCAGCAACGGTAATATGACCTTGTCATGTGGGGTATTATTTTGAGTCGCTGAGTTAATCTAAAACTAGCATGATATTGTCCCTTTATGTGACAAAGAACATATATCTTTCCTGTTTTTTTTATTAGGATGATAGAATTAGAATAGAAATTCACAAATTTGTTAGTTTATTAAAAAGCTGTGGCTAGCATTATGTGAACTGACTGAATGGCACGAATTAAGGGTTGTCCAGACCCTGTATTCGTGAAATTCAGTCAGAATCTATAACTGCGTTCATTATGGGCACATAATGTTAACCACTGTGCTATTACAAACAAAATTGTCACTAAACACAAGACACACACTGTATCTTGATAATAGAATTTAGGTACACGTCATTTAAATTTATTTTTTCTGGAAATATATAGCGAATTTCTTGGGAATTTGACATTTTTTACTTCTTATGCAGAAAGGAGGAAAACTACTCTAAAATACAAATTCTAAATAATTACATACATGTTCAGATTATATTTTCCTTAACAAGTTCCTAATACATGTTCATATTTAAAATGAAGTTGAAGGTGATCTTAAAAAAATGATAACAAAGAACAGAACATTGAGTCTTAAAATGAAAACCTTTTCAAAAAGGGGAATTGTTTCAAAATAATGGAATTTACCGACAAAAAAAAGTTAACATTGTTTATTTACCTTCAGGCGAAAAAATTGTAGTTCTTGAATCATATCTCCGAGACTGTTGATAAAAATAAACCAATCAAAAATTTTAATTCAACACTGTTCATGTTATTCATATTCTCACATTTAAATTATTGCTGATTTATTTAAAGACCATACAAAATGGTAAATATTTCCAACCCTATTTTAAAAAGTAAGTAGTTCTCAGTAGGAATCACCAAAAATAAGACTTTCATTATTTTTCTTTAACCCTTCAAAAAATCTATGAAAATGTACTTCGCCACTACCGTGAACGACAGGCCCGAAACAAAAGCCGCAGGGGACACTTTCACTGAGCCCATTTTGATGGTGTACATTTACGGGAGGTCGAACGCTACAACTGTTTACTGCGGTACGTTTTGTACACAAAGCATATTACATCGCGTACAGCTGCAAAAATAAGTTTACCAAACTACGACTTCCAAAAGTAGTACTGACCAATTGTGTTGTTCATCATCATCATTTGATGGAGATTATACTGATGCCAAAGTTGGTGATATAAGTGGCATAGAATCGTATCAATTTAGCCCGGAATGGACAAAATCCGGAAGAAATCCAGGCGAAAAGGGCGAAACCAAAGGAAGATCTCGAGTCCGGCATAAGCGCACATAATGGTACCCTATTTTTCTTGCTTTTTACAAACAAATATTCTAAGAGCAACCAAAGTTTTGAATGTCCAGTATTTGATTTGTTGAATTTTGTTACCTGGAAAGTTCTCACTGCAAAATGTGTCCAAATTCAGGGCTCTCAAAGTTTAGAGGAGTAGGAGGGTACAAGAAAGAAAGTAGGAGGGTGCAGACAAATGGGCAAAGCCCATTTGCCGAGCGCCGAAGGAGCGAGGCGTTCCGGGAAAGGCGGGGTCCGGCGGCCCTCCCCCGGAAAAATTTGAAAATTGTACTCTCTGAGGTGCATGTTTGAGGCCCTCAAGAGGCATTTGGAGGGTTATTTCCAACCCATGGAAAACAGAAAAAATGAAGACGCACACACAACACATGAGCTGCACGTCGTCAAGGGGAATCCCATACACACATGTACATGTACGGCCACGGACAACCTTGTCAATTAAAACCCTCCTACAATCAGTGCAATTTTTGAAACAACCCATTCAGGCCACTCCAAGCCATTAGCTGTTGCCAGTGGCCTCCTATGGTTACCCTTCTGTGCACTGTCACACCACTGAGATTGCAGGGTAAGGTGGTCTCCCACTGATACATTGCAGGCCATACTAATATATTCAAACATTTACAGTGGCCTTGGGTGGCACACAGTTGATTTTGTAAGATTAATTGGAAAGGACAGCAGGCTTGTATGTACTAAAGGTTGGTGAAGAACATATTGAAAATTTAATGGATCGGAGTGGCCTCCATGTGTAAGAGGGTTAAAAACAGAACTGACGTTAACCCCGATATTTTCTAAGGAAAGAATGCAAAATACAACCACCACTTTTTCTATCCAAATATAAAAAAACAGAGAAAAGTGTAGTCAAGTGAGGATTATAAATGATATTTTAGGAGATTTTGAGCAATGAATGTATGCACATCCAATGAGATGTTGGCCATTTTGTCGTCTGCATGCTTGCATTAGGGAGGACGAAAGCAACAGCGCCCTCACATCAAAAGTGCTGAAAAACTCCGTTACGAGCGATAATTTCTAACTTCAAAAATTTATTTCTCACTAGAAAACCCAGGAGCTTTTTTTTCAAAGACGTTAGATCACATATTCTACTTCAACCTCGTTCTCAAATTTTCTGAATGCGGCATCTAGAAGTTTCCAAAAATAATTCTCGAAATTTGGGTTCGTTCTTGCCCATCAAAACCATCGACGATTTACCAAAATTGAGTAAAATCACTTATCAAACCACAAAAATCATTTTTCTATACTTGTTTTCTACCTCTTGACCAATTTTGACGGCGATTGGACAATTCCCAGTTGTTTTCTAGATTCCCAAACATCGATGTCAACCAAAGATTGTATTGCGCCAGTTCGATAAATCGTCCGTTTAAACCTAATAGTAATATACATCGGCGTAACACAATAATATTAGTTCTCATGAACTTTCATTTTTTTTCTTCATATTTCCAGTCCAATATCATTTATTATTTTTTATAATGTTTAATTAAATCAGGGATAAGAATTTCTCGCGGATTTCAGTATAAATATTAAAAATTCTCAGATTTGAGTAATTTTTTTTTCTATTTTTTAAAATTTATTTTCATTATTTTGTTTTATCTTTCCAGTCCAATATAATTTATAAATTGTTCTAATATTTAATTAAATCAGGGATGAGAATCTTTCGAAGATTTCAGTGTAAAAATATGAAAATAATCCTCAGATTTGAGTAATTTGTTTTTTCATTATTTTCTTTATTTTTATTTTATTTTTTTTTTTTAACACATTTTTTTTGTATTTCTTATTTGTAAATCAGCACTACAAAACAAACTAATCATTGAATTAGCCTGGAAATAGGTTATTATTCTTCCTCTTTTCCCAAGCATTCCAGTGATACCAACCTTTTGAAAATCGGACAAGAATTAAGAAAGTTATGATATGGAATCCGAGAAAATCTAGGAAACGGGTCACAAGTCAAATTTACATTTCTTTTGTTTTTCCTTATAAAATAATTGCCATTTACGGGCCTAAAATTGCCGGATTCAACATGTCATAACTTCCTTATTTTTGGTCACAGGAAGATGATCCTTATATCATTGTAATCGTCTATTCAAGACCTTGACAATGATACCAGTTGTATTGGAATCTGTTGATTTTGAAAATTTTTGTCACATAGCTACATTCTTTCAATCTTTGCTTTTCTAATAAATCAAAATGTAAACATTATTATACACATTTTCATTGAATCAAAATTGCAAAAAATCAAAAATAAAATACAAACATTAAACATTTTCCAAAGTCCAAAGAAATCTCAAATTTTCAAAAAAATAAATAATTATATTTTGATTTTGTTTTCTGTAGTGTAACGGTTACTGTTAATTCTGTGCTTCATCCTTGTAAATTTCCCCCATCTTTAATCATTTTAAATGTTCATGCATTCGCCATCACATTTACCAGGTAAAGAAATAATCAGAAAAAGCGTTTAAAACTGTGTTGTTTTGCCCCTGGTTGACATACGGCTAACGTTAGGCCTACGTTTGCTGATCATCAGACGCTTCCCCGGGTGACAATGCAATTTTCAGCACATACTGCAGGCCTACCATTCACTTTTTGTAACTCACGTGCTGCAGCTACAAGCTGTTTTTGCGAACATAATAATGTTTATTAGCTTTCTTACTATTTAAATAAAAATTATGTTCTATAAATATCATTACTGCCAACAATTCAAATTAAATAATACTCTTTTCGAGGAAGGAAATCAAGTTATTGTTGACGTTTCCACTTACCATTTTGTCGATTCTCACTTTTTACCCAGAATGCACTCCACTTTTTTCAATGTGTGTTTGCTGTAAAATAACTTCTCCACAAAGCAAAAGTGTCTGAATTTATAGCCCAATCGGGCTTGATTTTCCTTAGTTGGTGACCTAATCTTTTATTTTTACCTTATAATTTGGGCGATATATTGGGCTATTAGTAATATAGTATCTTCAGCAAAGAGAGTCTTTCCTGTCGAAAATGATTGATAGAAAAACGGAGGAAAATGCCTCATAAAAAAGTTCTAGACAGTTTGGACTTAGATTTAGGTGAAGGGAGCGGCGATGTTAGACGCAAGGATCTACTTACTAATGAGGCCCAGCAGAAAATAGTGTCGGCAATGCAGAACACAACACCGAAACAGCAGCAAACGGGTGATCACACGCACACTCTCCCCCTCTCCCCTCTCCCTCTCCCCTCTCCCTCTCCCCTCTCCCTCTCCCCTCTCCCCTCGCCCCCTCTCCCCCTCTCCCCCTCTCCTCGATCCTTACTGTTTTATAGTGTACTACTACTATTAGCCCTGGCATAAGCCTTATCGCTAATAATAGCAGCTGCAAGGAATTGTGGGATGTCTGTGGGCGCAACAGCGCCACTGCATGCCGCGCAGACAAACAAAATATTATTGACGTCACAAAAGCTGCGCCAAACAGATGCCCCTTTTTGTATCCCTGTATGCTTTGCGGCAGTTGCTTCACTTCAGTGGCAGTGCTATTGTATAGCGATAAGGCTTAGTCTAGGGCCGATGCACTGCCACTGGACTCCCTCCGTATCCTTGCCCTAACGTAGCCCCGGGGTTAAGACAACTCGGCCCACGAGACAACTCGACTTTGTGACAACTCGACATACGAGACAATTCGACCCTTGTGACAACCATGACAACTCGACCCACGAGACAACTTGACCTTGTGTCTTTGTGACAACTCGACCTTTGTGACAACTCGACCTACGTGACAAGTCGACACGGACAACTCGACATCGTTGCTTAGAAGTGGATCATCATTTTCCCTCAAAAAAATTGATCACTGGGCTTATTCTAGCACCAAGAATGGCTAAGCCTAGACATATTAACTCTTGGAAAATCCTTTTAAGAATGTTGTAAATAATAGTTACAGTAAATGTATCGTCCATGTACGTAATTCGCCGCACTCGTGAAATGACACACCTTCTTTTGGCTTAGCATTTCTCGGAAAACTCACAAAATTATGGGGTATTACTGGTTGCATAAACTTATCTAAGTCGTGCTTGTTACAGAAATAAAAATTATAGTGAAATTGTATGATTTAGCCTAACCTGGAAAGTTAGTGCTTGTGAAAGTGGAAAAAGTTTTTTAACCACTGATTTTACTAGATACAAATAGTAAGAGATTTACATGACCTCAATTTTTTTTCACGAACATCTGTGATTTTATTGTTCTATGCCGTCAACAAGCTGTTATCTGTGGAAACCAAAATATATGAATGTTTTGCATTTGCAATTATTTTTTAAAGAAATACTTATCCTCAAAATGGACACATTCCTTATAGAAGAAGCGAACGAAGACTACTTAATTCGTTGGTGTTTATTTCAACGGTAGTGGAAAATTATTGAGAAAATGAAACATTAATATCATTGTTATGAAAAGAAATCTTTTATTTGACAAAATGTTAACAGCATTTTTACACATTTCAAAGTTTTAAAGTACTTTTTGCAAAAATTTTAACCACCTTCCATTTTATTGGTCTTTCAAGAATATTGATTGAAAGGTTTGAGAGCTCCAAATTATACCATTTTATTTTAAAAATCAAAAACAATATTTTTATTTTCAAGATTAAAAACAATTTTACAACCATCTGGAATAAGATGAAGCATGATTCAACTGTTTTTCTTCTTGGGTACATTTTCTGTGCCCCCCATAAACTTTAACAGTTTGGGGTGAGTCATTATACCAACATCAATTTTCTGATGACTACAATTCTGTGCGTCTCAAAAAACGGCGCTCAAGACGTCCACGCGTATGATCATGCATTGAAATTCTGCATTTTACAAGATAATCCTTCACTGAAACAAACTGAAACACCAAACTGCTAATTTCATTTGTAAGTTACCGTCCAGTTGATTATATAACCTTAGGTGCGTCGTTTAGGGTAAATTGAGGATACCTAATCCCCGGGGAAAATATAATATTAAATAAAAAGAAGAGTCCAAATGTATAAAAATTTAAATATTTTATTGAATGCCATTCATATAATAAACCATCATAAGGGCTATCAAATCAATGACAATAGGCATATAATTAGGCCCTACACATGTTTAACACATGTTCATGCTCATTGCCAGTGCTGGCTTTTCTCCCTCTCCCCTGTGGACGAATGCGAGATATAAAATTATAGTTTAAAATTATTTGAAAAATGATTACAAAACGTGTTTTACCGATAACATCCTTGATTTCATTATAGAAAGGAAAACAAATTCTTTGAAAAGTGAATATAATTGTGTCATAGGCTTGGTTTAACGTTAACAGTAAAACCATGCTTCTTATTTTGAAAAATGATCCGATGAAAAAAAAAAGAAAATGCGTTGTCAATTCGGTCTACACTCAATCCTTCCCGCAAAAAAGGGGTCGAGTTGTCACATAAAGGGTCGAGTTGTCACAAGGTCGAGTTGTCTCGTGGGTCGAGTTGTCACAAGGTTGAGTTGTCTCGTGGGTCGATTTGTCTCGTGGGTCGAGTTGTCTTGTGGGTTGAGTTGTCATAAGGTCGAGTTGTTTCGTGGGTCGAGTTGTCCGTGTCGAGTTCTGCTAATTATTACAACCTAAAACTTAGTAATTAGGTAACCTTGCCCAAGCAGACACTTTTGACATAAAATCCATTATTCTAGGATATCTCATTTTCATGAAATTTTCGGAACATTTTTGAAATTTAAAAAAATAATAGGCCTAATAAAATTTAAATTTTGTCAAAATTACTGATCTCACAATAGTAAACTTTATTCCAAAAGTGTCTGCTTGGGCAAGCTTACCTAATCACAAAATTGAAATCAAAAGTTGAAAAATCGCTCCTTTTTTGTACATGTGGAACATTTTAAAGATTTAACCAATAAAGGAAACCAAAGCAAATGCTCAGAACTATAGATTTCACCCCAGCGCTGTTCACAACAGCGGCCCCAATACCCCTAGCAAAATTTATGTGGATTTATCAAAACTGCCCAATCACACCCCTGAAAGTTGATAAACGTATCAATCATTTTTGTCTGAAGTGCTTTCATACTTGTTACTTGGTATTATAATCCCATACAGCTCAAGTTGAGCTAAACTGGGACGAAACATCTTGCAGAAAACAGTTTTCTCCGAAAACTTTCACAGATTGATTTTATAATCTTGAGAACTCATAGATGTACATGTAGTACAAAAAGCTATACTAATAGCTTTTCCCACGTGCTGCATCTCTTTGGAATTCCTTGCCTGGTGCATGTTTCCCGCCATCCTATGATCTATCCTGTTTCAAGAGGAATCGCAGTTCCCTTGAGTGGCTGTTAGCCTTGTTCGGGGCGAATATGCATAAAACAAAATAGTGAAATGAATATGTGGTTATCAAGTGCCAATGTTGTACCTTAATAATAATAATAATAATGTGGACTTACAATGTATATGGCGCATGTATCCACCAAACTGGTGCTCAAGGCGCATTACATTATTACCCCTGCTCATCAGGCGCATAAATCATTCCTGAAAACCATCTCAGCTCCCTGGGGAGTATACAGCTCAATTGCTGCCATTACAGCGCATATAGGGCTAATCAAACACAACAACCAACTCTGCCCTCACAGGTACCCGTTTACCCCCTGGGTGTAGAGAAGCAATTATGGTAAAGTGTCTTGCTCAAGGACACAAGCACCCTGGTCGCAGGTGGGATTCGAACCCACATTCTGATGACTCACCCATCAGAACACAAACCCGATGCACTAAACCGCTCGACCATGGCACTATTTTTAAAGGGGAGAAAGTTAAGATTTTTAAGGGTGGGGGGGGGGGGGGGGAAGAACATGTATTGCATTGGACCATCCATAGTAGGACACGATTTTGCCATAGAGCAAGGAAAGCTTTTGCAGTGACCACAGTGACACCATCTAGAACCTCCCAACACTAACCCTAGGCAAACACTTATTTCAGTTCATATAACATGATGTCTATTTTTTGCAGAGATCTTCCAGCGTGTTGCAGGTCTGGGTATGGGAATTGCTACTCTCCTGACAGAGAATGTTCTGTCTCATCCGTTTATTGTCTTCAGGAGACAGTGTCAGGTAAAAGCAGCTCCCAACCAAGGCTGTGCCGGGTACCCGACCAAAACTGTCATAACCTCGGTGCATTTTTCGGTTCCAATTACCCGTAAACGACTTTTGAACATTTTGATTGAACATTTAAACCACACAAAATGAAAGGCTCCGATTTTTTTTGTGAGCATTTTTTGTGTGTGGGGAATGGGGATGCTATGTATACGAGTCGTTTTTAATATCGAGGCGGGAAAATTATTACATTAAGTCCACATTTATTATGACTCGAATAAAACAAGAGGAACTTGTGCTCATATCGGTTATTTTATACATTCGGGAGTAGTTATGTGTTTTTTAAAAAAAAATTACGGGTATCTGAAGATTTCCAGCCTCCCCTTCTGCCCCCAAACTCCACCCCACCCACTGCTACCTCTCGCATTCACAAGGGTGGATCCAGGAGTACCAAAGAGGAACATGCCCCCCAAAAAATGGTTTCCAAAGTCACCCCCCCCCTCCCCTCCCTCCAATATCATTGTTGGTTGGGAAATTCAAAAGTTACTTACATCTAATAAAAATGACACGGATCAGTGTGTGAGTTATATTACTCATTTTATTTCAGGCAAAAAAAACAAGGTGCAGGTATATAGAACCGTTAATTAAAAAAATCACAAGATTTTAAAATTGTATTTTGTCTAGATGATGATGGTATCAATCTTGGAAAGAAAAATCCTAGCATAAGAGAAAATGGCCAACTCAAAAGATGTGCACAAATTCATTGCTCAAAATCTCCAACAGTAATTGTTTCCAAACCTCACTTGACTACATTTTCCTCTCTTTAGTTTGTCCTCCGATCGTATTTTGCAGGAAGCTCGGTAAACGTTTTTCATAGTTTTTTGCGAGAACAGTGGCGGCTATCATGTATATTCTTTCCCAAATCTTCTTTTAACCCTCCTACACATGGAGGCCACTCCGATCCACAAAATTCTGTTCTTTAGCAACCTTCAGTACATACATGTACAAGCCTGCTGTCCTTTCCAAGTAATCTTACAAAATCAACTGTGTGCCACCCAAGAACACTGTAAATGTTTGAACATACATGTATTAGTATGGCCTACAATGCATCAATGGGAGACCACTTTACCCTGTGGTGGTGTGACAGTGCACAGAAGGGTAACCATAGGAGGCCACTGGCAACAGCTAATGGCTTGGAGTGGCCTGAATGGGTTGTTTCAAAAATTGCACTGATTGTAGGAGGGTTAAAATAATTTTGTCTGAGGTGCTGTTTTAGGAAATGGGAAATCATATCGAATTTTAAATAGGGAAAGAGTATTCTTTCCTAAATTCATTTTGGTAATAATTGAAAACAATTGCGCTTCAGACATAAAATGACAGCACCTCACACACAAAATAATTTCCAGTAAAGATTTATACTACAATCGGTTTCATTTGAAGTACATGTAAGTTTTACATACAAATTTGAACACAAAATTGTGTTGACTTAAAGCTCCTGCCATGGCTATTGCCATATCTTTCAAATCTAAACTGGATTTTGTACTGTTTTATTGTCTTCCAACAGGTGAACTATCATGCATATAGATACCATATTCAGCCTTTTTCTGTGGTGCAAGTCATTATCAATTTACAGAGACATCAGGTATGTAACAACCGCAAATAATCTCAAGTGTATAATTGTGTTAACCCCTTACATACGGTATTATTTTTACCGAGTGAAGGTGGTTGCGGCCAACATCTGTGAGGCCGGGGAGCACTGGGTCAAACCCGGCCGTGGACATGTGCACAACTCCGCTGTTCAGCCAAGCGTATAGACCGAACAATAAGCGGGCAAGCTAAGCCGGGCATACCCTATTCATCGTACCCGAAGTCCCCACATAGCGTATTTGAAAGGCCGGTGTTCAGAAAGCTCATGAAAAGGCTGTATTCAGAATGCTCTCGAAAGCTTAATCTATTATATAACACTCCCATTCAAGAACAATATGGTCCACCAAACTATTAGCCTTCTTGAAGATTTCTATTCAAGGCGAATTCTCTGCAAATGCAGCTGGAAAATCAGTTAATTCACCGGCTGCGGCTATAGCCGTCAACCATACGCAAGGGGTTAAAGGTATGATACATCATTGGTGTTTTTTTTAAGAATGCATTCATTCCAATCATCTAGTTTTCAAAATACACATCATAAAACTAACCTTTGAAAAATTCATCAAAATCGGTGTTCACGTTTTTGAGAAAACGAATAACGGTTTCTATCGTGGCCGAGCGGTCTAGCTTACCGGATTCAAGTTCTGGTGTTAGCAACATAATGTGGGTTCGAATCACGGCCGTGACACTTGTGTCCTTGAGCAAGACACTTAATCATAATTGCTTCTCTCCACCCAGGGGTTAAATGGGTACCTGTGAAGGCAGAGTTGGTTTGCTCTATATGCGCTAGAAATGGCAGCAATTGAGCTGTATACTCCCCAGGGAGCTGAGATGGTTTCAGGAATGATTTATGAGCCTTATGAGCCTTATGAGCAGGGATAATAATATAATGCGCCTTGAGCACCACTTAGTTGGTGGATACGTGCGCTATATAAATCCACACATTATTATTATTATTATTATGTTCATATTGTGTTAATTTCGATTGTTGCAATCAGCTGTTGCATTGGAGGTCTTCATGTACAATTTTCTCGATGATGACAGCATTTCAGACAGAAATATTTCTTAGGGCGATTGGTACAGGTATCACATTTGTATTTTCAGATTGAAACTCATCAAACATTTTTTTGTTATTATTACCAAAGCTATATATCATACCTTTAACTTTCTGCAGAATCAAAGACGCAAAATTATGTCAGTGTTTATTTTGCGGACCCTCCTACTATAGTGGCAAGTAGCTATATATAGTGGTCAAAATCTGCCCTGTTTTTGATTGTTGAACCAACTGTGCACACAGGGGCATTTTTTGACTGGTTTTGACTGTCATTGGGACAACCCTCAACAATACCACACAATGCTTTTACCAGTCAAAAACGGTCGACTCATTTTGACCTGTAAATGTACTTACTAAAAGTAAGGTTTGACAGTGTTTGACTTTTTAGTGCATTAGATATACCTTGGCATGTATATCAACATTTTGACCCATGTAGTCACAGAAGGATTTTAAAAGAAAGCTTGTACAGCAGTATTATGTACATGTATGCTTGACAGAGAAACAGAATAATGGGTGTAATTTGAAAGTGGCCTAACTGTTTAACATAGAGATAGTGGATAACAAGTCTATATATTTGCTTTTGTAAAAGTTGGTATAACAACCCAAGTCCATTACAAACTGAGCTGAAGTCCTGCTGAAAAGTTTCCACCTAGTGCACTTCTCTTTATAACCTTAACCCCCTAGGGATTTTGGCAAGACACCGGCCCAAATCTTCCAAAATCCATCAACATGCCAGTAAAAAGGTACCCCAATTGTTAGACTTTGATGGAATTGGTACAGTAGCAAATGCAAAGCATCCATGGCTTGGCTATACACAGTCCTGAATCCAACAAAAGCAGCCGGTGAAGTTTGATGGATTTGGTACACATGGCTGCATGCTCTATTCGCTGGGCTATACTGTGGAGTACTGAATCCAGCAAAATCAGGCAAAACCAGGAGAAGGATTTTAGAGGATTTGGGGGGGGGGGGGGGGTTAAAGGGAAGGCTCAACATTGGTAATTACCAGATTATTAATGAAACATATTATTGACACAAACCTTATTTATTGTAAAGTTGGTACACCTAGCAATCATCCTGTGAAATGATTTCTACTGAAGTGCTTTCATCTAATACGTATTGTCCAGGATTCCAACCCACGTTTTGATGACTCGGCCATTAGAACACAAATCAGATGCACTAAATGTCTCGTACATGGCACTCTTTTGTTTTTTTTAAACATATAAACATTTTTTTAAAAACATGTTCAGTTTGTTGTTTTCTGACATGGCCTGGAGGGTTTTGCAACAACATCAAGTCACACAAGGGTAAAATAATGAAACAATTGGATCTTGAATCCCCTGTTTTTTTTGTAATTCTCCCAACAGGGCATAGCTACCATGTGGAAAGGTCTTGGGAGTGCCTTTGTGGTGCAAGGTATCAGCCTTGGCAGTGAGACTATCATCAGTGAAGTCACACCACTGGCAAAGTATGACAATCATTAAACAGGCCTCAGGATTTTTCCTGATTTCAGTATTTTTTTTACAAATCTCCCTTTGCCTCAAAATTTTCGCAAAAGAAGAGAAGTAGCCACCAAGGAAAGAATGCAATAGCCTGTATTGTGTCTAGTTTCTTGTTTATGGGAATGTGGAGAGTCTGTAAATCCTCCAACTCCAGAATTAAACATCCAGGAGGTTCAGGGGGCTTTGTCCTCTAGACCAATGGGAGACTCAGGCCCGCTACCCATTTTTCAGGATTTTTTTTTACTTTTGTCAAATCACACCCCTGATTAAAACCTAACCACCTAGGGATTTTGGCAAGAAACCATCCCAAATCCTCCAAAATGCAGTAAAAAGGTACCCCAGTTGGTGGACTTTGATGGAATTGGTACAGTGACAAATGCAAAGCATCCATGGCTTGGCTATACACAGTCCTGAATCCAACAAAAAGCAGCCGGTGGAGTTTTGATGGATTTGGTACACATGGCTACATGCTCTATTCGCTGGGCTTATACTGTGGAGTACTGAATCCAACAAAAGCAGCCGGTGGAGTTTTGATGGATTTGGTACACATGGCTACATGTTCTATTCGCTGGGCTATACTGTGGAGTACTGAATCCAACAAAAGCAGCCGGTGGAGTTTTGATGGATTTGGTACACATGGCTACATGCTCTATTCGCTGGGCTTATACTGTGGAGTACTGAATCCAATAAAAGCAGCCGGTGGAGTTTTGATGGATTTGGTACACATGGCTACATGTTCTATTCGCTGGGCTTATACTGTGGAGTACTGAATCCAACAAAAGCAGCCGGTGGAGTTTTGATGGATTTGGTACACATGGCTACATGCTCTATTCGCTGGGCTTATACTGTGGAGTATTGAATCCAACAAAAGCAGCCGGTGGAGTTTTGATGGATTTGGTACACATGGCTACATGTTCTATTCGCTGGGCTATACTGTGGAGTACTGAATCCAACAAAAGCAGCCGGGTGGAGTTTGATGGATTTGGTACACATGGCTACATGCTCTATTCGCTGGGCTAATACTGTGGAGTACTGAATCCATCAAAAGCAGCCGGTGGAGTTTGATGGATTTGGTACACATGGCTACATGTTCTATTCGCTGGGCTTATACTGTGGAGTACTGAATCCAACAAAAGCAGCCCGTGGAGTTTTGATGGATTTGGTACACATGGCTACATGCTCTATTCCCTGGGCTTATACTGTGGAGTACTGAATCCAACAAAAGCAGCCGGTGGAGTTTGATGGATTTGGTACACATGGCTACATGCTCTATTCCCTGGGCTTATACTGTGGAGTACTGAATCCAACAAAAGCAGCCGGTGGAGTTTTGATGGATTTGGTACACATGGCTACATGTTCTATTCACTGGGTTTATACTGTGGAGTACTGAATCCAACAAAAGCAGCCGGTGGAGTTTTGATGGATTTGGTACACATGGCTACATGCTCTATTCGCTGGGCTATACTGTGGAGTACTGAATCCAACAAAAGCAGCCGGTGGAGTTTTGATGGATTTGGTACACATGGCTACATGCTCTATTCGCTGGGTTTATACTGTGGAGTACTGAATCCAACAAAAGCAGCCGGTGGAGTTTTGATGGATTTGGTACACATGGCTACATGCTCTATTCGCTGGGCTATACTGTGGAGTACTGAATCCAACAAAAGCAGCCGGTGGAGTTTTGATGGATTTGGTACACATGGCTACATGCTCTATTCCCTGGGCTTATACTGTGGAGTACTGAATCCAACAAAAGCAGCCAGTGGAGTTTTGATGGATTTGGTACACATGGCTGCATGCTCTATTCGCTGGGCTATACTGTGGAGTACTGAATCCAACAAAAGCAGCCAGTGGAGTTTTGATGGATTTGGTACACATGGCTACATGCTCTATTCGCTGGGTTTATACTGTGGAGTACTGAATCCAACAAAAGCAGCCGGTGGAGTTTTGATGGATTTGGTACACATGGCTACATGTTCTATTCGCTGGGTTTATACTGTGGAGTACTGAATCCAACAAAAGCAGCCGGTGGAGTTTGATGGATTTGGTACACATGGCTACATGCTCTATTCCCTGGGCTATACTGTGGAGTACTGAATCCAACAAAAGCAGCCGGTGGAGTTTTGATGGATTTGGTACACATGGTTACATGCTCTATTCGCTGGGCTTATACTGTGGAGTACTGAATCCAACAAAAGCAGCCGGTGGAGTTTTGATGGATTTGGTACACATGGCTACATGCTCTATTCACTGGGCTATACTATGGAGTACTGAATCCATCAAAATCAGACAAAACCAGGAGATGGATTTTTGAGGATTTGGGGAAGTTAGAGTTTTAATACATGCCTGTTTAATGTGTACTGCACTGTAAAATGTGCCAGTGAAAGGGGACAATATCGTCACGATCAGAATAGAATTTTGACAGGGCATGGAATGGGTATCATATTTTGAGATGAACTCAGTGACTGAAAATAATACCCTACAAGCGCAAGCTGGTGTGATAAGATCATATGGGCGTCGGCTACATAAATAATGAGCCAATGGCTGCGTAATACGTCCCTAATTTGCCATAGTGACCAATCCCGAATTAAGTTGGCATAGTGACCAATGCGGTATTGGTCACTTTGCCAAATTACAAAAATAGCCAGTTAGAGCATTCGTCATTTGAATGCATGGCTCTATCTCCAAAACTATAAGGAATACATGCATGTGGATTAGATACAATGGTAGGTCTCTTCCTGAATGTACTAATGGGTGGAAAAACTTAAAATTGAAAAAAAAAGTCGGATTGGTCACTATGGCAAATTAGGGACGAATAATGATATGTGTGCAGCAGCCATTGTAATGTCATCGAGGCCACCGCTCGCTCGTTGGCTATTATTTTCAGTCACTGAGTTCATTCAGGCATGATATTCTTCCTTTTTTTTGTAGGAAATCCTACCCTTTTGATTGTGAAAATCCTACCATGAAACCAGGTTCCGACTAGACCATGGAAACTTTCCTTGTGTATCATTTTATTGTAAATACCAAGTTAAAAAACGGTTTCCTTGCTATGCATGGCTATTGAGGTAAACCACTGTAGGCTAGTATATGCCTAATGATAATGGCAAACATTTTCCCGCTCCTTTTCATTTTCTAACAATATCATCCCTGTCATTTAAAACTTGGACACCGATTCCATGCTCTATCGAAAGTCTGCTCTGATCGTGATGATATTGTCCCTTACACCCTCCTATTATCAGTGTTGTTCTTAACAAAGTCGACCCATACTTCAAAATGTCACAACCGTAACATTTTGAGGCACACACTTTCTTATCTGAAGATTAATGGCATTCCCCAAGGCACTTCAGAGAGATGAGGTAAACTGAAGCAGCCACCTGCTTTGTTTCATTGCAAGGATAATAACAAAATACACTGTACATATACATGTAGCAGGAGTTATCCACAAAATACCATGTGGCACACTCCGTTTGTGTGAAGGTCAGAACACTTTGTTTTTGTCCCAGGGGCATTTTGGGGTATCCATGTACCACTCTTGTGTACAGTATGCAATATTTTGAGGCATGCATAGAAAAAGCATTGTGTATTTAGCAGACACAAGTTTTTGTGGCATTTTGGAGACTGCATGTATACAAGGGTTGAAGATGCTGTAGCGCTACCAGTTGCATCTAGTTTGTGTCCTGTGAAGTTCTGGGACTAGCAGGCAGTGTCGAGCCCTTATCTCTTGATGCTCTCAAACAGGGTAGCCAAACTCGTTACCATGCTTGTTGTGCATGTGCGCATTTGGAGTACAATGCTGTGGACTGGGTTATAGCACGCTGGCACACTTCTGTCTGTTGTGTGACTCTGTTGTAGCCTAGTCGCATCTAGTCTGTATCCTATTTAGTTCTGGAACTAGCAAGCAGCGTCAAGCGCTTATCCCATGATGCTCTCAGGCAGGGTAGCCAAACTCGTTACCATGCTCGTTGTGCATGCGCGCATTTGGAGTACAATGCTGTGGACTGGGTTATAGCAAGCTGGCACACTTCTGTCTGTTGTGTGACTCTGTTGTAGCCTAGTCGCATCTAGTCTGTATCCTATTTAGTTCTGGAACTAGCAAGCAGCGTCAAGCGCTTCTCCCTTGATGCTCTCAGGCAGGGTAGCCAAACTCGTTACCATGCTCGTTGTGCATGCGCGCATTTGGAGTACAATGCTGTGGACTGGGTTATAGCAAGCTGGCACACTTCTGTCTGTTGTGTGACTCTGTTGTAGCCTAGTCGCATCTAGTCTGTATCCTATTTAGTTCTGGAACTAGCAAGCAGCGTCAAGCGCTTCTCCCTTGATGCTCTCAGGCAGGGTAGCCAAACTCGTTACCATGCTCGTTGTGCGCCGCATTTGGAGTACAATGCTGTGGACTGGGTTATAGCAAGCTGGCACACTTCTGTCTGTTGTGTGACTCAGTTGTAGCCTAGTCGCATCTAGTCTGTATCCTATTTAGTTCTGGAACTAGCAAGCAGCGTCAAGCGCTTCTCCCATGATGCTCTCAAACAGGGTAGCCAAACTCGTTACCATGCTCGTTGTGCATGCGCGCATTTGGAGTACAATGCCCTGGACTGGGTTATAGCAAGCTGGCACACTTCTGTGTGTTGTGTGACTCTGTTGTAGCGTAGTCGCATCTATAGTCTATGTCCTGTTTACTGGAACTAGCAAGCAGCGTCAAGCGCTTCTCCCATGATGCTCTCAAACAGGGTAGCCAAACTCGTTACCATGCTCGTTGTGCATGCGCGCATTTGGAGTACAATGCTGTGGACTGGGTTATAGCAAGCTGGCACACTTCTGTCTGTTGTGTAACTCTGTTGTAGCCTAGTCCCATCTAGTCTGTATCCTATTTAGTTCTGGAACTAACAAGCAGCGTCAAGCGCTTATCCCATGATGCTCTCAGGCAGGGTAGCCAAACTCGTTACCATGCTCGCTGTGTGCATTTGGAGTACAATGAACTGTGTTATAGCAAGCTGGAACACTTCTGTCTGTTGTGTGACTCTGTTGTAGCCTAGTCGCATCTAGTCTGTATCCTATTTAGTTCTGGAACTAGCAAGCAGCATCAAGCGCTTATCCCATGATGCTCTCAGGCAGGGTAGCCAAACTCGTTACCATGCTCGTTGTGCATGCGCGCATTTGGAGTACAATGCTGTGGACTGGGTTATAGCACGCTGGCACACTTTGTGTAGGTAAAAGATAATTAGACCAACATGTATAAATATCTTAGCCCTAACCACCCCCAAACCATTCAAACTCCCACAGCTGGGTTTGTTGGATTTTGATTGGCTCAGTACTGTACAGCCCTGATAGGGATGCTTTACGTGGAGCCGGGTGTCCCAATTCTAGCTAAGTCCAACAGTTGGGTGGTAGTGTTACTGCATGGTGTTGGATTTTGATGGACTCAGTACTGTATAGCCCAGACAGGGATACTTTGCATGGGGCTGGGTGTCCCAATTCTAGCTAAGTCCAACAGTTGGGTGGTAGTGTTACTGCATGGTGTTGGATTTTGATGGACTCAGTACTGTATAGCCCAGACAGGGATACTTTGCATGGGGCTGGGTGTCCCAATTCTAGCTAAGTCCAACAGTTGGGTGGTAGTGTTACTGCATGGTGTTGGATTTTGGCGGATTCAGGAAGGTTCCTAGCCAAAATAGCTAGGAGGTTCGGGCTAAGGTGGACACTACTCCGTGCTGCCAGAGGACATGTTTTTGTTGGATATATACATTAAAGCATTGAACATGAAATGAATAATTTGGTAATTTCTCTGGGGGGGGTGGCTAGAAAGTTATTCATTTTCTGTTTTCTTGTCCTTGTACAGAGAAATCCATGTGTATAGTACCATCAAGCAACTGTTTGGCCATCTAGCGCTGAAGGCGATAAGTGCTACGATCACTATGCCTTTCTTCTCAGCTAGTCTTGTAGAGGCCGTACAGGTAACTGATTCTCATCTTCAAATCTTTCTGTCAGAGGTGCTATCATTTGAGTACAATTAATTAATGGAATTATATGAACTTTTGTCGTCAGCAGAGGTCAAGTCCATGTTGGAATGAATACAACAAAATCTCAATGCATTAGCACCTTTTGTTAGCGACACAATGAAAAATAGCCGAAACTTTTACACGTTAGTTTCTGTTTAATATCTGCTCTAATGTTCCCTTGTGCAGTTCGTTTTATGTGACCAGTGGTTTAGTTACTATATTTATTTAATATTTTAATTTTTTTAAATTACATATTATAATTGTGGGGTGCCATGATCGAGCGGTTTAGTGCATCGGATTTGTGTTCTGATGGCTGAGTCGTCAGAATGTGTGGGTTCGAAGCCTTGCCGCGACCATGGTGCTTGTGTCCTTGAGCAAGACACTTTACCATAATTGCTGCGAGGGCCGAATTGAACCCAGCCACTGGGGATGTACAAGCCAGTGCATGCTTAGTGCCGGTCCCAAGCCCGGATAAATGGGAGGGTTGCGTCAGGAAGGGCATCCGGCGTAAAACCTATGCCAAATCAAATATGCGGATCATGATCCGCTGTGGCGACCCCTAACGGGAGCAGCCGAAAGAGGACAACAATTACATATTATAATAATTTTACTGTATTAATATTCTTACCCTAACTTTGTGAGCTCTGTCGACAATGCAAATTTCCATTTTTTATGGACGAATAAATTGAATAAAAAAAATATATAGGCCTACTTATTTCATATCTCTTGATTCCTATAAAGAATAGATGCATTTGCAGACACTTCAACAATACTGGCCTTAAAATTACTCTTGATTCATTTCAGAGTGACATAGCCAGTGAGAGACCGGGCGTCTTTGACTGCATCAAGGAAGGCCTATGTCGTCTCGTCGGCTGGGGCATCCCTCAAACCACCAACCTCCTTCCTGTCTATACCCTCTTACTCCCCACGGTCCTCCACTCTCTCTTCAAGTACATAATCTCCTCGGTCATCCAATTCGTCATAATGCAAGTCATGCAACGTGCCAGAGAGACCCGCCAGAGGGACCATCCCGAAACCCTTCCCGCCCCCAGAAGCATCATGGATGCGTACTTTCCCGACCTCCTGGCCACATTTGCGGGGAATTTCATCACGGATGTTATAATGTACCCACTGGAGACGGTTAATCTCAGATTGCACCTTCAGGGAACAAGGACGATAATAGATAACACCGATTATGGTTATGGAGTAATACCGATCAGCACGCGGTATGAAGGGATGTTTGAATGCTGCGCGGAAATCGTGGCCAGCGAAGGGAAGTCGGGATTATACAAAGGTTTCGGCGCCCTCCTACTGCAATACGCTCTTCATGCCGCCATCTTGAAGATGATACAGGTTATATATACGAAATTGGCCGAGGACTTCAGCATTGGTTTAAAGAGGCCATCTCCGCAATGATGTCCATATCTGTGCAACAGAGACTGCAACTTAATGTATGTGGTCATTAATCCCAACTCCGTAGCTACATTCCTGAATCAGCCAAAATCCAACACCATGCAGTAACACTACCACCCAACTGTTGGACTTAGCTGGACTTGGGACACCCGGCCCCCATGCAAAGTATCCCTGTCTGGGCTATACAGTACTGAGACCATCAAAGTACAACACCGTGCACAAACACTACCACCCAACTGTTGGACTTGGCTGGAATTGGGACACCCGGCCCCATACAAAGTATCCCTGTCAGGGCTACACAGTACTGAGTCCATCAAAATCCAACAAACCCAGCCATTGGATTTTGAATGGTTTGGGGTAGTTAGGATTAATGACCAGACAAAACAATGATTCACAGTTTTACTCATCTGTCCGAGTCTGAAAACTACTACACACTTTTGGTAATCTAAACAAAACATAGTTGATGGCGTCGGGTGATAAACAATTGATTTAATTTTTGCCCTACACCGGCGTGTGTATATCAAACTATAAATATCGCGGCACCCGCTGCGATATAGGATTCTAGCCAGCCAGTCGTCATCGGGCAAGCTCGGTGGTCGAGAGGTTAAGACGTCTGCACTAGTAAGCAGGAGGTCGTGGGTTCGAATCCCGCCCGAGTCGCCTGTGTAGTTTTTTCACAGACACTCGGAAAGCACTGAGTATACAGTGCTATACACACATCGGTGTAGGGCAAAAATTAAATCAAAACTTACTTGGTGTAAAGTCGGTGATGATATCAAACATCCCATGAAATATTCTGTCTCGGGTGCCATCATTTTAGTACAATTAGACAAATATTTCTGTCTCGGGTGCCATCATTTTAGTACAATTAGACAAATATTTCTGTCTCGGGTGCCATCATTTTAGTACAATTAGACAAATAATTTCCAAACTGAATTTAAGAATATCACCGACATTTCACATTAAAATGAATACAAAATCTGAATGCATTGTTAATATTTTCCTCATTAACGACACAATGAAATAAGCTAATACTTTCACAGGTTGGTTTGTATATATATATATGGCTTGATTCGTACAAAGTATGCATTCATTTATAGACAATTTACCAAACGTGCACACTGGCGTTAAATCTGTTCTCTGTAGTATTTTCACACATTGATGGCATAATGGGTTTGTCCAAAACTATTTACAGTACCAAAGTGACATAGTACTGTTGTGCAATCATTAACCCCAACCCTCCCAAATCCTCCAAAATCCTCTTTGCTAAAGTGAAGGATTTTGAAGGATTGAGGTTACGTGCTACATGCTCTTTGCTAAAGGGAAGGATTTTGGAGGATTGAGGTTATTAGGCATACTTGCCTTTCCATGGTACATGTACATCCATGTTTGTTGTAGTGATTACAAGGTCAGTGCTTGGGTCAGTGGACACTGTTTATTGCTCCATGCATGCAGGGAGGGTCCCTGGCCATGTACCACAGATTAGAAACACATGTGTGCATACATGTACGTGTCATGTGCTTGCTTTACTACTGAAGGATTTTGGAGGATTCAGGTTATGTGTAAGCAAATGGGCCTAGGGAGTTAGGGTTAATCAAATTAAAAATCATTAATTAGTAAATGTTTTGAAAAAAACTAATAATTTTACTTATTTCAAACAATTCAACAAGTACTTGAAGATACTTGTAAATGATTTTTATTTTATTTGAAAGACAGAAAATACACTTATTTAGAAAGAGACAGAGATAAGAATGTTCTCTTTCAGAGGAATTAAGCCTTTGAATAAATCATGTGCAAATATTTCTTTTTGGTTTTTACACTATGAAATAATGCACTATCACACCCTTCTATCAAGAGCAGAATTTCACTTTCACTTTCACTTTCACTGTGGCTGTTTGTAATAATAATAGCAGCTTTATTTCGTCGTGTGCTCGGAAGAAGTACGTAATGAAAGCGTGACCAGCAAAAGGTTGTAAGCAATTAATGTGCAAAATTGTGTGTCAAGAAAACCGAGTGTGAAAGTTTGGTCGTTTTTCTGCCATTTATAAGTCATTGTAGGAAAGTTAAATTCCGCATGGGAATGGAAAAACATATCTTGGGAGTAATTCTATAACGGTTATTGCCCTACTTTTTTTAAAGGAGACATTTTATTGCTTAGGACCTTCTGCTGGGACAAAAAGTTGTATTTTGTGAGCCTGGAAGAAGGTTGTTAGAGCCTTACGACACCTTTCCGGGCACACAACGATTTAGTGATGGTAACCATGTCACCAACAGATGATTTTCAATGGGCCATCAGTTAGCTACCAGAAACACCGGGGTAAACCCCCTAATCTTGCACGGTAAGTGTCATGGGTTCTGTTATGTGCACTGATGTTTCTAGTATACGGGACCTACGGCTTAATGTCCCATCCGAAGGTTAAGTGTCTTGCTTAAGCGCCGCCTGACTGGCCAGACCCAGATTCAAACCCACATTATGATGCCACCAGAACTTGAATCTGATATACTAGACCACCCGAACATGACACTCCAGTTTTGTGTAATCCCCACTATAGAAGATCTCATTTTAAACTTGCAGTTGGCTATCGGAAAGGCAAGTGTAATTTCATTTGATGAATTCATTTGGTGTGTTTTAAAAATAAAAACAAATAAAATCGAATGTTTTGTCCATTGACTTGCCCTACTTTCTAAAATAAAAGAATTATAATAAAGGAACCTTTGGAGTTTGTTTCCGTTGTCTTCTTGGGGGGGGGGAAACAGCATTTACTTGTCATCTGTTGTTTTTGCATGAGGGAAGCAATGTCACAACATCCTTATAACAAATACATCCTCTAACACATGATATCATTGTAAAAGTTAATATTCATCTTTTATTACAGATTTGATTTATTTTTATACATAAATGAGGCTGCTTCTGTTTACAACAAATTACACGTTTAGCCTAAAAGAGTCTAGCAGAAAGCTAAACAGTAGAGGTTGTACACCTTTGGACGCCATTTTGTTTCCAAAGGCAAACTAAACGGCCACCTGGGCTTGGATAATTCATCTACATATTATATAATATCTCTACATTACTTGTTATAATATATGGAAATGTTTCTATGCAGTCATTGGATGATTGGTCCTAAAGCTTATGAATATTCAGTATAGCCCCCATTGGTTAGATTATATAGTGATGGTCGCATAATTAAGAATGCTGCATTTGTAAAGGTACTGCAAGCAAATCAAATCTTTCCCATCCTAGTGAGACTGGTGCCATGCTTATTTATTTCATCAGAAACAATACATGTGTACGTATCTCTACACAACATATAATTAAAACAAACTTGAATTTAAGACAAAATCAACTGGTAATGTTTGAAATTGCATGGGGAAATGTTATCAACAATATTCATGACAATCGAGCTATAATAATAACACATCTCTCAAGAGACACAGTGCTATCCACTCCCAGCTGTTGTTGCGGAAGGCAAGACATTGGGATAGGGTGAATAGTTTCCCAAGGCAGGGTAGCCACAATATTAAGTATCTTTGTAATGGGATAACATAAGGAGGGGTAAATGGTTTCCAATTGGGTCCCTCGATCTTCCCTTCCACCGATAGCAGGGCCATTGGTGTAACCAGGGGCCAATTCACAGATCTGCTATGGACACAAATTTGCCGGGTACAGAATGTTTGTGCTTAGCAAAAATAGGTTACCAGCCAAATTGTGATGTTAAAGAGGCACTCTAAGGTCAAATTCAGTTTTGTGATGCACTCATTTTCCAATAGATAGAGTCCTTATTAAAGTGTGAAAAAAATTACAAGTCTCTAACTTCACTTTAAAGTGGTGTAACATCATTTTATTTGATACCCTTTCAGAGCGATATTTGAAACACGACGTCACTATTTTCTTAGGGTAAATGAGTCTGTAACATTCCATACAGGAATTTGTTTGTTTGTCAAAAAGTCAATTTCAACGCCGATTTAATCAAATATTGTGCAGATTCAGGAATGAACTGCAAATTCACCATACAAAAATGTAGAGATCCATTTATTTGAAATGTGACGTCACTGTTGTCTTTGGATGTTAACAAATTTCACACAGGAAGGTTATCAAATAAAATGACATTTTACATCACTTTAACGTGAGGTTAGAGACTCATTTTTTTTGTAATTTTTTCGCACTTTAATAAGGACTCTAGTTATTGGAAAATCACAAAACTAAATTTGACCTTAGAGCCCCTCTTTAATTATGATATAGCTTCTAGCTGATTCTCAGTCAAATTTTGCTTAGCAGATAACATTTGCTAATCAATATTTACTGCTTAAAACCCCGATATGGAGAAGTGAAAGTAATGGCATCATAGAACAAAAGCTGCCGAGGGAACTTTCAGTCTAATAGCTGTAAGCCAAGCAAAATATGAATATATTGTATGGCAGATGCAGCGTTTGTGATGGTGTTAGGCCACCCCCAAAAAAGTCTCCGGTTTCTGGTCATCAGTCGGCTTCAAAATAGGTTCGGTGACATGCTTTTTTTTTTTGCAACAGGGAAATATGTGATACATGTATACACATGGACCAAATTTCCCATACACAAAGTATGGTGGCTAAGAGAGGCCTCACAAATCAGGCAAACGTTCATACCCCTATGTGAAAAAGTCACAACACAGCAGAATTCCAATCGATCCAGCAATTTTGCCTGTAACTGGACATCATTTCATAGCAAAAAAAAGAAAATTAAAAATGCTGATGTGCGGGTCTGAGGCGACGCGCACAGAGACCAGAAACCGGAGACCTTTTTTGGGGGGGCCTTACGTTCCAACTATAGTGTTGAAGTTGGGCCTACAACAGTTGAAAACAGTCAACACTACAGTTGGGCCTGTCCTAATTATAGTATGGACTGAATGCTCTAGTCAGTCCAATGATCAGGTCATTTATATACAAATCCAATAGCTTTGTAAAAATGTTTGATTTCTCATTATGAAAAGATGTTAGCATAAATCTACATCACGAAATGATAGACCTGCGTAAAATCTTTGTGAATATAATTTTCATTTATATATATATATATCCCACAATCTACCACCAAAGACTGAAGAATTAATATTCAAATGGCAATATGTATAAACTACGAATACTGAATAATTAATGTTCTGCCCTATGTTGCTGAGTGTTGCTTTTGAATTATCACAGCAGTATTCAGGGGGCAGAACAGCATCTCAAAATTGTCTTTCTAGAAACCTTGTATTTCAAATCGCAAAAAAGGTGGTCTTCTCAACACAAAATGATTGTGCAATGAAGTGGGGTGGGGTTATGGAAAGCCTCAAATTTTAAACATTTTCCCCACTTACCCACCACTAAACACACCAATCCATTTCTCCTTAAAGGGACAATATCGTCACAATAAACAGGGCATGGAATCAGAAAGCTTGTTTTAGATAAATGACTGAAAATACCACCCCACATGATAAGGTCATATTGACGCTGCTTCATGCATATATGAGCCAGTAATTTTCAGTCACTGTTCATCTTAAACTAGGACACCGATTCCATGCACTGTTGAAAGTCTTCCCCGATCGTGACGATATTGTCCCTTTAACCCAACTTTTTCTCCTACAAGTTTATACATATTATAACACTTCGTACATAGATACGGTCTTGTGATTGGTTAAAAGCGTGTCACATGATGTTCATCTTGGGAAATTAGAATGCTCCAGGGATCACTGAGGGCGCAAGTGTTACTGTACCATGGGTGAAAGCGGTCAATATATAGGTATACTAGTCATCCTTCAAGTGACCCATCACCATCCCCTGAAACAACCCCTATGTAAGCTTGTGTAGCAACTCTATTGATGTTTAATTCTTTTTTACACATTGTGCATTTATGTAACAGGATTAGACTTTGTTTTATATACTCAATTCCATCAACTGAAATTTACAAACTGTAACAATCATAATTCCCGACTGTGAAAAATAATTGTAAATGTAAGTCTTTTAACAAAAGATACAAGTAATTTACCAAAAAAACATGAAAAACTAAAAAGCAAATATACAAACTAATAATCGCCATCATCTTTGACAATCCGAGTGTACAATGCTCACCGTGTATTTAAAAAATAAACGTGAAACTTCATAGAATGTTTTCAACATCACAAATAATGTGTTCAAATGAACAATTTATCTACAATTTTATTTATCAAATTCATTATCAAATTCATTGAAAATAGGAATCCAAGTTGCCACGATGAACAACTGTCATTTCAGTAATACAAGCCATTACAAGCACTGGACTAACATGAGTCATCTAGCTGTATTACTCTGTATCAAAATCATCATTAGATATAAATTGAAAAAAAATAAAAATAAAATAAATTGATAAATCCCGCACCATTTTTTTTGTTTTTTACAAATTTAATTTAGAAAGACGCCAATATGAAAATTTAAATCAATGAAGTATCCCAAAATTGTATTGGTTGCTTACAGGTTAGATATAGTATTGGTAATGTTGGTAAAACCGTCTCTTATTAAGTACCCTTACTTTCTTTGAATCAAAATAATAGTAAATGGCCTTACGTTTCGAACCAAGCAGGTTCTTTCTCATGATATACATTAAACAACCAACCTGTGTAAGTTTAGCTTAATTAGTCCATACAACTGGGAGAAAATTAAAATCTTTTATTTTCAGATTTGAAGATTTCAAAACAATAGAAAATAATATATACTACTCAAAACAATTTAGGGAACACTGGATTTTTGACATCAAATAGGTTTGAAATGTTCCATGAACCGGGATTTTCATTTGCAACCCCTTCTCTCTTTCAGTAGTCATGTCATGAAATGTGTAATCACTACATGCATCCTTTATCATCTGTTTCACTGTGCAGTTGTTTCTCATCAATTCTGTGGATACATTGTGTTTATCTGAAATAAATGATCTTGCTTTAACTGAGATTATTCCGGTGTTACCTAAATTGTTTTGAGTAGTATATATTATTCCTTCCAGTAGTGGACAGAACCGAATTAGGGTCTCACTACCAATAGTCCAGGAGCAAAGTCTGAAAAGCCCTCTAGTTTAGGAGTTGGTTCAACACCTACTACATCTAAGGTTTGACCACACAGGATGGTAGAACATACCTAATGGAACACCGCTAGGTAGTATGTGGTATCAGTTTCGAAAAAAATGCCATTTTTATAAGTCAAAAATTACAGAGTGATGACAGAGTTAAACTTCTGTACCGAGCTGCAAAACTGGACCATTTGATTTATTTTTTTATTTTATTTTATTTTTTTTAAGTTTAAAGACTTTAAAGTGCTTCTTTTAATGGAAAGTTCACACTTTTATCAGGCTTCCAGCAGATAAAGTTAATGCCCACTGTAGAGTGAAGCTCCAATCCTTAACTGTTTGAAGACAATGCATGACATGTTTGCCTTGTCACTTCCAATAATTAAGAATACATTGCAATTCATCAGAGGAGAGGACACGCCCCTTAAGAGCTTTCTGAAATTTCGGTGCATCATATGAACTGAAATCAGTCCATTCATTTTGCTAAGTGTGGGAGCAGGTTGCCAATTATGAAAAAGGGGGTAGCTACGCCCCTTTTTTACCCCTCCTACATCCGCCCATGTACTTAAAAAAAACTTTGGCAAATTGAAAGATTATCTCTTGTGAGAAAACCCATCATTTATGAAAATAGAATGTAAATTTATTAATCGACTGCATACTGTAGTTGCCAAAGTTGCAGATTTTATTGATTTTTAGACCTTTAAAATATAACATTACGTTTTGCACTTTAATGCAAAACTGATACCACAATTTGACACCACATACTACCTGGAGGTGTTCCAGAGGGTCTATTCTACCACCCCGTGTAGTCAAACCTTAGATGTAGTGGGTGTTGAATGACCACATTTATGCCAGGTCCGTGCTCCTGGACTACAAGTCTTCAATTCAAACTACAGGGTTGTGATTTAACAAAAGTAAAAAATCCTGCAAAAATGGGTAGCAGGCCTGGGTCTCCCTTTGGTCTATATACATGTAGAGGACAAAGCCCCCTGAACCTCCTGGATGTTTAATTTTTGGAGGATTTACAGACTCTCTACATTCCCACAAATAAGAAACCGGAGGTTTGGACACAATACAGGCTACTTCTTTCTTTCCTTGGTGGCAACTTCTCTTCTTTCAAGAAAATTTAGAGGCAAAGGGAGATTTGTAAAAAAATTCTGAAATCAGGAAAAATCCTGAGAAATCACGGGCCTGAAACTAAGTTATGGTCAATAATTCCACTCATCTTAAAAATGGCAGCACCTTATTAGAACTTTTTCCAGTGAAGATTGACAATACCATCAGCTTGATAAGTTATAGAATGATGTAATTTTACATTTTTGTACTTTGGAAGTACCATTACTATACCTTACCTTTAAACCAAATGAACAAAACTCCCAAATGTTTATACAATAAAAGCTGGACTTGGATTGCCATAGAGGGCGCTCTAGATCTATAACAAGATGTGCGTCACTCTTACGAATAATGCAAATACCCTAAGCAACACCCTAACCATATTCAGTCTGCACCATGATGAACAACAGGGTAAATACAGTTAGGCACATCAATGACGAATCCGCGGGGGGGGGGGGACCACCCCTTTCATCTCCATGCATATAAATTTACCATACCTGTTTTGTGTTCCCCTATTTGGCTGTAAGGCCCCCCCAAAAAAAAAAAAAAAAAAAACTTCTGCATTGTTACACTTTCACATCCAGAAATCTGTCCTGACATACACCATGCAAGATAACCTTTTTTTTTGCTTCCCAAAAGCTACACAGTGTTACATTTTCAAGTTGATGTACATAAATGTGACCTGTACCACCAAATTGACATCAAGGTCAACATTTTTCAAAACTAAGATGTTTGTATTTCCAAATCAAGAGTTTCATAGCAAAACACTATTATATCCATTTGGCTGAGAGGATATATTGCAGAGAAGCTGGCGTGGCGTTTATCGCGGTTTGGAATAAAATGTGTATAATGATTGAGTTTATATAATGCATGGTTACATCGCATTCTGCTAAAAACTGAGTTGGAACTTGTGTTTGCCTACCTGTGAACGATGTCTGAGTGGTGTTGGTGCAAAAGTTTTAAATACGGCGTTTATTGCATTTTGCTATGAAACTCAAATAATTCTGTAGAAAAAGAGCTTTCTAATGGTATCAGACAGACACTCAGGAGTGCACTTATCAATCATTCAAATCTGTGAACATTTTCTTAAAAAGTCATACCTTGTGAAAAATTTCATTTGTTAAATTATGACTTTGTAAGTCCATACCAGAACATTACATTGCTCATTATTGTCAGAACAGGTCACATAAAAGTACATGTATGTTATCGACAATTTGTGAGTTACAATTGGCTGATATTGTACCCTGGTTATTAGGTGTCCTCAATGGCTAACGGCCAATGTGACCCTCTTAATACTTAATAATCAATCAAACCAATTCACCGACCAAATTAAATAAATTGCTTTTAAAGAATTTCATCTGCCCTGGATCTAAATGGAGTAATATTCACAAATGAAATATAAAACGGAATCTATTTCTACTAATAAGTCCAAATGTTAAAACTCCTACATACACTTTTGGTTATAATTTTTGTCAACATTTCACTAATCATCAAACAACCCAATAAATGCTTTAATTTAGTGATGTCAAGTTGAGAGTAGCACATAATGTTATCGTAAATACACCCATCACAACTTCTAAGTTCCCCCTAATATTTTTTAGAATATCTCAACAAGTATTACATGAATTTTAAAAATTCAAAAAGCAAATGACAGAATGACATGTTCTACACAGCTAGTAATGAAATGGTTGAAATTCAATCATGCATGCACAATTGACATTGATTTGAATGAAAATTCAGCTGGAAAAAAAAGTTGCAGTACAAAGCATTGCTTCAGTGGCATGTTACACATGTAGTTTTCTGTAAGAACTGTTATGGAGAATAATGGAGGACCAATTCCATATTAAACTCTTGCTCTACCCTTCTAAAACAATGGACATGCATGTTGCATGTTGCTCTTTGAATATTCTTTTCTTATTATGAAACAGCCATCAATACCATTGTTATTGATGCATGAGTTCTTACAGAAAACTACATGTGTAACATGCCCTTGAAGCAATGCTTTGTACTGCAACTTTTTTTTCAGCTGAAAAACATTAGGGGGAACTTAGAAGTTGTGATGGGTGTATATACGTGATATATCATTAACAAAATCTCCTGTACTTTCCCCTCATGCTCAGAAATGCAATTTGTGCATCTTACAAATGGAGTCTTACAGATATTTTTTGTAAATGTTTTAACTAATATACTCTCATGAGGGTGAAATTCAGTGACAATTTATATTGATTTGCTTTGTGCGAAGTCATGTTTAGTCATGTTTAGCTGCCAGTGATACAAAAAGTACCTGGTAATTTATAATTCAAGACTATATTTCTCATTGGATTGAAACTTTTAGAAATGGTTTTCATCAGAGTTGTAGTATTTGTACTTGAGTACATTATTCTGTACTCGTACTCATGAAAAGGTACTCGACTATACTATAGAGTTGGAAGACTCGTACTCGTAGTCATATTTAAGTAAACATTTGTTGTACTCATTCTCATATTCGTGAAAAAGGTACTTGACTACAAGTCTGGTTTCTATGCACATTTCTTGATTTAGATTGTGTCAATAGATATAATAACATTTGACCAAAAGTGTATTTGGGATTAAGCTATGTACTGATGACTAAAATGTCTATCACATGGTGTAGTTAATGTCTATCACATGGTGTAGTTAATGTCTATCACATGGTGTAGTTAATGTCTATCACATGGTGTAGTTAATGTCTATCACAGTGTATTAATGTTATGTTAGCCAGACTACAATTATAACTGAAAGAATGACTAATTTTGTACATAGCTTTTACAAAATCTATTAAATACGATTCCCGTTCAGTTTTCTCAAATTATTTACAGATGTAACAAAATAATGCCCCCCTCCTCATCACCAAGATGGGAGATGGGATTGACTAAATAAAAATACCGCAATGGATACAGTATGACAGATAAATTCAAAATTATCAAAACAAAGTTTTAAAAATGTTCGGCGAAGAAATTTGCCTCATAATCATAATGGTGGATCATCAAGATTTATGCTAATTTATGCTAAATTATGTTCATCAAGATAATTCATTAATATTTCTCGTGTTAATTTCCCTAAGTATTTAAATACTGGGGAAAATTTTAAGATAATTTTTTAATGAATAACTTCCAACACCAACTTCCCAATTTCATCAAATTGATTCCGAGTACTGTATATGTGAGTGCACCTATACCTAAACATTAACACAATTGTTTGAACTATTTTTGGTAATTATTTTACACAGTATGAAATTTATTTATTTATATTTCTCCTTGTTTGCTTTATACACTTGTACAGCATTTACACTTGTACAGCATTATGTTCTAGATTTATGTTGCTTATAATAAATCACAAAATATTTATTTTTCTTCCCAGCACATGTTTGGGTCTCTATATGCAATAGCAGTATATTAGCAAGGGTCCTTCAATTTTTAAACATCACAGTTCCCCCCCCCCCACCTTCTTCTAATGGGACAGCCCCTTCCACATTTTCAGCCGATCGACTATCATGTCCGCACTACCAGCTGGTAGCCCAAATAAGTAAAGCTTACCCATTTACATCAAACACAAATTAAAATTCCGTCCTCAACAGTCTGGTACCCCCACCATCAAGGTATCAACAACTGTTTTCTACAACACTGAATGCATGACTGACAATACCAACCCACCAGTGCCAATTTGTAATAGTGCAGTAACATTTAGAAATCTTTTTTCTACATAGAAAGCACCAAAATTTTGAAGCATTTTGGATAAACTTCTTTCACTTGTGTTTTTATACACAGTAAAACATTGATATTTGGCAATGTACATTCAGTTTTACCCTCTAGTTTCTAAGAAATATTTTGAAACTAACCTGTGGACATTTCATTACAGTAGATACTCACATGATTTTTGTTCCTGTTTTTAACCCTCTCAGTACCGAATTGTTTTTGACATAAACAACCGCTGGTGACCGCATTGTTTGACCACTCAAGCGTGAAGCACACATTCTTACACAACAGAAAGCTTGTGTTCAAAGGCCAATTTTACAAACTCTATTATCACCTTGAAGATATCGTTTTACAGCAAAATAAATAATAAAAAATATCTTGGTTATTGAATTCCCTTTCATAAAATCCAAAAAACATTAAGATCGGTCAATAAATGTCCAAGTTCTCGGTCTTTGTTTCCTCAGTGTGATCTGTAAACTCAAACACTTTTTTGTACACAAACACATGGTGCTCCTGTAGGTGTTTGGCATTTCGGATCTTTCCACTCCAGTTTGAAGGGATTGCATAATAGCAACCTTATTTTATTTCACCATCAATGGAAAGATCCGATTTTGCTCTTTCCAACCATTGTAAGCTTGGGTATGGAGGGTGAACAAGGACAAAACTACAGCTTTATAACAAATGGCCTTTGTGCTCAGGCTTGAGTGCTTTTTTGTGTGAAAGCTTGGTCACCTATGGTAAGGAAGAGGGGGTATGGTGATGAGTGCAGTCGACTAATGTCGCCTATGGTAAGGAAAGGGTTAAGTCGTCCGGCAACTTTTTTGTAAATTCAACATATCAATTTCCCGTTTTCTCTAAGATGAAAGCCCTGCGATATATGATCAGACCAAATAATTTCTCAATACGATTGATACCAAGTTAGTTTTTAAATACCAATTTATTATCCCTCCTACAATCACAGTTCAATTTTTTGAAACAACCCATTCAGGTCACTCCAAGCTGTTGCAGTTGTTGCCAGTGGCCTCATATGGTTACCCTTCTGTGCACTGTCACACCACTGCAGGCCACACTAATGTCTTCAAACGACCAGCTGACCATGTATTTCGACTGTAAACACATATACAAAACACTTATACAAAACCACTAAAGACTGTGGTTTGTAATGGCCTTCAGTGTGTGTTGAGTACGTAATCAGAGATAGTCTTATTTACAGTGGCCTTGGGTGGCACTGGGTTGATTTTGTAAGATTACTTGGAAAGGACTGCAGTGGCTTGTATGCTTTAAAGGCTTGTATGCTTTAAAGGCTGGTGAAGAGCATCGGGAATTTTGTGGATCGGAGTGGCCTCCGTGTGAAGTAAGGTTAATTTGATAAACTGGTATTGAAAAGTTGCACCTGCCCTTTAAGAGCAGTTTAATAATTGTCGCAAATGCCAAATCGAATTTTTCGATACAAACCATCGCTGTAAGAGGAGGATTTCATTGACAATGTCACTGTATAAATTAGCTTGGCTTTTCAAATTCGTGTCTCGTATGAATCAGTCTTTATGAAGCACTGAATGTAAATATTTGGTCGACATTTTTTTTTTTAAAGCACACAGTATGGCTGGTACAATGTACTTTATGCAAAACATTGGAACAGCAGAAGTATTTTACAATCACAAGATGATTATTTTAAGACGTTATTTTTTTATTTATTTATGTTATTTTTTTATTATTATTTTTTTTGGGGGGGGGGTTTGGGGGGTTTTAGTGTTTATTTTGGTTTGTTTGTTTGTTTGTTTGTTTGTTGGTTTGTTGGTTTTTGGAGGAGGCGGTTGTTTCTTTTTGGTCTTTTCTAGTCCAGCAGTGTAACCACGCTCAATGGGCGTGTGCACATTTGGAGTAATGCCATGGACAGACAGGGTCATAACAGGCCCAGTACAAGCAACAGACGTTTGGTATTAATGACTTCAAACACTGCTTGCTACGTCATGCAATACGATTTCTGCTTTTATGTAAGTCAGGGCTAGTGAAACAACGCTATCATCTAACTGTGTATTAAACATGACAAGGTGTTCATGGGAATATGACAAATTTTCATCATTCGGGTGGGATTTTAAATTCATTCGTACAAACGGAAGAAAGAAAACAATCTCGTGTAATCTCGTGTAAAGCCTGCATACACTTTCAGTAGAATCATATGAACAGAGGCAAACTTGTAAAAGCTTCAGTAACCTGAGAGCTCAGGTTTTTGAGAAAAATATTCTTGGAAATTCATCAACAATTTCTGACCAAATATTGGTATTAGTATATTAATATTAGTATTCTGACCAAATATTAGTACAAGACTGGTAGTGTCTGGTAATGTTGGCCAAACTGCTTCTATGAGTATGCTTACTCTCTTTGAATCAAGATATACATTAATAATAATGTGTGGATTTATATAGCGCACGTATCCACCAACTAAGTGGTGCTCAAGGCGCATTATATTATTATCCCTGCTCATAAGGCTCATAAGGCTCATAAATCATTCCTGAAACCATCTCAGCTCCCTGGGGAGTATACAGCTCAATTGCTGCCATTTCTAGCGCATATAGAGCAAACCAACTCTGCCCTCACAGGTACCCATTTAACCCCTGGGTGGAGAGAAGCAATTATGGTTAAGTGTCTTGCTCAAGGACACAAGTGTCACGGCCGTGATTCGAACCCACATTATGTTGCTAACACCAGAACTTGAATCCGGTAAGCTAGACCGCTCGGCCACGACACCCCAGTGAAGGGAAGGTACAGCATTGGTAACGTTGGCCAAACTGCTTCTATGAGTATGCTTACTCTCTTTGTCATGAGAAAAGTGAGAACAAGCATTCACAATTTTTGTAAAAATTTTGGGGGAAAATATGCAAATTAGGTTTGTGTTTTTCTCTGTAATGAGATCACTTCAAATAGAATGAGTTTTCAGAATGATTGATACCTTTACCAACTTCATATCAAGTTAGCTCTTGGATAATAATTTGGTAATTTTTGTTATCAGGTAAATCACCAATGTTACAACAGAAGGTGCAACATTGGTAATTTCAGATAATAATTCAGTGATTTTGCTATCAGGTAAATCACCAATGTTACAAAGGAAGGTAACAACATTGGTAATTTCAGATAATAATTTGGTGATTTTGCTATCAAGCTAAATCACCAATGTAACAAAGGAAGGTACAACATTGGTAATCTGCTTTTAAGGATATGCTTACTCTCTTTGAATTGAGATACACATTAAACAACCAACACTAACAAAATTCTTTAAAAAATGAGAGAAACTCTGACAAAAATACAAACAAATAGAATTGCAATGAAAACCACTATCAGTGTACACAGGCTTTAAATTTCATAAGAATTATAATTTTGTTTAAGTTCCAAAATATCATTTTTTACATTTATATATATTTTCATACTGCATTTAATAAACATGCTCCGCACAGCATAGATATATATACTATAATTATGTTAATATGTATTACAATATGTAAATATGCACTCATCAATATTCATTCGACAGATCCAGTCCGAATATCAAGGCAATGTCACTGTGTAGGTCAAAGGTCAAGGCTTCCATGGAGGTCATCCCTCAGAGGTCATCTTCGTTGAGGGTGTCAAATATCTTAGCAGCCGTCTCGTTGGATCTGGCTCGGCTGTTGGCTGAATCCTGTCATTTAATGAGAAAATATGTAAATGTTAATTCTGATTTGCATATCTGATTTGCATATCTGATTTGCATATTTAATCGTCCAAAGAACTTAAAACCCGACGTGGAAATCACGAGAATCAACAGGATGCTTTTTCACTATTTCGAGTGAAACTGTAATGGGCGATTCCACGGTTACTCACGTTACATTTTTTGAGGTTTTGGGGCCACTCTTAATACCATAATATATATTTCACTCATTTGTTTTTTCACAGTAGTTACATTATACTTTATATGTACGCTATATAAACACAAAAAGTGACATTTTATGCATGTCTGAAAAATGTAACGTAACCATGGAATTGCCCTATAATATTAATGATAATAATAATGTCGGGCATTTTAAAGCGCTTTTAAACAAGGTATCAAAGCGCTGTACATTATTACCCCTGCTCATCAGGTGCATAAATCATTCCTGAAACCATCTCAGCTCCCTGGGGAGTATACAGCTCAATTGCTGCCATTACAGCGCATATAGGGGCTAATCAAACACAACAACCAACTCTGCCCTCACAGGTACCCATTTACTCCTGGGTGGAGAAAAGCATTTATGGTAAAGTGTCTTGCTCAAGGACACAAGCACCCCGGTCGCAGCCAGAATTCGAACCCACATTCTGACGACTTCTGACCATCAGAACACAAATCCGATGCACTAAACCGCTCGACCATGGCACCCCAACCCACTAATAAAAATGTTTAAGCTATTTCAGTCAAAATTATGTAACTTATGTTATAAAATGTATTTAGAAATGAAAAAAGGGAATGTATGCCATTGGTAAAATGTCTATGAATGCATTTAAAAGTTTTACCACTGATATACAGAAACCAACCCGTTTCTGAATTTATCTTCAGTGCCAACCCGTCTGACTGCAAGGGTCAAAATCAGTCAAATTTACATGCCAAGGTATATCTAGTGCACTGAAAAGTCGAACGCTGTCAAATCTAATGTGAAGCAAGTACATTTACAGGTCAAATCGTGGAGTGTCGTGGCCGAGCGGTCTAGCTTACCAGACTCAAGTTCTGGTGTTAGCAGCAGAATGTGGGTTCGAATCCCGGCCGTGACACTTGTGTCCTTGAGCAAGACAAGCAAGACACTTAACCATAATTGCTTCTCTCCACCCAGGGGTTAAATAGGTACCTTTAGGGCAGAGTTGGTTGATTAGCCCTACATGCGCTGTAATGGCAGCAATTGAGCTGTATAGTCCCCAGGGAGCTGAGATGGTTTCAGGAATGATTTATGAGCCTTATGAGCAGGGGTAATAATATAATGCGCCTTGAGCACCACTTAGTTGGTGGATACGTGCGCTATATAAGTCCACACATTATTATTATTATTATTATTATTATTATTATTATTATTATTATTATTATTATTATTATTATTATTATTATTATTATTATTATTATTATTATTATTATTATTATTATTATTATTATTATTATTATTATTATTATTATTATTATTATTATTATTATTATTATTATTATTATTATTATTATTATTATTATTATTATTATTATTATTATTATTATTATTATTATTATTATTATTATTATTATTATTATTATTATTATTATTATTATTATTATTATTATTATTATTATTATTATTATTATTATTATTATTAATCATTTTAGACTGGTTTCTGGTCTCCACGCATGTCGCCTCAGACCCACGCGTCAGCATTTTTAGTTTCCTTTTTTTTGCTATGAAACGATGTCCAATTGCAACCCAAAATTGTTGGATCGATTGGAATTCTGCCGTGCTGTGCTTAAACGACTTTTTCACATAGGGGTATGAACGTTTGCCTGATTTGTGAGGCCTCTCTTAACCACCATTCTTTGTATATGGGAAATGTGGTCCCCGCGTATACAATGTACATGTATTTCCCTGTGGGGGGAAAAAAAAAAAAAAAAATCGCCGGAAAAAAAAGAAAAAAAGAAAAGATAGCCAATTTTGAAGCGGACCGATGACCACAAACCAGACACTTTTTTATTTTTATTTTTTTTTGGGGGGGGGGCCTTATCTTGTATTGTTGAGGGTGATCAAAAGTCAACACTTCCCCTGTGTAAACAGTTTTGGTTCAACAGTCAAAAACAGACAGTTGACTGATTTTGACCACTATAGTTACATGTACTTGCCACAAAAGTTCAGCCATAGTAGGAGGGTTAACAAGAACAACAAAATGCATTCAGAGTGGTTTGTATACATTTTTTTTTTTAATTCTCTAAAATGATAATGAAAATGACAACATTGGCTGCTAGCTTGTTATTAGGTGTGCAACGCCTAATAACCAATCAGTGTAGAAGTCTGGTTTGATCACGGCCGACTCGCGGGCCAAGTTGGAATTTCATCCGTTCTCAAATGACAACATCGGCCGCTAGCTTGTTATTAGGGGTGCAACTCCTAATAACCAATCAGTGTAGAAGACTGTTTTGATCGCGTCACATGGCCGACTCACGGGCCAAGTTGGAATTTCATCCTTTCTCAAATGGGGATTTGTCAGTTTCATTCTGGCACATTTGTTTCAATTCAAGTAACACTGGATATCGAATTTTGAGAATGAACGAAACCGAGATGGGCATTTGTGAATGAAATAAAGGTTTGACGTTTGGTCTTTATTTTAACCCTGCAGAACGGACATCGTGACAAACGTTTATTCCTTTTAGAATAATCAGTGCAATACCTTGTTATTTTGCGATGCAATGGCCTGAGCCCTCTCTTCTTCTTCTTCATCCACCTCTTCATCCTCATCATCATCATCCTCCTCATCGATGTTATGCTCCATCTCCTCTTGATGGTTAGCATTGTCTTGGGTCCAGTTGATCTCCTTCATGATGCGTTCAACACATTCATTCATGTAGATAAACTGTAATGGAGAAACCCGTTATATTAACCCTCCTGCAATCAGTGCAATTTTTGAAACAACCCATTCAGGCCACTCCAAGCTGTTGCAGTTGTTTGCCAGGGATAAATAAGGAAATAACAATTTGAAGTCTTTACAGTAGGGACTGTTGGGTGCAGAGCCATGGGCGATGGACTGACCCCATTTATAAATGCCCTGATGATTTTAATGTCAAAATATTAAATTTAAGTTATTTTGTTGCCAAAAAAAAGAAGCATTTCTAGTTTGAATTTCTACCTTTGTACGTAAACAGACGACTAAAATGACATCGCAAGATGCCCCATACTCTGAACCTAGAGAGCTAGGATGTACACGAAGCAGAAAACAGCAATACTAATACTAATATTTCACTCTTATACAATGCATTTCACATAATGTCTCAACGTACTTGACATTATTACCCCTGATCACTGAACCAATTAATGTCATTCCAGTAATCTCTGTTCAGCTCCCTGGTGAGAACATTTACATATATACAGCCCCAAAGCAACCGTAGCACTTCAAAGTACAATATCAACCTGTACTCTCACACGATACTGGCTTGAACAAATTATAATTATTTCCCAAAAGATTTCACAGATTACTTTATGGAGTGCTGAAATGTATTAAAGGGACAATATTGTCACGATCAACAGGGCATGGAATCAGGGTGCTAGTTTTAGATTAACCAGTTCGCTTCGGAGGCCGTGTATACACGCATTTTTTTTTTGTACAGCGGATCGGAGAGCGTCTAAACAAGCATTCCGATTTGTGTGTGTGTCACCGGGAGACTTGTCAACATGCCACACGTGGCGTGCCGTCGTGGCGGCTGACGTGTATACACGCAATCGTTTCTCGGAGTCCATGGGGTCACTGTTCGGTGGCCCCGGACAAAATGCACTGCAAATACTGAACGAGTTCACTCTTTTTGTTGATTTTTGCCTAATCCCTTTATCCAAGACCTGTTCCTTTGACGTACCAGCCAAGCATTTGTAAAGACGGATTTATATCCATTGTTTACGAGGCATTCGATCTCTCTCCAGGTATGCCGTCTTTTCGACCGAGCGCTGGTCGCTAATAGGCTGTTGCATCAGAGCTTGCCAACGGTCTAATTGTGCTGAACAAACACAACCGTAATTAAAAAACTAGCCATTTAATTCTCAAAATATCAACGAGTATAAAAAAAGGTGTTTATTTGGGTGTCCGAACTTAGTTTCATTGACAAAAAAAATTATTAATGGCTAGAAATTTTTTCAGATTTTTCACTGAAAATAAACCCGCACGGGGGACCGGGAAAAAATAAATATTCCCGACGTCAACTGGTTAACTCAGTGACTACCATAATACCCCACATCATAAGGTCATTACCACTGCTGCAGCATAAATGAGACAGTAATTTTTCAGTCACCGTGTTCATCTTAAACTAGGACACCGATTCCATGCCCTGTGGGAAAGTCTGCTCTGATCGTGACGATACTGCCCCTTTAACATATTGTGAAATCTTACATATTTTGTATATATCTTGACCCATCGTGGTTTTCTGCCTTCCTTAGCATACTCAAAGCAGAATGCCATGCCTTCGTCATCAATCTCATACTGTCTGATCTCGCCCCACTGGAAGCTGGGAACTTGCTCCTGGAGAAGGCCAAAATAACAAAGCATGATGTCTTATGATTCATTTCACAATTCTTGTGCAATTCATTCGCCAAGAGCTTTGTGACGTCAAACTTCACATCGCATTCGCTTGGAGTAACATGTACATGTATGACCGCAAAGTCGCGGATCTCAGATCAGGGTCACCCTGCTCATCAAGATCAAGTGCCAGATTGACAAAAATCACGTACGCATCCAAAATACGTGACTGGCTCTGGCAAAACCCTAAACTTGGACCCCATTTTCAAAAGTGAGATTTTGGTCTAGTTTGATTATCTAGATTTTCCTCCAGATTCTCCAGATTTGTAGAAATCAGGAAACAAAATTTTTTCTGATTTCTACAAATCTGGTATCAAATGAAAGAGGAAAATCTAGAGAATCAAACTGTACCAAAATCTCACTTTTCAAAATTGGGTCCAAGTTTAGGGTTTTGCCAGAGCCAGTTACAAATACTGAAATTAAAAATTTTGAATTTGAAATTACATGTATATGATATGGCAACCTCTATTTTCTTTAAATTGATTTTATAGATGGACCGAGACTTAAAATGTTCTTACTCACCTCAAGTGAACCGTCATCTTTGCATGCCTGGAGTTTGAATAAACGGAAGCCAAGGATTGGTATGACACGGCCAGTTTTTCTGGCGTCGCACGGACAATGTGGAAAAATGATCTCACCGTAACCTTCTAAGCTCCGAGCAACCTTTAAGTACTATATGCAAACGAAACAGGGTGAAAATATACCGGTGAAAATAAAATGGTACGAAAAACATAAAAATGGCGGACAACTGGATTTGTTTACCTTCACAAAGTGTGCCAGCATTCTATATATTCAGTCCACGGCATTGTACTCCAATTGTGTGAACACACAACGAGTGCGGTAATTGGAGTTTGGCTACCCTGCTTGAGAACATCATGGGAGATGTCCTCGAAGCCAACAGAACAGAATGCAAACTTGATGCCAATGAGTTATTTGCTCCGTGCGTGAGCCTGTTGAGGGCTAAATCACTGTGGGCGAAAAGGGCAGCGATAGTGCGTCGCATTTGGCATATCTTGCAGTTGATGTGTGTACACACAGAATATCTCCAGCGATCATTGGCTGGCAGAAGTACACGCGCGTGTAGTACCACAACATACGCGCATACATGTAAAGTGTACGCACAATGCTCACTTGACGCCAAAGTGGCTATCATCAAGACACTGGCTGCAAATTCACCGCTAGAGGGCTACGATGTGCGCTGAGCAGACAGCCGCAGAGTGTCACACAACATGCACTGTTACTGTGCAGTACGCATGCATCGTACGCATGCATCGTACGCATGCATCATCCGCATGTGTCAAGTAGAATTCTTGCGCGTGCCAGCAAATCACTTAGAATGCGCTGCTCTCTTTTGAGACCTTGCACGTCAGTTTTTGAACTGTGATGTCATAAACAGCCCACATGCATTGTCCTTGGAGTACAATGCAGTGGGATTGCTGTTATATATGAACACAAGAGGACAGTGTCATTATGCACTTTGGGGAGGATAAATGTAAGTTAATTATAAACTAATTGTTATGAAATTGTAATTTCTAATTATCATCAACTTTTTGAATTTTTTAACTAAAATAAAGTTATTAAATGTGACAACTCATCAGTAGAGGGCAATCTGAAAAACAGGGAGTGCACTATTTTTGGTGACAAATTTTCATGAGCACGTAGCGAGCACACAGCACAATAGCCTGAAGATCTAACGTCACGCTTTGAGCTAGAGGCGCGTGAATTACGCCAGATCCTGGCCTGTACGGCCGCCATATTTTCCCCCGATGTTCAACTCTGACCTTGGTTGGTAGCTAGCGCGCGAACCTCGAAGCTTGATGTCATATCTTCAGCACAACATATCCAATGAAACCCCTTGAATGGTACACCTAGAGCCTGTCTTATATCTTTGATATAGGATAAAGACATGGGACCAGTCTAGCAGCGCAAAGTCTTTAATGGCTGGGGTAAGGGCCTTTTTAGAAGTTCCCTGGTGAAATGTTAGCATTTTTTTTTTTTTTTTTTTTTAACATTGATCATATTGCTTCTCTTCACCCAGGTGTATAAATGGGTACCTGTGAGGGTACAGATGGTTATTGTGTTTGATTAGCCCTGTAGCGCCAAAAGGTTGCACATTGGCTGTATACTCCCCAGGGAGCTGAGAAAGATTATAGGAATGATATTGGCCCAGTGACCAGTGGAAATAATGTCAAGTGCATTGGGACATTATGTGAAATGCACTATATAAGAATGGATTATTATTATTATTATATTCTTTTAAAAATGAAAACAAAATACTCAAGTGCCTAATTAATTAATTACAGGACCTATGATAAATTCATTTGGGACATATTTACTGTAAAACCGTACTTCTCATTACTTTTTTGAGAGGTGTAATTTTTAAAGTATTTCTTTAACCTTCTTTAAGTACATTTTCAGAAATTGCTGTTAAAATAGTGAAAAACCACAGGCAAAGCATCTTTAATAATACTTTTGTCTGGAATCCCAAAAGGTCATTATAACAGCGACCTCTTGTGCTCATGTATTGGGCAATTCGTGTCTTGCATGCTTTGTTACCTGTAGTTTGCTGACTTTCTCCTGATATACTTTGAGTTCATACAGGCTGTCACCAGGCTTAATGTGCCCTTTGCTGACATCGTCTATCGCCTGCGAGACAAGAGAGAGAGGGAGAGAGAGAGAAAAGGACCTGGCTAATGAAAGCAATAACACAATGACTACGTGTTTCCCTAGGTATCCCATGCTTATTACCCACCTCGGGGCACTGGCAGTCTACCCCAACCTCATGGGAGACGGCGTTTGTGTGCACACAAGATGCGTTACCATGGGAACACCTTCCGGTTCAAGCACGTACCGAAGCTAACGGCAACATCATGTGTGTGTGTGTGTGTGCAACCAGGGAACAGTGCGGATGCCAAATAACCCTGAGGTGCCTACTGTCTTCACCCCCCCTTCCCCCCCGGTGACTACCTTCAAATATGACTGGGACTTGGACAGTTCATGCATAGAGCAGATTACTTAAAGGAGTTGTATTCCTATCAAGAATTTGTCTCACTTGCCAAGACGGCAATAGGAGTGATGCCAAGTCCACATAACAAGCAGTTTCCGTCACATGGACATGATATCAGAGGCAATAAGTTTTTGTGCTTTAACCCTCCTACTTCTGGTACCTTTTTCATACAAGTTGATGCACCATTTGAAACCATTCGCTTTTGTGGTTTTGAATGGTGAAATAACTGCGTACAGTATTGATTCCCCCAAATAGTTTTGAATGGTAGGTCAGCTAATACAAAACCTTGTTTGGATCTTTCCAAATTGGTAGTACAGCTAATACAAAACCTTGTTTGGATACTTCTAAGTGGTGAATCAATGGACCCTCTATGCATTTGAATGGATTTGAATGGTAGTAAAGCTTGCTACCAACACTGTTCAAATGGTATCACCATGTGTGTACAAAACCAATGGGCATTTTGGTAAGTGGAAATTTTGAATGGTTTCAAATGGTCAAACAGTAGGAGGGTTAACCAACACTGTTATTTGTGTTTGTGAGTTCTCATACATGTAAACATAGAATTAGAGTATTTGAGAGGATTGGATACAGGTTTACTGTGATGTAAATGATCTGTACATGTAAGTACTGCACATGTTATATGTGACCCGCTCTATGAAAATGAGTCAAGTCTCAAATTTGTCAAATACACATTTCTATGTGGCTGGAAAGAGTACATCATCGGCTTTAATTTGGTATATGTTAGATGTGTGTGGCATATTGCATCATGGAGATATGACATTTGTAATAATCAATATTGTTAGGAAAACAAGCATTCAAATGAAAACAAATGACATATTTGAAACAAAGTACTCACAAAAATCATAGATTTTTAATATTTTATTGATTGAAATTGACGTTTATGTAAAAATATTAAGAAAATTTAGATTCCTAATGATGTCAAAAAACATGATAACCAAAAATCAGATGTTGAAAAAAAACACCCTCTCAACATTCCATCGCCCATTACATGTACATGTAAACACATGGTGTGACATGTGACTCATTTTTACAGAACGGGTCACATATACAAGTTATGGACAATTTCCTAAGGCATGTTTACTGTTTTGTAATATTTGTTTGTACAATAGAAAAGAAAAAGTGCAGTGTTTCTGTTAAAAAAAAATTGTGGATTTGTGATTTTGTAGACTTTCATCGTAACTTTTACTCCACATTGAGCTGAATCCGTCATAAGTTAGTTGTTTAGTGTATATCTTGATTTGAAAAAAAGTCATACCCATAGAAGCAGTTTTGCCAACATTACCATTGGTGTACCATCCCTTTAAAAGTAAAAAAATAAAAATAAAATACATAAATTAATTAATAAATAAATAAACTACCTGCCAATAAAGAAAATTCAATGCCATCTCATCATGATTAAGGAACATTTCTTGTTGCGGTGAGAAGATCCACTTACAGAGCCCTATACAACTCTGACTGGTACTGGATTTGGTGTAATTCTGAATGTACAGATTGTGCGGGAATTCAGTGACGGCAAGCTTCCTTGCTGTACAGGAACAAAACAAAACAATCATACAAAAAATTATAGAGTGGAATTTTGTCTGTCAAGGTCGGGGAAGTGGGGGAGGTTCATATCAAGAACTTATTTTTGTCCTAAAACTTGTAGCTTTGCATGGTGAAGAGGATACGTAAAGACTAAATTGCGGCGACACCATGTGAAATTCTCAGTTGAGCAGTAATTAGTTCTGAAAAGAACTGGAGGTTACAACGACGTTTCGATCAGCATGCTCTGATCATCTTCAGGAGAATGCTGGACTCTGGGAGATGCTGCTGCTTAAGTAGGCTGCTCGGAGGATTCGCGCAAAGACTGGATGCTGGAGGGTTAGTGCGTTGAAGCATGCAGGCGGGAAACTGGTGGGACAAGGATACTAGGAGTGGGGGGAGAGGAGTGTGTGCTCACTGAACTGAATCAGTTGTTAACATACGGAGTACCATCAGAAGTAGCGTTAAAACAAAGTTTAGACTGCGCAGCATAAATACACCTTTTTGTTTTATTAGGATAAAGCAAAAATAACGGGGGTAATTAACCCTATAACCCCCAAGGTATTCTGGCTAGGAACCTTCCTGAATCCTCCAAAATCCATCAGTGCACTTTTGGAAACATGCCCTTATCTTCAAAATGCACCATGCATTTTCGTTGATCTTTCATCTTCAGCACTTATGGCCTGTACTTCTTGCCAGTTAGTAATTTTGCCCCATTTGACAAGGTGAAAGTACCAGTTTCCAACAGTGCCGAGTTTTTTCCCAAAAAGTGCCCCTTGGAGGATTTTGCAGGATTTAGGGTGGTTAGGGTTAATCAGTTCTCTGAGTGAACAAAGAAATGAATACAAGAGCAGGTTTTTCAACATGCTAACTCCATATTACTGTACCAGCGCTATATCGGCTGGGCTTACCACCCAACTGTGGCTTACCACCCAACTGTGATCCCCAGACTGCCGCTTCCTGGTTTAACCCTTTCCTTACCATAGGCGACTTTAGTCGACTGCACTCATACCCCCTCTTCCTTACCATAGGCGACTTTAGTCGACCAAGCTTTCACACAAAAAAGCACTCAAGCCTGAGCACAAAGGCCATTTGTTATAAAGCTAGTTTTGTCCATGTTCACCCTCCATACCCAAGCTTACAATGGTTGGAAAGAGCAAGATCGGATCTTTCCATTGATGGTGAAATAAAATAAGGTTGCTATTATGCAATCCCTTCAAACTGGAGTGGAAAGATCCGAAATGCCAAACACCTACGGAGCGCCATGTGTTTGTGTATAAAAAAGTGTTTGAGTTTACAGATCACACTGAGGAAACAAAGACCGAGAACTTGAACATTTATTGACCGATCTTAATGTTTTTTTGGATTTTATGAAAGGGAATTCAATAAGTAAGATATTTTTTATTATTTATTTTGCTGTAAAATGATATCTTCAAGGTGATAATAGAGTTTGTAAAATTGGCCTTTGAACACAAGCTTTCTGTTGTGTAAGAATGTGTGCTTCACGCTTGAGTGGTCAAACAAGGCGGTCACCAGCGATTGTTTATGTCAAAACAATTCGGTACTGAGAGGATTAAGCATCGTTACTTGGACGCCGTGATCACTGGCTACACGGCATGTATGGGTTGCATGACATATGACTAGTGCCCCAACAGATTGGTTAGATATAGCTCAGTTGGTAGAGCACCAGTACAGTAATGCTGGTCTACAGCCAAAATGCTTCCGAAACAAATGAAGTCAAACTTGACTAATTATGGGTCACTGAGAATGGAAATGATGCTTAAAATTGTTGATTGGCTCTAGTTTTCAAGATCTACATGTGTACACGCATGGGAATAGCGTATAATTCATGATTAAAAATCTGCTATGTACACCATATACATAGTACGTAAAATGTAAAAACTTAAATATCTTGGAAACAGTAGCCAATCAGCAATTTTAATTGTCATATTTGAATTCAGCACATCAAAATCCATAATCAATAGCACATTTTATCTCCGGAGTAGACAACTTTAAAAAAAAATTGTTGACCAGTGTAATCAGTACATGTAGGTCACAGGTTCAAATCCCACTGTAGTCATTTTTATTAATATTTTTTCCCACTCCAAAAATTGTGTTCTTATTTACATGCATATTGAGTGAGTATTGCCTTTCTCTTAAAGGGGCAGTATAGTCATGATCAGAGCAGACTTTCAACAGGGCATGGAATCAGTGTCCTCGTTGAAGATGAACACATTCACTGAAAATTACTGGCTGATTTATGCAGGCAGCAACAGTAATATGACCTTATCATGTGGGATATTATTTTCAGTCACTGAGTTAATCGAAAACTAGCGCTCTAATTCCATGCCCTGTTGATCGTGACGATATTGTTCCTTTACATTTAAAGAAGAATTCAAGTAATTATTTATCCGTTTCTTGTACTTACTAAAATCTTCATGGATTTCAAACAGGGCAAAGTACTCTTCTACCTCTCTGTTCAATCCAATTTTATGAACTACAGCCTAGAAAAGAAGTCACAAAAAAGGATCATTAAGTTATAACATTCTACAAAAATGGATTAATTACTCATCTTTTATTTTACTTTTTAGTTTTTGATGAACGTAGAAAAGACTGATTAAAAACATATCGTTTCGGTTTGCGGTAACACCATGTGTTTATCTCAACTAACACGAAGCTGAGGTACAGGTTCTGAAAAGAACCTTATACAACTCGTATCTCAACCTTCGTTAAGTGAGAAAGGTTCAAGGGAGAACCAATTTCGGGCAACTCGTTTTTTTTTCTGCTGTCGCTAAGTGAGAAATATGGTTCAGGGAGAACCATGAGGACTTCACGGGTTAACATGGTTCATGGAGAACCATGGGGACTTCACGGGTTAATATGTTCAGGGAGAACCATGGGGACTTCACGGGTTATTCTTAACGTTTCGATTAGCCTGCTCTAATCTCCGTCAGGAGAATGAAGAGGTTTGCCGATGCAGTTCCTTAATTAAGTAGTATTTGCTGGGATTATGTGTAGAATGGGAATTTTTAATATTTCTAATATTAAGAACTTCAAATGAAGGTTTCACTTTACTGGATAATACGTAAAAAAACATAACATCATGGTTCACATAATTTAATTAATTATCATAACATATTCATAGCATTAGGCTTGGGCAGTTTTTCAGTAAAACCGAGTAGTCATGTTTTTTTTTTTTTTAAACCGACACAGAACGGAGGGATTTTTACTAAACCGAAATAGGCCAGCAGACGACCGTAATATGTCGAACCGTGGATTATGTTTCGTAACAAAATATACAAATTAATAAGCAACAGTGGAATAAATATAGTAGATAAAAAATAGTCGTTTTCTGTTGCCATCTGATTACACAGTGAAAAAACATCAATAACATGTTATACATGTATAAGGACTTTTTAATCATTTTTTTTTTTTTTTTCAAAAAATATTCACAGTAAAACTGAAAACTGCAGTTTTTTTCCCCCGGCAGTAAACCGGCAAGCCAAAAATTGAAAACCGCCAAAGCCTATATAGCATTTCATTTTGTGGGGAAAAAAATTTACAAAAATAACAAGATTGGTTTTTGACGGAAAGTGAGAAACTCTTTAAGGCGGCATACATGTAATGTGAATGATCCCCACACTGACCCTATAACATCAGCAAATGTACACAATTTTGTGTGAAACCAAGAAAACCTGGTAAGGCTTTTTTTTTTCAGGATAGCAATATTATCTGCTTGGCAGCTCAATTAACCCTTGTATACATGCAGTCTCCAAAATGCCACAAAAGCTTGTGTCTGCTAAATACACAATGCTTTTTCTATGCATGCCTTAAAATATTGCATACTGTACACAAGAGTGGTACATGGATACCCCAAAATGCCCCTGGGACAAAAACAAAGTGTTCTGACCGTCACACAAACCGAGTGTGCCACATGGTATTTTGTGGATAACTCCTGCTATATGTACAGTGTATTTTGCAATGAAACAAAGCAGGTGGCTGCTTCAGTTTACCTCATCTCTCTGAAGTGCCTTGGGAAATGCCATTAATCTTCAGATAAGAAAGTGTGTGCCTCAAAATGTTACGGTTGTGACATTTTGAAGTATGGGTCGACTTTGTTAAGAACAACACTGATAATAGGAGGGTTAAACTAGTCCCAAGTCAAGATCAAATATACAGTTTCTTTGAGGAAGTACTGCCCGTTTTACTGGTAATTTCCAGATTGCTTTGTTTTCATCAGAACATTGATAATTTACTTTTAACCCTCCAAGGGTCAAAATCAGTCAAAATGTTGATATACTTGCCAAGGCATATCTAGTGCACTTAAAAGTCAAACACTGTCAAACCTTACGTGTAGTAAGTACATTTATAGGTTTTTGACTGGTAAAAGCATTATCTGGTATTGTTGAGGGTGGTCAAAATGACAGTCAAAACCAGTCAAAAATGCCCCTGTGTGCACTGAAAACAGGCAGTTGACTGATTTTGACCTCTATAGCAACTTCCCACTAAAGTGCAACAATAGTATGAGTGTTAATAAAGAAAAGAAACACTTTGAAACAAGATATTGCTGTTAAAAGCATGATTTTACAGTAAATACGTGCCAAAATTAATTAATAGTGGGTTCTGTCATACATTCATTTGGGATTTTTTTGTTTACTGTTACACAAATATTCTTTGAAGCTGATGAGGGTATACCTACATTATAGACATCTGGAGTAGTATTGTTCCTTCGGACGGTGACAGTCACCTGTGATCTGTCTGGGAGGAGGACCCTCAGTTCAACTTGGGCTCTGCTTTGGTCTTCTTTCTTAGTCTCCTCCAAAAAGAAAAATTAAGGTTAAATACAAAGCTTCATTCAGGGATGCGATTGGTCCGTGACCAAAAAAAACCTGAAAATGCAAGAACGAAGCAAGAACCAGTGCGTGTACAGAGTGAGTGCAAAGCCTTGCAAATGCAAAGTGCGAAACTCCTTAACCAGTTCACGCCGGGAATAAAAAAGTTTTTTCTGGGTCCCTGTGTGGGTTTCTTTTTCCCACACAAACATGTTAATGGAAGCTTCCACAGTGCGTGGCCACGTCTACCGAGCATGTCACTGTATGCTCGGCTCATAGCCAAGTCAACCGAGCATGCATACAAATATTCCCGAGTTTCCTATGGCGTATTTAGACGCTCTCCGATCCACGGTGCAAAAAAAAATTGCGTGTATACACGGCCTCCGACGCGAACTGGTTAAGGGTAGTTAGTGTCCAGGACCCGCTTAAGGGCCCCAGGAAAATTTTAAAGTCTAGATGTAATGAATCATTACCTAAATTGTCCTATTTCAATCATTGCCCAAAATTGCAACTATGAAAACATAAATATTTATCAAAAATACTGTTTCATGTTTTTGGTGTCCCGCCACTGTATTTTATTTGTTTTTATTATTGATTTATTTTATAATTAGATATAATTAGACACATGTTTTTGAAGAGTTATATATTGTAAACAAAACATTTTCTGAAATTTTCTGAGCTGACTGAGGGTGCAGACCTACACAGGTTTGCATCTTTACTGGCATCTTGGATTTGACATTGAACTGCATCAAGTGCTTCACTGACCAGTCATGCACAAAATTGATTAAAATGCCTGCGTGCCGCACGCAGTACTTAAGCTTTCAAAAAATGGGTTCGTCATTGCCCGTAAAAATAAAATTGGCGCTTTTGCAGGGTGCGACGTGAAAATGATCTACTGTATTGGGCATCATCTCAGACTTCGTTTCTGCATTAACCCCAAATATAGGCAGATACAAAGAGAAGGTCATGCGTCGTTGAACAGCATTGGGTAAACATGTGCAGTTCATTTACTTTGTTATTTGATAACAAAGTAGATGAGATGCGACGTGAACAGGCGTAGACAAAAATAAATAATTAAAGCGTTCCTAATATATCACCAAAAGGACGATATCCTCATCCCTGAAGCAACTAAGTGATTCAATTGTTATGTTAAGCTTGAATTTAGCTATTGGTAAAGGTTATTACAGGGACAATATCGTCACGATCAGAGCAGACTTTCAACAGGGCATAACCGGGAATCGGTGTCCTAGTTTAAGATCAACACAGTGACTGAAAATTACTGGCTCATTTATGCAGGCAGCAATGGTAATATGACTTTATCATGTGGGATAATATTTTCAGTCACTGAGTTAATCTAAAACTAGTACTCTGATTCCATGCCCTGTTGATTGTGACGATATTGGCCCTTTAAGTGTGTTATTCATACACATTATGATAAAGAGTATTAAGTTGCGCTATGCTATTACACGTAAAGGGTTGCTCTACATAGAGATGGTAGACAAATTTACACAGTGATTTTTTTTTTTTGGTTTGTTGGCTTCTATTATATCAATATTTTCATAATTTATTTTCAGAAATATTAATATTGATGAATAAAGATGAAAAAACAAATGTTTTTGTGTGCATTGTTTTCATCTGTTGTTTTAGGCAAGAAAAACCACCAATGTTATGCTTTCGTAGTGATACAGTTTTAACACCCGCTATCAATAACATAACTGTTGCTATGGGCATTCAAGAGAGTTTATTTTTAGCTCATTTCTTTTTCCACTTGCTATAGTAAGAGGAAGAGGAAGAAGAGGAAGAAGAAGAGGAAGAAGAAGAGGAAGAGGTGGGAGGACAACATTAAGTAGTGGACAGGCCTGTCCTTTGCCAGCTCCCAGAGGGCCGTCGAGGATCGCGATGGATGGCGTGGAATTGTCTGGCAGTCATCAGTGGTGCCCCAACAACCCAGCGGGGTTACGGGATAGATAGATAGATAGATAGATAGATAGATAGATACATGTAGATGTTTAAATTAAATTGTAAAATATGAATATGCAAATATTAATGAATCTCCAGAATACAAAATGCCACAGGGATCAAACCTATACCAAATTAAAGCTTATAATGTGACCAATTCAACTACATGTACAGTGTATGTATTTAACTCATTTTTTTTTAAATTTTGCGACATAATGCGCATTTGTGGAGCCAGTCACATATACTTCATGAAGATCAAATAGTAAAAAACATTAAAAAGTGAAGAAAAAAACCTTCATGAGCTCAAATGTCTGAGAAAATTCATTTTTTATTATAAACCGATAATTAAAAAAAAAAAACATACAATAGGTTGAGGAATTTACACTTTTGAGACCTCAGCCAAGACCACAATTATTAACAGGAGAGTTGATATTCTATTTCATTACAAAGACGAGTGCACCAAAAAGATATTATTGCTGTACGTGTAGGTTATTAATAAGTACATAAGTGCATGATTCCACATTAAAGGGGGAGTATCGTCACGATCAACAGGGCAAGGAATCAGAGTGCTAGTTTGAGATAAATCAGTGGCTATAATACCCCTACACGATAAGGTCATTTTTACCATTGCTTTCTGCATACATTTGTAAATGAGCCAGTAATTTTCAGTGACTGTGTTCATCTTACATGTATACGAGGACACCGATTCCATGCCCTGTTGAAGGTCCTCTTTGATCGTGACAATACTGTCCCTTTAAATCCACTATACACTTTCAGTGAAATGTCTGTAAATGCATCTATATATGTATCTCACACTGTGTAAGAATCAAGAGATATAGAAACCAACCTATCAACCTGTTTCAGCTTATTTCATTGTGCGCATTCAGATTTTTCGTATTCATTCCAATTTTCGTATTCATTCCAATTTTCGTCTCCAGAAGTTGGAAATTGATTTGCAAAATAATTTGATTAATTGTACTCAACTCAGACAAAACTACATACATGGTACATGTACCAGTATTTCAAGAGATGTTTGATACCAAGTACATGTACATGTATACTTAACACCAAGTACATGTACATGTATACTTAACACCAAGTACATGTAAGTTTTATGCAAATCTCTGATTGTGATCATTTTTTTTTTCTTTCTTTTTTTTCTTTTTTTTTTAACCAATAATTTATAGGGGTTTTACAAAAGTTCATATTGCATAATGATACAAAAAGACCAATTGGGTCATTCCACCAGGTTGGGGCAAGCTTTGTGACATGGTGTCCTTGTTACGTAGGTAGATGTACCGTTCATTATCCTTATTACGAGTGCACATTCTTGGGTCATTCCACCATGTTGGGGCAAGCTTTGTGACATGGTGTCCTTGTTACGTAGGTTGATGTACCATTCATTATCCTTATTATGAGTGCACATTCTTGGGTCATTCCACCATGTTGGGGCAAGCTTTGTGACATGGTGTCCTTGTTACGTAGGTTGATGTACCATTCATTATCCTTATTATGAGTGCACATTCTTGGGTCATTCCACCAGGTTGGGGCAAGCTTTGTGACATGGTGTCCTTGTTACGTACATGTAGGTTGATGTACATGTACCATTCATTATCCTTATTATGAGTGCACATTCTTGGGTCATTCCACCAGGTTGGGGCAAGCTTTGTGACATGGTGTCCTTGTTACATAGGTTGATGTACCATTCATTATCCTTATTATGAGTGCACATTCTTGGGTCATTCCACCATGTTGGGGCAAGCTTTGTGACATGGTGTCCTTGTTACGTAAGTTGATGTACCATTCATTATCCTTATTATGAGTGCACATTCTTGGGTCATTCCACCAGGTTGGGGCAAGCTTTGTGACATGGTGTCCTTGTTACGTACATGTAGGTTGATGTACCATTCATTATCCTTATTATGAGTGCACATTCTTGGGTCATTCCACCAGGTTGGGGCAAGCTTTGTGACATGGTGTCCTTGTTACGTAGGTAGATGTACCGTTCATTATCCTTATTATGAGTGCACATTCATGGGTCATTCCACCAGGTTGGGGCAAGCTTTGTGACATGGTGTCCTTGTTACGTAGGTAGATGTACCATTCATTATCCTTATTATGAGTGCACATTCTTGGGTCATTCCACCAGGTTGGGGCAAGCTTTGTGACATGGTGTCCTTGTTACGTCGGTAGATGTACCGTTCATTATCCTTATTATGAGTGCACATTCATGGGTCATTCCACCAGGTTGGGGCAAGCTTTGTGACATGGTGTCCTTGTTACGTAGGTAGATGTACCATTCATTATCCTTATTATGAGTGCACATTCTTGGGTCATTCCACCAGGTTGGGGCAAGCTTTGTGACATGGTGTCCTTGTTACGTAGGTAGATGTACCGTTCATTATCCTTATTATGAGTGCACATTCTTGGGTCATTCCACCAGGTTGGGGCAAGCTTTGTGACCTGGTGTCCTTGTTACGTAGGTACCGTAGATGTACCATTCATTATCCTTATTATGAGTGCACATTCTCAGTTATTCTTAAAATTAGAATGAAATCAATCTCTGTGCCTTGAATAGGAAGTTAAAATAATTAGAAGGCATTATAAATGATAATAAATGGTACATTTGCATGTACGTACATGTACATGTATATGTAACAAAGGACACCTATTACAAAGCTTGCCCCAACCTGGTGGAATGACTTTTTTTCTTATGAAAAACACACCACAATATATTTAAGCTGAATTCTCAGTTCGATCGTTACATGTAAATGTATATATCTTGATACAAAGACAGTCAAGCATATTCAGACATGTATTCAGACATATATCTAAGCAGTTTTGCCAACATTACCAATGATGTACATGTACCTTCCCTTATTATAATCATCTATCTACATGAATGCCCCAGTCACAAAACCTACACGCTGACGGCTCAATTATTAAAAACCATTCCATTAGATGCTGTTTGCATTAAGGGATCATTATGTTGCCTAGTGAGTTTGTATTAAAGTTATAGTATGGAATAATTGGTTGTTTTATCATTATTTACATTACTAGTTGGTTTTTGTTGTACATGTATATTTTGTGTTCTTTCTTAGTCAACCGAGTACTTGTGATGTACTGTACATGTACGGCACATGTATGTTAAAGGACAATATCGCCACGATCAGAGAAGACTTTGTTTGATAACAAAGCAGATGAGATGCGATGTGAACAGGCGTAGACAAAAATAAATAATTAATGCGTTCCTAATATACATATCATCAAAAGGACGATATCCTCATCCCCGAAGCAACTAAGTGATTCAATTGTTATGTTAAGCTTGAATTTACTATTGGTAAAGGTTATTACAGGGACAATATCGTCACGATCAGAGCAGACTTTCAACAGGGCATGGAATCGGTAGTTTAAGATGAACACAGTGACTGAAAATTACTGGCTTTATTTATGCGGCAACAACGGTAATATGACATTATCATGTGGGGTTATTATTTTCAGTCACTGAAACTACGGTAGCACTCCAATTCCATGCCCCGTTGATCGTGACGATATTGTCCCTTTAATCAACAGTTAATAAGGGAATTAAAGATGTCCTGGGGTCTTTACCACAGGAAACAAAAGCAACATGTACACTGTATGTGTTTCGACTGAATTATTTCAGGCCGACGGCATGCAAGGAAAGAAGAAAACACACAGACTGCTCGAATGCAACCGATCACAAAAGGTTAAAAGCTTAAAAGATGTAGTCTGGTCACGCATTCACAATTCCTAGCTAAGTGTTAGCAAAATGCAAGAATGACCAAAAAAAACAGCCCAATGCAAGTTTTTCTTGAATATTTTATAAGTACATAGCACACGTAAGTAATGTTTGTGGTTGCCTTGAAGACGATGTTTTAAAAAATGAATGGCAAGTGAAAAAGGCAACGTTAAAATAGACTATGTTGATGCAATTAAATTTGTTATGGTGACACACACTTTTGAGAATTTTGCACCCTGCTCTAAAACATTTTAAGTAGAACTAAATATAACCCAAAAATGGCAAAAATTGAATCAAATGTTTCTCACCCGACGCAAGACTTTCACCAACCTATAAATATCGCGGCACCCGCTGCTACATGTACATACATGTAGGATTCTAACCGGCCAATCGTCATCGGGCAAGCTCAGTGGTTGAGAGGTTAAGACATCTGCACTAAATATCGCGGCACCCGCTGCTATATAGGATTCTAGCCAGCCAATCATCATCGGGCAAGCTCGGTGGTCGAGAGTTTAAGACGTCTGCACTAGTAAGCAGGAGGTCGTGGGTTCGAATCCCGCCCGAGTCGCCTGTGTAGTTTTTTCCCACAGACACTCAGAAAGCACCAAGTATACAGTGCTACATGTAAACACACGTCGGTGTATGGCAAAAATTGAATCAATTGTTTAACACCCGACGCAAGAATTCTAAAAAACCTATAAATATAACCCAGATAAACATCCAAATGGGAGAGTCTGAGCAATGTTTCTACAAGTATAAGTGCACTCACATATGTACTGTACATGTACATGTACAATGTACCCAAACCATGGAGGTATATGTATATTGTAATTACCTAATCAATCCAAGTACAAAAAGTCCACTAAGAGTGTACATGTGTACTTAAGTTAAACAAATTTCCAGTGTACATGTGTGTACTTGCTATAACCAGATTATCATGAACACAGAGATTATACCAAACCCCAAATTACACATGTATGTACACGTGTACATGTACATGTAGATAGTCAACAAATACAGGCACATACACATATGTATGTACTTGTATCTGTATATATCATGTACTGTACATTATATCCCCAAACAAACCCCCCTTCAATAACTGGCCAGACATCCATCAGTTGCAACAACATCCATCAGTTGCCCCAAGCGTGTACATGTAGCTGCCCTAATTAACCCCCTTCAGTAACTGGCTAGACACCCTACTCAATGCAACAACATCCATCAGTTGTCCAAGTGTGAAGCTGCCCTAACCCCCTTCAGTAACTGGCTAGACACCCTGCTCAACGCAACAACATCCATCAGTTGTCCAAGTGTGAAGCTGCCCTAACCCCCTTCAATAACTGGCTAGACACCCTGCTCAATGCAATAACATCCATCAGTTGTCCAAGTGTGAAGCTACCCTAACCCCCTTCAATAACTGGCTAGACACCCTGCTCAATGCAACAACATCCATCAGTTGTCCAAGTGTGAAGCTACCCTAACCCCCTTCAATAACTGGCTAGACACCCTGCTCAATGCAACAACATCCATCAGTTGTTGAAGTGTGTCAAGCCTGCTGCTGTGTGCAACAAGATCCATCAGCAAAAACACTTCAACAAAATTGAACATGTGTATTGCATGATCTGTGGCCTTCAGTTTGATGAAAGCATTTTATGCAGAGTCTACATGCAGACCCAAAATTTACGGACTTCCAGGAAACTTTCCCTGAGTTACATAATCCAAGTGCAAAGAGCACCTTGGAATAAATTGATAACAATGTGCAAATGCAGCGTTTAGTGATAGTTACACAAAGGCCAAAAAGAAAAACCCACAAAAACGTCTGGTGCAAAAGTGATGACTTGTTAGAAGTTAAGAGAATGTTCATGCATGGAGGATGTTCATGCAAGTATATCACTCACTTCAGATGTACTTTTTACTTCATTTGTCTGTAAAACAACATCATATCAAAAATAAAACATTGACAATTTGTTTTACTTCAACAAAATACAGCAAGTGAAATAAAAGTGCAAGCTTAATATTGTCTTAGTTTCTGCTGTCTCTCTAACATGTACATACAAACTATTAACATTTATTCAAAACAGAAGTACATATACGATGCATAGAAAAGTACAAATGAGACTAATATTAAAAAGGCTGTTTGATATAGACTTCACTCAAAACGGGAAAGCAAAACTAACAAACTTTACGTCGCAGACACTCGCTGCAGAATTGAAATAACGTTCTTGAAACTTCTGTGAATCATTGGTGCAAATCCGATATCAATTCTTAAGTGGAGTATGGTTAATTTTTTGTGCATTTTCTTGTGCATTTTCTAGAGACTGTTCCCCAGTCAATGAATTCTTTAAATGGTGTTGCAGCAAATCTTCCCTTCAACATGTAAAATTTTGTAATTATTAAGTAAAAGTCTTAAATTATCTAGCAGATTTCAACTTCCTCAACTTCTTCAATATGTTTACATGTAAGTTTCAAGAGCCTATTTCTCCACAATGAACTTCCAGAATACATGTATATGACATAAAACACAATAAAGGGGGCCACTTTGCATCCGTCACGTTTGCAGTTTTTCCAATGGTTGTTATTTATTTTTAAGTACCTGAAACCGACCAAAAAGTGTTTCAACATGTGAATGGACATGCAGGCTTATACTGGAACTAATTTGAGTTGATTTATTTATTTTTTTATTTTTTTTATTTTTTTTTTTACCCTCAAATTTCCATAAAAATTGGACGGAAAAAGTTACCTCACTTTTCCGTCCATTTGTTGATGGAAATTTTAGGGTAATTAAAAAAATAATAGTAATAATCAACTCAAATTATCTTTAGGATAAGCATGTATGTATATTCAAATGTTGAAATTCTTTTTGGGTGGTTACAACCATTATAAAAATTGCTAACGTGACGGCAGGAAAGTGGACCCCTTTATTGTGTTTTATGCCATATCAATTCTGATTGGAATTTCTGGTGACTGATTGTTGATTCCCCCACCCACCCCCACCCCCCACCCCCCACCCCCCGACTGCAGAATTATTTAAATCTTCCCTTCACAACATGCACAATTTAAAGTAATAAATCATCTAGCAGATTACAACTTCCTCAATCTGTTTAAGTTTCAACAGCCTATTTTTATAACCTCAACTTCCAGAATTCTCAAATGAAATTTTCAATATTCTTTTGTGCATTTCTAGAACTTTCCCTGCCAAACTCACCTCCTGTGTATCCGTTTCATCCAGACTAAGGAAATCCCTCATTGAATCACACTCACCGATGACCCGTACACAACATACTGAGTGACAAACAAACATCAGCAAAGATTCAGTATTCATTAAATAACAAGCACTTGCGCTAGCCTTGTGCGGGTAACCTTTGACATGGTCTGGTACACTGACTCAAGTCGGTCACAAGTGCAAAAATTTAAATGTGATTTTTGCAAACTAAACACACTGTTGCTATACCACGCAATTTTGGGATAAGATTTTGATCGAAGTGCAATCTAATATCAGGAGTGGGATTTGACAAAAGTAACAAAAAAAAATCCTGAAAAATGGGTAGCAGGCCTGGGTCTCCCTTTGGTCTGGAGGACAAAGCCCCCTGAACCTCCTGGATGTTTAATTTTGGAGGATTTACAGACTCTACACATCCCCACAAACAAGAAACTAGAGGTTTGGGCACAATATACATGTACATCTTGGCTACTTCTTTCTTTCCTTAGTGGCTACTTCTCTTCTTTCAAGAACACTTTGAATGCCTTTGTAAAAATCACGGGCCCGTAATACCTACATGTATACAATGTTTTCCATGAATGTGTACAGCATAAAGCTTAACCCTAACCTTCCCAAATCCTCCCAAATCCTCTTTGCTAAAGTGAAGGATTTTGGAGGATTGAGGTTACATGCTACATGCTCTTTGCTAAAGTGAAGGATTTTGGAGGATTGAGGTTATTAGGCATACTTGCCTTTCCATGGTACATGTACATCCATGTTTGTTGTAGTGATTGCAAGGTCAGTGCTTGGGTCAGTGGACACTGTTTATTGCTCCATGCATGCAGGGAGGATCCCTGGCCATGAACATGTATCACAGATTAGAAACACATGTGTGCATACATGTCACATGCTTGCTTTACTACTGAAGGATTTTGGAGGATTCAGGTTATGTGTAAGCAAATGGGCCTCGGGAGTTAGGAAGGATTCAGGGTATGTGTAAGCAAATGGGCCTAGGGAATTAGGGTTAAGGTACCAGACTTTCTCGAACTAGAGGTTACAGTGGCTGAAGGGGCCGTTGTCACCTAGGGTACTCCCCAATGGTACCCAGGGTGTACCATGGGTGACAACGACCCCTTCAGTGTTACTATGAGAAATCTTGCCCCGAGTCATGTGATACACACTCAACAGTATGTTAAGTCTGGGAAATGTTAATTTTATTTTTTAACCCTAAACCCCTTCAATAGCTGGCTAGACACCAAAGAGCGCAGAATCAAGGTAAAAAGGTTTTGTGAGTCTGAGAGAAATAAAGTGTCTCATGAAACTTTTTTTTACAAAATCAAGCTGACAAATAAAGTGATTTCTTTTTCAATTAGATAATCATACTAAACACAGATGACTAGAATGAGATGAGACACACGCTGTCAAAGTAAATCAACCCTCGCCGACTTGACTACAAGTACACTGCTAGTCCAAAGAGTGCAGAATTGCGGGGAAAAAAGTTGTTATGAGTATTTCAACCGTCAATACTCACAAGTATGAAAGATAAAGTGTCTCATAAACCTTTGCATACAAACTCAAGCTGACAGATAAAAATGATTTTTTTTTTTCAATTAGACAATCATACTGAACACAGTTGACTAGAATGAGATGCGGTCCTTGCTGTCAAAGTAAATCAACTCTTGCTGACATGACTAAGTATATGTACTCTGGTAGTCCAAAGAGTGCAGAACTGAGGGGGGGGGGGGGGGGGAGGAGTTGTTACGGGTATTTCAACCGTCAATACTCACAAGGATGAAAGATAAAGTGTCTCAAGGACCTTTGCATTTATGTACAAACTCAAGCTGACAGAGAAAATTGAATTTTTTTCAATTAGACAAATTATACCAAACACAGGTGACTAGAATGACATGCGGTCCTGTCAAAGCAAATCAACTCTCAATGACTTGACTAAATAATTAAGTACTCGGCTAGTCCGAACCAGCAAAATAGCACAGAATGAGATCAAAACGTTGTTATGAATACTTCAACTATCCATATATTCATATGGTTAAAAGATAAAGAGCCTTATATTATTAACCTTTTCAAACAAACTCAAGCTGACAGAGAAAAACGAAGTTTCATTTTTTAATAATAATTAGACAATCATCCTGTCGCTGACTTGACGACATGTACTCTGCCAGTCCGAATCAGTCAAAGAGTGTAGGATAAGATAAAAAAAAAAGTCTTTAACCCTTCAAACTCGGCACTGTTTTTAGCTCTCTTTTTTTTTACCAAGTTTAAATCTTGCAAAATATTTGGTGAAATCTGTCTCTAGAGATATTTGAGTAAGTTATATGATTTAGGCATTATTTTGGGGGGTTTAAAAATTTCCCTATTTTACCCTCCCTGAAAATGGCAGCCATTTTGAAAACCAAATCTTTGGGTAATTTTAATGTTTTTTTGTGAGTTTTGGGCAAATGGTATATGGTGCACTATGGATAGGAGCAATTTGAATGCATGGTTTCAAAGAACAACTCTCATTCCATGCATAAATTAAAAAATATATATAATTGTATTTACATGAATTTATCATACTATACATAACAGCAAAAGAAACGTCACCCCCTAAATTTTGATAAGTCTGAGAACGTGTTTAGCTTGTGTCCTCAGACGTCATGCATGACAAATTTTGAGGTCAACCAAATTTGCCACATTGTGTTCGTGTTACACTCCATACTCATAATATTCTTCATTAAACAAATTATATTAATTATAAAATGAAAATAATAAATATTTTTAGGGGTGACGTTTCTTTTGCTGTTATGTATATAATAGGCAAGAATAATAACGTAAATTTGGCAGATTTTGGTGCAAAATTTACAATGAGTAACTCACTGTACATGTATATATTACAGTTGTAAACACTGGAAATGTATACATAACAGCAAAAGAAACGTCACCCCCTAAATTTTGTTAAGTAATTATATTATTAAACATAATAAATATACAATGTTGTGGGATGATTGGCTGCCAGGTCAACCAAATTTGCCACATTGTGTTCGTGTTACACTCCATACTCATAATATTCTTCATTAAACAAATTATATTAATTATAAAATGAAAATAATATTTTTAGGGGTGACGTTTCTATTGCTGTTATGTATACATGTACATATGTATTCATGCATTGCCACAACACAGAACAAAAATTTGTAAAACTTCACATCAATTTCTAAGGAAAAATCTCTTCCTTTGATGATATGTGTCATCTGCATTTGACTTACACTTTCCCACGGGCATTTTACTGGAATACCGCAGCAGGAATGTTACTCTCACATCTAACATTAACATTAATGTTAACGTGTGAAAAACATGGACCGAACATTCACGAAAAAACATGCGGTCTGGTGACCTTCTCGTATCACCCTCATGATGCATTGTGTTCAATCACAAAACAAACTTGACCATTGGAAAGCCAGACTAATAAGCTAAAAATTGGTATCGAACATAAGCAAATGCAAATGCAAAGAAAAATGCAAATTTATCAATCGCCGGCGATCGATTTTTACACAGGGCTGAGTTGAAAGGGTTCAGAGTATTTCAAATGTCAATATTCATGAACTTTTTTCGAACAAATTCAAGCTGACAGAGAAAAAGTGAATTTTCTTCAATTAGACAATCATCCGAGGACAAAGACGAGAATGAGATGCGACCATCGCTGTCACAGCAAATCAGCTCTGGCTGACTTTGACTACTCCGCTAACCGGTAAACTCTAGCCTGACCAAGATCTAATTAGTTTTAACGGTCACACCAGCCTGCGTGGCTGTAATAACCGAACTAACCAATAATTAACTCAGTGCGGGGCTGTTAATACAGCGAACCGGGTCGTTACCTTTTTCTAGATACTGTTCAAGTCCTTTCCGCCTGGCCTCCAGCTGTTGCTCCGATAACGAGAACGGCCATTTGCTGGGGAATTTGGGAAATTGGAAATCGGGGAACTCTCTCTTTAGCCGATTGTGAAGGTCGGCAAACTGGCTGTATCTGTGTGTCTTCTTGAGTTTGCCCGCAAGGTAGATGTTGTACACCTGCGGAATGAAAAGGAGAAGAAGAAGTGGCAGGTGGTTCGTCTGTTAAGGTTGCATCATCGTGACCATGCCAGGAGATGCCCGATTTAGTCTTACCTCATTTTACTGGAAAGATTTTAAAAAATACTAAAACCCTAACCCCTACAGGCATTTCACAGACACACCAGAATGCAACAGAATGCAACAGAAAAAGTATGCAGCTTGCTCAATGCAACAAGTTCGATGGAGCAGTTCGAGTGCTGATGACTAGGGGTTGACAAATGATCGATTACTATTTGACGATGTGCAAGCTTATTTCAAGAACACTTGAAACAGCCGTGGTAAAACATAAAAAAACAGTAACTTGTCAATTGTTCCCTGCTGTGATTTACTGAACTTTAACCCTAACCTTCCCAAATCCTACAAAATCCTCTTTGCTAAAGTGAAGGGTTTTGAAGGATTGAGGTTTACATGCTACATGCTCTTTGCTAAAGTGAAGGATTTTGGAGGGTTGAGGTTATTAGGCATACTTGCCTTTCCATGGTACATGTACATGTACATCCATGTTTGTTGTAGTGATTGCAAGGTCAGTGCTTGGGTCAGTGGACACTGTTTATTGCTCTATGCATGCAGGAGGGTCCCTGGCCATGTACATGTATCACAGATTAGAAACACATGTGTGCATACATGTCATGTGCTTGCTTTACTACTGAAGGATTTTGGAGGATTCAGGTTATGTGTAAGCAAATGGGTCTAGGGAATTAGGGCTAGGACAAAATATGAGACCAGTGCAGCAACCATGCCTAGTAGGCTGTCCCGTATAGCCAACTACATGTGGAATAGTCAAACCACCGTCAACTAGACAGGGTTTATTTATTTCTTATTTAACCTGCGGAGACCTTTCAGTGAAAAACTGTTTTTCAAAGGTGCCCAGGAAACAAGGGCGCTTGCTATGTGAACCAGAAACACCGGGGTAAACCCCTACTCTTCCACGATAAGTGTTCTGGGTTCTTTTACATGTACGTGCATTACTTAATCTAGTACACGGGACCTACGGCTTAACGCCCCATCCGTAGGACAGAGCAATACAGTTAAGTGTCTTGCTTAGGGACACAAGAGTCAAGACCGGCCAGGCCGGGATTCGAACCCACATTCTGACAACACCAGAACTCGAGTCCGATGCACTAGTCCGCTCGGCCACGACAGTCCAGGTCAATTAAAATAATATAGTTAACCATAGTTCTCACCCGAACTTGCTCTTGGCAGTCCAAGAACATTCAACCTTTCTACGGACTTAAAATTTCTTAGGATTCTCAGTGTTCCTTTTCCTGGAGGTGTAAGTAACCATATAGGCCCATACCCCCAAGGACGGTGAACAGTTATAATTAAGGACATTGCATCTTACCACATGTTTGTCTCCTGTATACACATGCTGGTAGTCGGGCACCGTGACGGGTACCGGTTTCCGATCGCTGAAATCACAGTAGGAGTAGCCGGACGAGTCGTCGCTCGGCTCCCCTTGGTCCTCCTTAAAGTTCGGCACCGAAATAACGGTAAGAGTCAGTTCACTCCCCCCTTGCTTGATCAGGTCCACGACATACTTGTGTGTAGCGCCCTCAACGTTAATACCATTTCTAGAAATCAAATGGAGAAAAAAAGATTAATTAGAGTTGATGTTAATTTTTTTTTTTTACATTGTACATGTAAAGTACATGCAAGTGCCAATGGCCAATTCCGGCATGACAGACGGGAACAAAACGTAGCTCTTTTTCAACTCTGAAGTTTATCTAATGAAAACTTGCAGGAGATAAACCTAAATGAAACATCTCATGTTCAAGTATAATACTCATAGTTCAAAATGAAATGAAAACTTTGAAACATAATTATTTACTAATTACACAGGAGCATAATTAGTCCAGCGTGATAGATGGGAAATTTTTTTACATCCCATTTTCACGCAACTTAGATATCTGCAAAAAGCTACCTACAGTATGTGAATAATTATTTTTGTTTTAGTTTACATGTACATAAGAGACAGTTGTGTTAAAACAAAAACATATAATTAAAAATGTCAACAACCCAAAGATTTCAGCGGACAGCTTTTGAAGTATTGTGACAGACGGGACAATAAATTTTGACAGACAGGACACTATCTCAGAGCATGTGATGATTGTAAGTAATTCTGGCCAAGTTTTATAACAAAAATTATCATAATTAGTTCAGAGTACTTTGAACATGCCTGCTTCATCTCTGAAATAAGGTTTGAAGTTTGTTGAGATTCCTATGCCGTGACTACCTCAATTATGCCCATTTTGCCATACCATACTGCATCCCAATCGGGCTAAAATTGAACTCCTGCTGACACCTCAAAGCATCTCATCTGCCAACTTTTTCTTTTCTATGATCAACCCATGGTATTTCATACCCTCATATTCCTCTATAACACAATTGAAGATGTATGCAAATCAGACAAATGTATGCAAATCTAATGCACATGTGCAGAAAGTTGATGGAAAACTTGACTTACTGCCCGACCATGTCCACGAGAGGGATTTTAATAGAAAATATAGTAAACAAATGTTGTTTTTGGCCAGGGCCCATTAGTGTTTTAAAGAAATGTTCATCTAGATTTAGATTTGCTGTGAAAATCAAATAATAAAGGGATGATAAGTTAACATGTTTTACTGTAACAGACGCGACAGAGTTTGCGCTGAAATATTGGCTTCACCATAAATCAAGGATGTTAAATATTATATGAGGTAGTCGGTCTGTCTATAGACAGAAACATTTGTTACCAAAATAAGTTGGACTTTGGAAATATTAAACTTGTTCATCTTTTTCCGTGACAGACGGGAACATTTGCTTGGGTCTTCCTAATGATGACCTAGGGCCAAAAATAAAATTTCAACTGACACCAGATATAGAGTGAAGATGCCATTACAGATGATAAACACTGAATGCTGTCATTTGATGCAGTCTAATGCAACTTAAAGGTGCAAGACTTCAAGAGAATTTATTGCACACATTTAACATCACGTCTAACTCTTTGTAACGCTGCTTATAAAAAATATTCAAACATGGCACAGGTAAAAAAATAATAATAATTCTTGAAAGCTTGACTTATGTACTTCTCAGAAAAAATAAATTTAGTTGAATTTTGTCACTGGTGGAACCTTTGCGTGGAATTGGCCCAATAAACTAAAGTACAGATACAATTCCTAAAAAAATTTTTTACAGCCCTGGGTGTAATTTGACAAAAATCCTGAAAAATGGATAGCAGGCCTGGAATTCCCTTTAGTCTAGAGGACAACGCCCCCTTTAGAGGTTTGGACAGAATACGTACAGGATACTTCTTTATTTCCTTGGTGGGTACTTCTCTTTTTTCAAGAAATGTCGTAGCAAAGGGAGACTTGTAAAAAAAATATATATTTAAAAAAAACTGAAATCAGGAAAAATCCTGAGAAATCAGTCCTGAATTTTGAAATATATAATAATTAACCCTCCTACTCTAGCTGCACTTCAGTGGGAAGTTGCTATAGAGGTCAAAACCAGTCAACTGCCTGTTTTGACCGTTGACCCAAATGTGCACACAGGGGCATTTTTGACTGGTTTTTACTGTCATTTTGACCACCCTGAACAATACCAGACAATGCTTTTACCAGTCAAAAACGGTCGACTCGTTTTGACCTGTAAATGTACTTACTACACGTAAGGTTTGAACCATATTAACCCGTGAAGTCCCCGTGGTTCTCCCTGAACCATATTTCTCACTTAGCGACAGTAGAGAAAACGAGTTGCCCGAAATTGGTTCTCCCTTGAACCTTTCTCACTTAACGAAGGTTGAGATACGAGTTGTGCGATACGGTTCTTTTCAGAACCTGTATCTCAGCTTCACGTTAGTTGAGATAAACACATGGTGTTACCGCAAACCGAAACGATATCGATATTCCACCATGCAAAGCCTCAAAACTTATAGGTTTGACAGTGTTCGACTTATAAGTGCACTAGATATACCTTGGCAAGTATAGCAACATTTTGACTGATTTTGACCCTTGTAGTAGGAGGGTTAAAACAATTAAATAGAATTTAACTCAATAGCCCTGTTGGACAATAACATCATACATACATGTACATGTACATGTACAGTGTATGGTTGGTACATGTACATGTACATGTACAGTGTATGGTACATGTACATGTACATGTAGGTTCATCACAGATACATGGGCATGTTACATGAACATGTCAGGTTAAACATTAAGACAATTCCAGTATAACGCACAAGACATATGTACATGTACACATTAAGCTACAGTACACAAAGAATGTATACGTACAAAATATACATAACAGCAAAAGAAACGTCACCCCCCTAAATTTTGTTAAGTAATTATATGTAATAAATATACAATGTTGTGGGATGGTTGGCTGCCAGGTCAACCAAATTTGCCACATTGTGTTCGTGTTACACTCCATACTCATAATATTCTTCATTAAACAAATTATATTAATTATAAAATGAAAATAATAAATATTTTTAGGGGTGACGTTTCTTTTGCTGTTATGTATATATTACACTGGGTTGAGGAACTGTATGACACTGACAGTCTGGGTTGTTTTTTTGTTTTTTTGTTTTTTTTGTTGCTATGGAACTTTGGTTGCTATGCGTTTACACGTCTAGTGCATTCTTTCTACCTGCTGGGTATATTTATCTTACTTTCAGTTTGCTATTTTAAAAATATGCACTTTGGTTGCTATGAAATGCATAATGTTCATACCTGGGTTACTGTCTAGTGCATTTACATGTACTTGACTACTGTATGGAGTACTTTTACAGTGTAGTAAACAACATAGTTACTATAAAGTGCTTATTCCCAATGAGGAAGCAGACATTTCACATAAGTGCATGCATCTGACGTGCTGTTTACCAATGTGTGACTGTAAGTGTAAGCTTTACAGTGAAATGTGTCTGAAGTGTCCAAACGATTTGTTTTTTCTTTCAACAGCACACAGTCTATTTTAAAGGGGCAATATCATCTAGATCCAAGCAGAATTTCACCAGGGCATGTCCTCCGTGTAGTTTCACATGAACACAGTGACTGACAAACACCGGCTCATTTATGCAGCAGCAACGGTAATACATGTATGACCTTATCATGTGGGGTATTATTTTCAGTCACCGAGTTAATCTAAAACTAGCACTCCGATTCCATGCCCTGTCGATCGTGACGATATTGTCCAGTTAAGTCAATTCCACTCAACAACCCTGTTCGACAATGACATCACACATGCGGGTCAAAGTTCAAAAACAGGTCATACATGAACAACGGTCTACAAAAATCGTCCCACATACTGCACACTTACGCGCTGTGACCTCACATTTGTCAATGCAGAGAGAGTACATGTACACTATTAATGCGCTGTGGCTGCAATGTTCAAAACATGCACGAAACGCAAGGTCATGGTTTATCTTTGTATCAGTGTCACGCACGGAGATGGAAATGTGGAGGGCAATCTATACTAACCCTAACCCACTAGGTATTCTGGCTAGGAATCTTCCTGAATCCTCCAAAATCCATCAGTGCACTTTTGGAAACATGCCCTTATCTTCAAAATGCACCATGCATTTTCATTGATCTTTCATATTCAGCACTTATGGCCTGTACTTCTTGCCAGGTAGTAATTTTGCCCCATTTGAAGAGGTCAAAGTACCAGTTTCCAACAGCGCTGAATTTATCCAAAAAAGTGCCACTTGAAGGATTTTGATGGATTTGGGGTGGTTAGGGTTAAGCAACTAGACGTGTCAGCGAAAGAACCCTGTTGGAAATAAGCGCTTTTGGCCGGCTGACATGAGAAACATCTTTAGTTTGTACGACTCATGAAATTATAACTTTAATGGAATTGATTACGCAAAAAGAAAAGGGAAGTGGTCTGACGTTTTGACTTTATAAGCGGAGGCTTTACAGCTAGGCTTTACAAAACTAAAGACTAATCTTAACTGTATTGAGCAATTTTTACACTCAGGCAATCCACATATTGGTCAGCAAATAAATGCTGTCTTTTAAGCACACATCCTGTGTTTAACCCCTTGGGATTTTGGCTAGGAACCATCCCAAATCCTCCAAAATCCATCAACATGCAGTAAAAAGGTACCCCAATTGTTGGACTTTGTTGGAATTGGTACAGTGGCAAATGCAAAGCATCCACGGCTTGGCTATAACACAGTCCTGAATCCAACAAAAGCAGCCGGGTGGAGTTTGATGGATTTGGTACACATGGCTACATGTACATGCTCAAGTCGCTGGGCTATACTGTGGAGTACTGAATCCAACAAAAGCAGCCGGTGGAGTTTTGATGGATTTGGTACACATGGCTACATGCTCTATTCGCTGGGCTTATACTGTGGAGTACTGAATCCATCAAAAGCAGCCCGTGGAGTTTTGATGGATTTGGTACACATGGCTACATGCTCTATTCGCTGGGCTATACTGTGGAGTACTGAATCCAACAAAAGCAGCCGGTGGAGTTTGGATGGATTTGGTACACATGGCTGCATGCTCTATTCGCTGGGCTTATACTGTGGAGTACTGAATCCAACAAAAGCAGCCCGTGGAGTTTTGATGGATTTGGTACACATGGCTACATGCTCTATTCGCTGGGCTTATACTGTGGAGTACTGAATCCAACAAAAGCAGCCGGTGGAGTTTGATGGATTTGGTACACATGGCTACATGCTCTATTCGCTGGGCTATACTGTGGAGTACTGAATCCAACAAAAGCAGCCGGGTGGAGTTTGATGGATTTGGTACACATGGCTACATGCTCTATTCGCTGGGCTATACTGTGGAGTACTGAATCCAACAAAAAGCAGCCGGTGGAGTTTGATGGATTTGGTACACATGGCTACATGCTCTATTCGCTGGGCTATACTGTGGAGTACTGAATCCAACAAAAGCAGCCGGTGGAGTTTTGATGGATTTGGTACACATGGCTACATGCTCTATTCGCTGGGCTTATACTGTGGAGTACTGAATCCAACAAAAGCAGCCGGTGGAGTTTGATGGATTTGGTACACATGGCTACATGTTCTATTCGCTGGGCTTATACTGTGGAGTACTGAATCCAACAAAAGCAGCTGGTGGAGTTTTGATGGATTTGGTACACATGGCTACATGCTCTATTCGCTGGGCTATACTGTGGAGTACTGAATCCATCAAAAGCAGCCGGGTGGAGTTTGATGGATTTGGTACACATGGCTACATGTACATGCTCTATTCGCTGGGCTTATACTGTGGAGTACTGAATCCATCAAAAGCAGCCGGTGGAGTTTTGATGGATTTGATACACATGGCTACATGCTCTATTCGCTGGGCTATACACAACAACCAACTCTGCCCTCACAGGTACCCATTTACTCCTGGGTGGAGAGAAGCAATTACAGTGTCTTGCTCAAGGACACAAGCACCATGGGCCGCGGTTGGGATTCGAACCCACATTCTGACGACTCAGCCATCAGAACACAAATCCGATGCACTAAACCGCTCGACCATGGCACTTCTTATCCTGATAACTTATCCATCAAGAAGTCCTTTCATCTTGGAGAAAACAGGAATTGTTATGGCACATTTACAAAAAGGTTGCCTTTCCGGCAACTCTTTGTAATTTTTTAGTAGTTTTCTCAAAAATGTGCACACACATACATATTGTGATGAATCTTTCCCAGGTTAGTTTTATGATATACAATATTTCTTGAAAACTAGTAGGGTTGAAATAAACATTATCAAATTGCCAATACGTCAAGACTGTTTGCGGTGACACCATGTGAAAAAAAAAAAAAAAAAAACCAACTCTTTTACGAGTAGTAATTACTTCTGTGAAAAGAATTTACAACTCAACATTTCAATCAGTATGCTCTGATCGTCTCTGACCAAATTACCAATGCTGTACCTTCCCTTTGTGGAACATACACCATGATGTGACGTCATAACTCGTTTACAAGCCAATTCCACTGACACGCTCTGAACCCAGAGTGCATACACGTATATTAGAGGCACTAATAAAGCGTTAAATGGCTGCAGTTCTTCAGGCAAATTTTTGAGGGTAGCCACCCCATCGATACTGACAGGTAATTTGAGCCGGTGCAGGATTGAATCCTCCAGACTTGATTACCGGTGGAATATTCCAATTCACACATTGTTCTGACTATATGAATTTTCTTGCAGCCTGCTCAGCGATCATGTACATATATGTATTGTACAATACATTTTGTATGTAGACAAACTATGTTTTTGTTGACAGCAGGGTGGATATGTGCGCACTACAAATCTTTATTATCATTATCATTATCATTATCATTATCATTATCATTATCATTAGTGTGTGTACATATTATGTTAATTCAATGTTTCTCTGTGCAAGTAAAAGAAAAAGTATATATTTATATATTAACCCTCCTACACATAGAGGCCACTGTAAACCACTAAATGTCCAATGTGTTGTACACACATTGTTTGTGCATATAAGCCACACTGACCCTTTGAAGTAATCTCCAATGTACATACATGTACATGCATACAAAGACACATGTATACCACAGTGGACCTTATTTTCAGCAGGTTATACTGTAAACAAACTCCCAATAATAAATCACCATCAGCCACTGAGAACAATAAACCATACCAAGCCTCCATCATCCATTGGGATTTTCAGCAGTTATTTTGTAAACACAGACTCTCCATAGTAACCTACCACCAGCCACTGAGTCTGGAACAAAGTAATATGCCCTGCAATATGTCAATCATAAACCACTAAAACCAACAGACATATTATGAGGTATTATGTTACTATGCAGTATAGCTACATGAGGAGCCACTGCCTACCATAGCAATGGCTTGGAGTGGCCTGAATGGGTTGTTTCAAAAATTTCACTGATTGTAGGAATGGGATAATATCATCACGATCAAAGCAGACTTTTAACAGGGCATGGAATCAGTGTCCTACATGTACATGTAGTTTAAGATGAACACAGTGACTGAAAATTAATGGCTCATTTATGCAGCAGCTATGGTAATAATGACCTGATCATGTGGGGTAATATTTTCAGTCACTCCGATTCCATGCCCTGTTGATTGTGACAATACTGCCCCTTTAATACATTTATACATGTATGTACATTCATTATTTTTGGGTTCACAGTCCGGTTTAAAGGGACAATATTGTCACAATCAACAGGTCATGGAATCGGACGGCTAGTTTTAGATTAACTCGATGACTGAAAATAATTCCCCACATGATAAGGTCATATTACCGTTGCTGCCGCATAACTGAGCCAGTCACTGTGTTCATCTTAAAACTACGTAGGACACCGATTCCATGCCCTGTTGAAAGTCTGCTTCTGACTGTGATGATATTGTCCCTTTAACCCTAACCCTCTGGCACTATTTGCTTATCACCCTGCTCAATGCAATAAGATCGAATTGTTACCAAAGTTTCAACTCTGCTGGATGTACACATGTACACATGTACAACAAGAACCACCTGTAATCCATTTAAAATCACTTTTGAGGACCGAAACTCAATCCCCACCCAAATCCCCACTCAATCCCCCAAAACCTCAAAAAATGTAACTCGAGTAACCATGGAATTGCCCAATTACCGTACACCGACAATATCATCACAATCAGAGCAGACTTTCAACAGGGCATGGAATCATTTGATAACGATGGAAGCGCCAATATAAAAAATTTCAACAAAAACAACCTGATATTCGAACCATCGATCGAATATTTGATTATTCCGCACAGCCCTGTTGTTCCGTATGTACATGTACTGTAATGCTTAGGCTGTGCCAGGTACCCGGATACCCGACCAAAACTGTTACTACCCGGTTCGATTTACCCATATTACGACTTTCATGTATTACCCCCAATTACCCGTAAACGTCACTTCTTAAAATTCCGACTGAACATTTATGCCCCACAAATGGAAGTCTCTGATGTGTGTGTGGGGGGAAATGGGGATGCTATTAATCGTTTTTAATAATGATAGGGACTGGAAATTACAACAGTAAGTCCACATTTATTATGACTCTAATAAAACAAGAGAAACTTGTGTTCAGATTGGTTATTTTATACATTCGGGAGTATTTTATATGTGTTCTTATAAAATTGTTTACGGGTACCCGGGTATCCGGGTATCCGGGTATCCGGGTATCCGGGTATCCGGGTATCCGGGTATTTTAAGATTTCCAATTTCAGGTATCCGGTTCCCGAGATAACCGAAAATGCAAAGGCTTACTGTACACCACTCCCATGATAGATGCAAAGGCTTACTGTACACCACTCCCATGATAGATGCAAAGGCTTACTGTACACCACTCCCATGATAGATGCAAAGGCTTTCTGTACACCACTCCCATGATAGATGCAAAGGCTTACTGTACACCACTCCCATGATAGATGCAAAGGCTTACTGTACACCACTCCCATGATAGATGCAAAGGCTTACTGTACACCACTCCCATGATAGATGCAAAGGCTTACTGTACACCACTCCCATGATAGATGCAAGTCTTACTGTACACCACTCCCATGATAGATGCAAAGGCTTACTGTACACCACTCCCATGATAGATGCAAAGGCTTACTGTACACCACTCCCATGATAGTTGCTAAGGCTTACTGTACACCACTCCCATGATAGATGCAAAGGCTTACTGTACACCACTCCCATGATAGATGCAAAGGCTACTGTACACCACTCCCATGATAGATGCAAAGGCTTACTTTACACCAACTCCATGATATTTGCAAAGGCTTACTGTACACCACTCCCATGATAGATGCAAAGGCTTACTGTACACCACTCCCATGATAGATGCAAAGGCTTACTGTACACCACTCCCATGATAGATGCAAAGGCTTACTGTACACCACTCCCATGATAGATGCAAGGCTTACTGTACACCACCACTCCCATGATAGATGCAAAGGCTTACTGTACACCACTCCCATGATAGATGCAAAGGCTTACTGTACACCACTCCCATGATAGATGCAAAGGCTTACTGTACACCACTCCCAAGATCGAAGAGAAGGCTTACTGTACACCACTCCCATGATAGATGCAAAGGCTTACTGTACACCACTCCCATGATAGATGCAAAGGCTTACTGTACACCACTCCCATGATAGATGCAAAGGCTTACTGTACACCACTCCCATGATAGATGCAAAGGCTTACTGTACACCACTCCCTTGTTAGATGCATTTGCTTACTGTACACCACTCCCATGATAGATGCAAAGGCTTACTGTACACCACTCCCATGATAGATGCAAAGGCTTACTGTACACCACTCCCATGATAGATGCAAAGGCTTACTGTACACCACTCCCATGATGGATGCAAATGATTACTGTACACCACTCCCATGATAGATGCAAGGCTTACTGTACACCACTCCATGATAGATGCAAAGGCTTACTGTACACCACTCCCATGATAGATGCAAGGCACTGTACACCACTCCCATGATAGATGCAAGGCTTACTGTACACCACTCCCATGATAGATGCAAAGGCTTACTGTACACCACTCCCATGATAGATGCAAAGGCTTACTGTACACCACTCCCATGATAGATGCAAAGGCTTACTGTACACCACTCCCATGATAGATGCAAAGGCTTACTGTACACCACTCCACTGATAGATGCAAAGGCTTACTGTACACCACTCCCATGATAGATGCAAAGGCTTACTGTACACCACTCCCATGATAGATGCAAAGGCTTACTGTACACCACTCCCATGATAGATGCAAAGGCTTACTGTACACCACTCCCATGATAGATGCAAAGGCTTACTGTACACCACTCCCATGATAGATGCAAAGGCTTACTGTACACCACTCCCATGATAGATGCAAAGGCTTACTGTACACCACTCCCATGATGGATGCATAGGCTTTCTGTGCACCACTCCCATGATAGATGCAAGGCTTACTGTACACCACTCCCATTATAGATGCAACGGCTTACTGTACACGACTCGCAGGATAGAGTCTACTGCTGACTGTACACCACTCCCATGATAGATGCAAAGGCTTACTGTACACCACTCCCATGATAGATGCAAAGGCTTACTGTACACCACTCCCATGATAGATGCAAGGCTTACTGTACACCACTCCCATGATAGATGCAAAGGCTACTGTACACCACTCCCATGATAGATGCAAGGCTTACTGTACACCACTCCCATGATAGATGCAAAGGCTTACTGTACACCACTCCCAGGTAGGAAGCGAAGCGTTACTGTACACCACTCCCATGATAGATGCAAAGGCTTACTGTACACCACTCCCATGATAGATGCAAAGGCTTACTGTACACCACTCCCATGATAGATGCAAAGGCTTACTGTACACCACTCCCATGATAGATGCAAAGGCTACTGTACACCACTCCCATGATAGATGCAAAGGCTTACTGTACACCACTCCCATGATAGATGCAAAGGCTTACTGTACACCACTCCCATGATAGATGCAAAGGCTTACTGTACACCACTCCCATGATAGATGCAAAGGCTTACTGTACACCACTCCCATGATAGATGCAAAGGCTTACTGTACACCACTCCCATGATAGATGCAAAGGCTTACTGTACACCACTCCCATGATAGATGCAAAGGCTTACTGTACACCACTCCCATGATAGATGCAAAGGCTACCCGTACACCACTCCCATGATAGATGCAAAGGCTTACTGTACACCACTCCCATGATAGATGCAAAGGCTTACTGTACACCACTCCCATGATAGATGCAAAGGCTTACTGTACACCACTACCTGCATAGAGGCAAAGGCTTAGAGTACACCACTCCCATGATAGATGCAAAGGCTTACTGTACACCACTCCATGATAGATGCAAAGGCTTACTGTACACCACTCCCATGATAGATGCAAAGGCTTACTGTACACCACTCCCATGATAGATGCAAAGGCTTACTGTACACCACTCCCATGATAGATGCAAAGGCTTACTGTACACCACTCCCATGATAGATGCAAAGGCTTACTGTACACCACTCCCATGATAGATGCAAAGGCTTACTGTACACCACTCCCATGATAGATGCAAAGGCTTACTGTACACCACTCCCATGATAGATGACAAGGCTTACTGTACACCACTCCCATGATAGATGCAAAGGCTTACTGTACACCACTCCCATGATAGATGCAAAGGCTTACTGTGAAACAACTCCCATGATAGATGCAAAGGCTTACTGTACACCACTCCCATGATAGATGCAAAGGCTTACTGTACACCACTCCCATGATAGATGCAAAGGCTTACTGTACACCACTCCCATGATAGATGCAAAGGCTTACTGTACACCACTCCCATGATAGATGCAAAGGCTACTGTACACCACTCCCATGATAGATGCAAAGGCTTACTGTACACCACTCCCATGATAGATGCAAAGGCTTACTGTACACCACTCCCATGATAGATGCAAAGGCTTACTGTACACCACTCCCATGATAGATGCAAAGGCTTACTGTACACCACTCCCATGATAGATGCAAAGGCTTACTGTACCACTCCCATGATAGATGCAAAACACTGTACACCACTCCATGATAGATGCAAAGGCTTACTGTACACCACTCCCATAGATGCAAGGCTTACTGTACACCACTCCCATGATAGATGCAAAGGCTTACTGTACACCACTCCCATGATAGATGCAAAGGCTTACTGTACACCACTCCCATGATAGATGCAAAGGCACTGTACACCACTCCCATGATAGATGCAAAGGCTTACTGTACACCACTCCCATGATAGATGCAAAGGCTTTGTACACCACTCCCATGATAGATGCAAAGGCTTACTGTACACCACTCCCATGATAGATGCAAAGGCTTTACTGTACACCACTCCCATGATAGATGCAAAGGCTTACTGTACACCACTCCCATGATAGATGCAAGGCTTACTGTACACCACTCCCATGATAGATGCAAAGGCTTACTGTACACCACTCCCATGATAGATGCAAAGGCTTACTGTACACCACTCCCATGATAGATGCAAAGGCTTACTGTACACCACTCCCATGATAGATGCAAAGGCTTACTGTACACCACTCCCATGATAGATGCAAAGGCTTACTGTACACCACTCCCATGATAGATGCAAAGGCTTACTGTACACCACTCCCATGATAGATGCAAAGGCTTACTGTACACCACTCCCATGATAGATGCAAAGGCTTACTGTACACCACTCCCATGATAGATGCAAAGGCTTACTGTACACCACTCCCATGATAGATTTAATCCTCGTATAATCCCCTCTCAAAGGGGGAAATGTCCCTGTAACTATACATGTACACATATAATAGGCCAGGACACATTGTATTTAATTGTAAATGTGTTAATATTGTGGCATAAATTACAGTGCTGTGCACCCACAGGTACACGTACAATGTTTGTCATTTTGGAACCAGGTACCCAGCCACCGTAAATGGTCTGGTTCCCAGGTATCCGTAAAAAATGGGGAAAAAAATTTCTCACTGCGTGCTGCTGTGCTCAATAGTTCCTTGCGCGATGCATCTATAGGCCTAATGCAACACAAAATCAAGATATATCCAAAGTCCATAACCCACCCCAGACTGAGGGATCTCCTATATCCTACATGTAAGTCAACCACCCTCCATCCCCCTGTGCTTGTTAACAACTGATTCAGTTCAGTGAGCACACACTCCTCTCCCCCAAACCCCTAGGATCCTAGTCTCAACAGTTCCTGCCTGCGCGCCTCAACGAACTAATCCTCCAGCATTCATTCATGGGGGTGATCCTCCAGCAGTCTACTTAAGCAGCAGCATTTTCCCAGAGTCCGGCATTCTCCTGAGGACGATCAGAGCATACTGATCGAAACGTCGAGTTGTAACCTCCAGTTCTTTTCAGAACTATTACTACTCAATTGAGCATTTCACATGGTGTCAACGCAATTACTCTTACTTATCCTCCTCACCTTGCAAAGCTACAAGTTCTACCAAAAATAATAATAACACAAAAAAGAAAACGAAAATTATAATTTATATTGTTAAGAATTTTATGAAATAAAAGAAAGTACCTGATAAAACCTTACTATAAACATGGAAGATCAGTAAATGTTCATCAAAGACCGGCATTGGGTATCTGACGTGTTACATCAAATATTATAAAGTGGGTTTCGGGTACAGTACCTGAACCAGTAAAACAGAACCAGATATTGAACTTAAAGGGGCAGTATCATCACGATCAGAGCAGACTTTTTGTCAAGGCATGGAATCGATGTCCTAGTTTGAATATTAACACAGTGACTGACTCATTTATGCATCAGCATCGGTAATATGCCCTTATCATGTGAGTTAATCTAAAACTAGCATTCCGATTCCATGCCCTGTTGATCGTGACGATACTGTCCCTTTAGCGGTCGGGTACCCGGGGCACAGGCCTAGTTTTTGTTTAGCAGACCGTATAAACTATGCTGGGCATTTATGAATTATGCATCAACCATGATAATAATTATTACCGTTATCAAGATCCAGCGCATAAAAATAATAATAATAATAACTGGATTTATAGAGTGCCAAATTGTCAAAGGATACAAGGCACTTTTACATAATTATCCCTGGTCATTGGGCCAATATCAAACCTTAAACTTTCTCAGCTCCCTGGGGAGTATGCTCCGAGCTACCGTAGCGCAACGGAAGCTTTTTCAACCACAATATCAACCTCTAAACAAGTACCCATTTATACTCCTGGGTGAAGAGGAGCACTGTACAGTGAAGTGTCTTGCTCAAGGACACAAGCACCATGGTCACGGCCAGGATTCGAACCCACATTCTGACGACTCGGCCATCAGAACACAAGTCTGATGCACTAGACAGGTCGGCCATGGCAACCCGTATAAGATGTTTATAATGCCATGGTCAACTTTGTCAGATTCCCTGTGTACGCAAGTACAATTACAATGCCGATTCACAATACATGAAATGGGGCCAGACTATTGTTCCTTCCAGCCTCTGTTTGGTTTACATTGATGTGAATGGAAGAAGAAACAATGATGGCTGCACCATAATAAAAGTCTATTTGTCTCTGAGATTGAACTCAACAGTCAGGTACTCGGAACTCAACAGTCGGGTACCCGACACAGGCCTAATGCATTTTCAGATTCCATTATAAACATTTATATGCAAATATACCATATGCATGAGATAACATTACTAACTACATGTACATTTACGTGTAGGGTGTGATCCCATTTTAACATTTTTGTTGAGGACTGAAGTCAATATTGTCGGTGCCGCCAATGCGCAAATTGCTTATAACCAGTCTGTATTTACCCAGCAAACAGACACACAGTGTACTCTTGCTGATGGAAACTGTCAATGCGACTTCTTTATGAACTTAAAGAGGGCGTCATTTTATTGAAAGGTTTCTGAAGACAAATGGCGGTTACCACCGATCCACCTGTCAATAGTAATTTGAACCTTTTAAGATTGATCTGGTTATTAGGTGTGAACCCTTGGAAATTATTGATGCATTCCTGGAAGAGTCCTGGGACCAGACCCAGGTGCCTCCTTGTTCGTGACAACAGCTTGGGTTGTGTTCCGTTACAATGAGGCTAGGCACACAGTCAGTACATGTATGTCCCAAGGCTAATTTACACTACCTACATGTACATGTACTGTACATGTACACCTGTACACGAAATGTTTTTTTTATTATTAAATAGCCTAAAAGCAATATACATCACCACCATCTGCTTCTCATAACCCATGGTATTATCTAGTAATACTTCTGGCTGTCTTTTGGATGTCATACATTGATTGATTGAATTGATTGAATTTATTCGGATAAAAAGATGATAAAAGTACAAGACACATTACAAAAATACAAGAAAAACACACCATATCCAAGGATAACCCAAAAAGCCAATAACATACAATTACGGGGCACAGAGCAGTCAAGAAAGATGTGATCACGTCTGACATTGTCAAGGAGCTATGTGATAAGTTTAAAGATAGCGGGGGTGTCGCGTGTATATAGGCTTATTTCCATTGGGGTCCTTACATCGAAACATCAAAAAAAACAAATTTGAAAGACAAAGACAGTTCAAGATACCATCACACCCCAAAGAAGGAACAAATTATGCTTCCCTGAATTTAGCTTGTGTTGAGAGATGACATTTAACAAGTCGTTTAAAAGTAGACAAATTGGTAGAACTCTTTACATTAGAAGGTAAATTATTCCATTCTGTGATAGCTGTAACATAAAATGTATTGTTTGCTAAACTAGATGAAACTGGAACCTTAAAATTTAGATTACTGTTCCTTTTATTGTGATGTTAAATGGGAACATTTGTATGGTTATTACTAGGGTCGGGATGTTCGCATGTTTACACGAAAATAAATTCGCTAAATGTTTTCAAATTCAGGAAATGTGTCAACGAACTCTACGTAAAAAAAAAAATGGAACCTTCCATTTCCATTATTTACACGTGTATGTACGACCAGTGGGAACCGCTATTATTAAATCACAACTCCCAGGAAGTTCAACTGATAATTTGTTTTTTTAAATTTAATATACAGAAATTTTGGATGATGTTTTGTGCCAGGCTTGGATAAATTTGTTTAATCTGTACAATTTTTCTAAATCTGTATTGCCGTATTTTGGATTATTTTCTGTACTATAATGTACACCGTACATGTACACGTATGTACTCAAACAAAAATATGCATGATTTTATAACCACACAAATACACATAACTGCAAGGTACATGTATGTGTAACCCACGTCTGTAACTAGTCCGGTTCCGTAACAGAAGACCAATGATGATGGTACAGTGGTCCAACATGGGTGGCCACCTGCAATCTGCCAGTGCTCACTGATATTAAACCCAATGGTAGACCAACATCAAAACCAATGACAGTCCACACACACAGGGTAACCCACGTGTCAGCAAGTGTCTCTAAATAGTCAATCAGTGGTTCTCCAGTGGTTCCCCATCAGTGGTTTCCCAACAGCATTCCAATAACAGTACAGTGGTCCGACCGAGGGTGGCCAACAGCAAACTACCCTTCATAACCAACATCAAACCAATGACAGTCCACACACACAGGGTAACCCACGTGTCAGCAACTGTCTCTAAATAGTCAATCAGTGGTCAATCAGTGGTTCTCCAGTGGTTCTCCAGTGGTTCTCCAGTGGTTCTCCAGTGGTTCTCCAGTGGTTCTCCAGTGGTTCCCCATCAGCAGTCCCCAGCAGTCCAATAACAGTACAGTGGTCCGACCGGGGGTGGCCAACAGCAAACTACCCTTCATAACCGACATCAAACCAATGATAGTCCACACACACAGGGTAACCCACGTGTCAGCAAGTCTCTAAATAGTCAATCAGTGGTTCTCCAGTGGTTCCCCATCAGTGGTTTCCCAACAGCAGTCCCCAGCAGTCTAATAACAGTACAGTGGTCCGACCGGGGGTGGCCAACAGCAATCTACCCTTCATAACCGACATCAAACCAATGACAGTCCACACTGATGAGTAGTAATTGCTAATCAAACTCGTACTCGCGTCGTTTTACTAACTCCCTAGGCATTTCTACTAGCATGCTACCTCAACCTAACAAACTCCAACACCATGTACTAACCCACCATAGTCTGCAGTACTCAACCCATCAAACACAAACAGTACACTTACAGGAACAGTACTCAACCCATCATACTCCAACAGGCTCTATGCTGTTGGATTTTGATTGAGTGGGGACACATGGCCCAAAGTAAAGTTTGAACACTGGAGTCATACAGTACTCAACCCATCATAATCCAACAGTTGTTTTCAGGCTAAAAAAACTCAACTATACAAAAAGTAAAACACCCTATGGAATAAATGGTAGGTTCTAGTTGTACTATGTTAGATACAATGCCAAGCATACCTAAGTACAATATTTGCCTTTATCAGTTGTTTATTACAGCAGGTTGCATACACACACTTTCCCCACTCAAAATCCAACAATGTTTCATGCTAGTAGAACCACCTTCCTCACTCAATTAAAATCCAACAGCATTACTGTACTGCATTGGTACTCAACCCATCATAGTCCAACAGCTTAGCTAAGTTCACAGTCCTCAACCAGTCAAAATCCAACAAAACCTTCTGTTGGAGTTTGATGGGTCTGGGGTGGTTAGGGTTTTAATCATGCCACCACAACAACCTCAAAAGTACTCACGAGTAGTTGACACATTTACAAGTTATTTATTGATTAAACATATCAAATCAGAAATAATATCAGATGTTTTCAGAATAATTACATGCATCTAAGCTATCGATTTTTATTCATCCACGATATATCGGCAAACATATATCGCAATTTTCGATAATATTGCAATTCTTTTTTCATTCATGCATGATTGCTTTTGAGACGATAACCACTGGTATGTACCCCTCTACAAGCGTCACAATAAATCGCAAATTCATTTGCAGAGCGTGCATGTACTTCTGAAGTGTTTCGCTTTTGTTTCTCACTTCCAAAAGCTGAAAAGACTGTTCTAATTTTGTTTCCATGGAATTTCTGACTTGACTCACAATGTCGATTTATTTTTTTTAATCGCGATTTGCCGATATGCCGATAACTTAAAAAGGTTCTCGATATCATATTCGAATAAAAAAAAGGTATCGCGATATTCGATATTATCGTGTTATCACCCAAGCTTACATGTAATAATAATAATAATGTGTGGACTTATATAGCGCACGTATCCACCAACTAAGTGGTGCTCAAGGCGCATTATATTATTACCCTTGCTCATAAGGCTCATAAATCATTCCTGAAACCATCTCAGCTCCCTGGGGAGTATACAGCTCAATTGCTGCCATTACAGCGCATATAGGGCTAATCAACCAACTCTGCCCTCACAGGTACCCATTTAACCCCTGGGTGGAGAGAAGCAATTATGGTTAAGTGTCTTGCTCAAGGACACAAGTGTCACGGCCGGGATTCGAACCCACATTCTGCTGCTAACACCAGAACTTGAGTCCAGTAAGCTAGACCACTCGGCCACGACACTCCATAAAACATACAAAAAAAAGAACATTTGAAATAGTATACTTTTGAAATACGTGAATAACCAATGACCTAGGCTATGACTAGTATAATAATAATAATAATGTGTGGATTTATATAGCGCACGTATCCACCAACTAAGTGGTGCTCAAGGCGCATTATATTATTATCCCTGCTCATAAGGCTCATAAGGCTCATAAATCATTCCTGAAACCATCTCAGCTCCCTGGGGAGTATACAGCTCAATTGCTGCCATTTCTAGCGCATATAGAGCAAACCAACTCTGCCTTCACAGGTACCCATTTAACCCCTGGGTGGAGAGAAGCAATTATGATTAAGTGTCTTGCTCAAGGACACAAGTGTCACGGCCGTGATTCGAACCCACATTATGTTGCTAACACCAGAACTTGAATCCGGTAAGCTAGACCGCTCGGCCACAACACCTCATACAACAGTATGAATAATGCATACAATTTAAATGGTTAAAAATACATGTTAAAAATACATGTATGGTCAATAACTCGCGAGTTATTACTCGAGTAGTGAATTTCACTCATCGCTCAGCACAATTTGGTACTATTAGCTACTTCACATCAAGTAAGATGTTTAGATTATAATTCAGTTATTTTGTAATCCGGTAATTACCAATACTCCCCTTTACATGAACAAGCTCTGATATTGACGGAGAGCCAGCACACAGGTCTCCATAACAGAATTGCGAGTATTGTACATGTCGGATTTAGAAGTTTTGTGTGGTGGGGAGTAACAGAAGGCAAATTTAGGTCTGTGGTACATTTATATACATGTGTAGCACCATGAGTTAAATCTCATATTACCACCTGTTCTTCTGAGAACCTCACTCCTACTATAGAATTGCAAATGAAACTGTCCTCCATTAATGTAGTGGTACCTGTATAATTTTTTTTTTTTCCCCAAGCTATTTCCTGTTGATCCTCTGGCCTTTATAAGCACACAATATGAATGGTGTATGTGTGCAGCACTCATTACAGTCAAAACCAATCTACCAGGAACTGCACAACGAAGCTTGCTCCATAATGCCTTAACCCTCCTACTGTTGCTGCACTTTAGTGGGAAGTTGCTACAGTGGTCAAAACCAGTCAACTGCCCGTTTTGACTGTTCACCCAAATGTGCACACAGGGGGCCATTTTTGACTGGTTTTTACTGCCATTTTGACCCCCCCTAACAATACCAGACAATGCTTTTACCAAGGTCAAAAACGGTTGACTCATTTTGACCTGTAAATGTACTTACTACACGTAAGGGTTGACAGTGTTTGACTTTTAAGGGAGGACGGCGAAATAGGTAGTACAGCTAGGCCTTTGAGAATACCAGCCAGGCTCAAGCCTTCGAGCCTCTTAATCCGGCTGTTTATGTCCGTAATCTTTTAACAATAGAAGAGCAGGTTATTAGCATATCTCGGCTTCTGGACGGCCTGGCTGCTATCAGCGCCTGCCCACTAGAGTTGTTAACAATAGAAGACCAGCTCATTAGAAAATCTCGACTTCTGGACGGCTTGGCCTCTTGCCCAACATATCATGGTCTTTTGTTATGGTAATACGGCAAGCCCAATGTTCAATTTTGAGGAATTTCTTTGAGTATACTCATTACCACCAAACCTGGCTGAAGAAATGGAACACAATGTTCGACTGGCCAACATTATTTTCCCATAACTTTGATTCTTGCCTACTTAAATTTAAAGGAGGGCATAGTTGTAAAACACCTTCCTCCATGGTACAATGAATTAAGACCGATAGAACAGGATAAAATGTTACGTCATGCCCATCACGATCTCCGCACAAGTCACTTGCGGTGAATATATGTGACGGGCTCTGCGAAAATGAGTCGCTTCTCGCACGGCCTATTTCCACGTACAGTGTTGATGAATGTTTGGAGGGTGAAAAAAAATTGGAAATTGATTTTCTGATTATCCATTATTGCGGTTCTTTAGTATCTGTATTTTCATATTTATAAATCAAAAAAGCTGATTTGTATGAAGAAAGTGGAATAAATGATGATTTTTGTGTGCCTTTTGTTTTCATTTCGTCCGTTGTTTCCATTACAATGCGCTATAAATTGCTGCGTTTACGTTGATTGTGCTTGGCAAAAATATAAACCAGTGAGCGATTTCCCTGTCGCATCGCAAAATGCGATGTAATTTGGGCAATCTGCGATGGAATTTCAAACAATGCATCGCAGATTTTGCGATACATATTTCGACAGATTTATAAACATTTTTGAAATCATATTCACAAACCTTTCCCGAAATAACGTTTACATGTATATTTCCGACCAAAAAGTATCGAGCTATCCGCCCCGACTGGGTCTGTTTCCGTGTGGCCAGACCACGCCGGGGGTTAAGTCCGTGCGACGTACGTGTTCAACGATGACTTTACGCCGACGCGACGGTGTTGCATTGATGCAACAGTAAACACAACTATTTTCCAGCAATCCGTAAAGGTTTTTTTCCGCAATGCCTAAAATTCTATGTGCATGCATTATTTTTCTGCTGATGAATTAACTACGAGCGAAATTCCCGAAATGGAAAACACGCAACAACCGCCCATTTTTTTTTATAGCTTCGCACGTGTTTATTTTTTCTTCTCCTGAGTTTGGGGGTTGGAACATTGAGCAATTCAGCCATCCCCTATACACAATAGTACCGTGTTCAGTTGACATGTGCGCTTTCGTACGATCACTACGGCCGTATTCAACAAAGGAACTCTAGAAACGTTACTAACTTTGTTTTATAATAAAAGTTTTTGAAAATTAACAAAATGAGCATTCATTTATATATGTAGTGGTGAGATTTAGAATCATTTCGGCACACAATATCGCGCTTTCAACCACTCATTTTCCTGACGAATTTTTAATAATCAAAATCAAGCTTGATCATACCACAAAGTTAACGTTACACTCGGCGAAATTCACTTTGAAAAGCACCCGAACATGTCGCAGTCGGTAATTTGTTTTCGTGATATTGCCTCTGTTTTAGCGATCGATAATGTAAACAAACAAAAAGAAAATGGACGGAGGACTAACTTTCATGAATGATTGCAATTTGGCAAAATAACGGTTACACTAATTTCCGGACACTAAAATTGTATTCACGATTATTGCATAGCAAAATAATTTTTTTGTATAGCAATCTGTGAATTTTGTGTAGCAAATTTAAAAATGCTTAAAATTACAGTATGTAGTTTGCATAGGTAAAGGTGTTTTTTAAGGCTTTACTGTCGTTTGGTTCATAATATGAATGTCCAAATTTTACCAGAAATAATAATTTTTAGTGTCCGGAAATTGAGCCACAGGTGGTTAAAAAAAACTCACGTGTAACCGTTATTTCGCATATAGGGGGTGGCTCAATTGCTCAATGTTCCAACCCCCAAACTCAGGAGAAGAAAAAATAAACACGTGTGAAGCCAAAAAAAAACTGGGCGGTTGTTGCGTTGTTTTCCATTTCAGGAATTTCGCCCGTAGTTAATTCATCAGCAGAAAAATACTGCATGCACATAGAATTTTAGGCATTGCGGAAAAAACCTTTATGGATTGCTGGGAAATAAAGTTGTGTTTACTGTTGCATCAACACCGTCGCGTCGGCGTAAAGTCATCGTTGAACACGTACGTCGCACGGACTTAACCCCCGGCGTGGTCTGGCCACACGGAAACAAACCCAGTCGGGACGGATTGCTCGATATTCTTTGGTCGGAAATATACATGTAAACGTTATTTACTGAAACATTTGGAATCCTTTTTAATAGTCGCGGTTTTCAATGAACATGACGTGGTCGGATCTATTCCTGAGCCATAATACGGGCAGCTGTAATTCACGGACAGTATTACGTCAATAGCTGAAGCGTGGGCCAGCCTTGCTGTTGATAAGACGGGCTTATTAAAATTGTCTTATGCCGTAAAACTTCTTGTTATGCATGACTACGTTTTACGCTGGCGTCTATAAATTCTTTTGTTAGTCAGTGCTATGAGTCGGGCTGTCAGTCAAGTCTTATATTACAATGGGGACTAAGGAGCTGTTGGCTCCTCTTTGTTTGCGCGAGGGGATTAACGAAGGCCGCAAGGCTTGAGCCCTGCCTGAGCCTGGCTGGTATTCTCAAAGGCCTAGCTGTACTACCTATTTCGCCGTCCTCCCTAAGTGCACTAGATATACCTTGGCAAGTATATGACATAAAACACAATAAAGGGGGCCACTTTGCATCCGTCGCGTTAGCAGTTTTTCCAATGGTTGTTATTTATTTTTTAACTACCTGAAACCGACCAAAAAGTGTTTCAACATGTGAATGGACATGCAGGCTTATACTAGAACTAATTTGAGTTGATTTATTTAATTTTTTTAATTTTTTAATTTATTTTTTTACCCTCAAATTTCAATAAAAATTGGACGGAAAAAGTTACCTCACTTTTCCGTCCATTTGTTGATGGAAATTTTAGGGTAATTAAAAAAATAATAGTAATAATCAACTCAAATTATCTTTAGGATAAGCATGCATGTCTATTCAAATGTTGAAATTCTTTTTTGGTGGTTTCAGATATTTAAAAAAAATTACAACCATCAGAAAAACTGCTAACGTGACGGTAGGAAAGTGGCCCCCTTTCTTGTGTTTTATGTCATATCAACATTTTGACTGATTTTGTAGTAGTAGGAGGGTTAATTGGACATTAGGCCAAAAAAAAGGGTCTCCAGTTTCTGGTCTTCGTGCATGTCGTCTCAGATCTGCTCATATATCAGCATGTTTACATGTAGTTTTTCTCTTTTTTTTTTTGCTATGAAATTATGTCCAATTGCAGTCAAAATTGCTGGATTGATTGGAATTACATGTATGCCGCGCTGTGTTTTAAATAGGGCTGTGCGTTTTCGGATAGTTTTGGTAACGGATATCCGGTATCAGGAAACTTTGGATACCTGGATACCTGGATACCCATTTTCATATTTGTTTAAAACATGCCTCCGGTGGTGTATAAAAACATGTACTGTAAATGGTAACCAAATTTACCTTTATAATACAGAGGATACCATACTTAAATCAAACTTTTCTTTCCTGTGTCGTTTTTATTAAAGTAAAACAATTAGGCAAACAATTAGGCAAATATTCCCTCCTGTGCTGCTGGTTTGATAAGTTGTTTGAAGCAGCCGCTGCCAGGCCCTTTGCTTAACAATTCGATATCACAAACAGTTGGAGAAAAGTGTATGGAAAATGTCCGCAAAATACTACAAAGGCTTTATTGGAGTGTAATCTCTTGAATTTAAAGAGAATTGTCTGTAAAAGTATAAACATTACATTGTTCAAGAGTGACAGATTTATGTTCACTCTGCTCAAATGTTAAGTCCGAATTTTAAAAAGTCGTTTACGGGTAATTGGAACCGAAAAATGGATTTTGAATAATTGAGGTTACATGCTACATGCTCTTTGCTAAAGTGAAGGATTTTGGAGGATTGAGGTTATTAGGCATACTTGCCTTTCCATGGTACATGTACATCCATGTTTGTTGTAGTGATTGCAAGGTCAGTGCTTGGGTCAGTGGACACTGTTTATTGCTCCATGCATGCAGGGAGGGTCCCTGGCCATGTACATGTATCACAGATTAGAAACACATGTGTGCATACATGTACATGTCATGTGCTTGCTTTACTACTGAAGGATTTTGGAGGATTCAGGTTACATGTATAAAGTAAATGGGCCTAGGGAGTTAGGGTTAATGCAATAATATATATTTCACTCAGTTTTTTTTTCACAGTAGTTGCATTATACCCAGACCTTAATCAGCACAAAATAATAATTTCAGTTATTTGTCATATGTATGCTACCCCGTATATAAGAGAAAAAGTGACATTTTATGCATATGTCTGAAAAATGTAACGTAAGTAACCAGCGTTTTTCTCTTATAGCACATGTATAACAAATTTCTGAAATTATTATTTTGTGCTGAGTAAGGTCTGGGTATAATGCAACTACTGTGAAAAAAACTGATGCGTGAAATATATGACATAAAACACAATAAAGGGGGCCACTTTCCTACCGTCACGTTAGCAGTTTTTCTAATGGTTGTAATTTTTTTTAAATATCTGAAACCACCAAAAAAGAATTTCAACATTTGAATAGACATGCATGCTTATCCTAAAGATAATTTGAGTTGATTATTACTATTATTTTTTTAATTACCCTAAAATTTCCATCAACAAATGGACGGAAAAGTGCGGTAACTTTTTCCGTCCAATTTTTATGGAAATTTGAGGGTAAAAAAATAAATTAAAAAATTAAAAAATTAAAAAATTAAATAATTAAATAAATCAACTCAAATTAGTTCTAGTATAAGCCTGCATGTCCCTTCACATGTTGAAACACTTTTTGGTCGGTTTCAGGTACTTAAAAATAAATAACAACCATTGGAAAAACTGCTAACGTGACGGAATCAAAGTGGCCCCCTTTATTGTGTTTTGTAAGGAAATTATGGTATTAAGAGTGGGCCCAATACCACAAAAATGTAACGCGAATCACCATGGAATTGCCCTATAAGATGAATTCACAAAAAGTTTCTGGCCAGCAATTTTTGGCAACCTGAATTTGTCTTTGAGCTGTGCCTTGAAATCATTATATTCAGTCTACGCAGTAAAGTGCTTCAACGACCAATGATGCGCGGAATTCGTTGAAATGTTTGTGTGCTGCATGCGCTGCTTTGCCCATAATGCACCTAGGCAATAGTCATTGCCTGTACAGATTGCTGATAATATGCATGGTGTGACGTCAAGAGATTATAGGATAACCATCTGCAAATATACGTATTCAAACAAACACTTCTAACAGTGCACACATTGCACAGTACAAATGTGTATGCACTAACCGCAGTTTATCTTAATTAGCATTGTCCAAAACAATATTCCACTTGACGTTGAAAACCTCAGGGAAATCACAAAAACCCTAACGGGAACGTTTTTAAACCCTCTGGTTACAATACCAGTACATGTATTCTTTTGACATTTTTGTTTGATTAAAACGGTTGCTAGAGAATTGAAATGAGTTTTTTATGGGAAAAACCTTTTTTTTTCCCTGTTGATTTCATTAATATTGTCTGACGTATATGAATGAGTTTGTCATCCTCGCTAGTAGCCAGAGGGTCATTGTAATCTACAGTTAATGGAGTGCCATGGTCGAGCGGTTTAGTGCATCGGATTTGTGTTCTGATGGTCGAGTCGTCAGAATGTGGGTTCAAATCCCAACAGCGACCGGGGTACTTGTGTCCTTGAGCAAGACACTTTACCATAATTACTTCTCTCCACCCAGGGGTAAATGGGTACCTGTGAGGGCAGAGTTGGTTGTTGTGTTTGATTAGCCCCTATATGCGCTGAAATGGCAGCAATTGAGCTGTATACTCCCCAAGGAGCTGAGACGGTTTCAGGAATGATTTATGAGCCTGATGAGCAGGGGTAACAATATAATGTGCCATGAGCACCAGTTTGGTGGATACGTACGCTATATAAGTCTATATCACTATTATTATACTACTCAAAACAATTTAGGGAACACTGGATGTTTAACATCAAATAGGTTTGAAATGTTCCATGAACCGGGATTTTCATTTGCAACCCCCTCTCTCTTTCAGTAGTCATGTCATGAAATGTGTAATCACTACATGCATCCTTTATCATCTGTTTCATTGTGCAATTGTTTCTCATCAATTCTGTGAAACATTGTGTTTATCTGAAATAAATGATCTTGCTTTAACAGATTATTCTGGTGTTCCCTCAATTGTTTTGAGTAGTACATTATTATTATTATTGTTATTATTATTATTATTGTTATTATTATTATTATTATTATTAATCTACAGATTCAGATCTGGCTGTGATTCCTCAAATGCGGTTTGTTTTCACTTTTTTTTCATACACCACCATATTTGTGGAGTGTCATGGCCGAGCGGTCTAGCTTACCGGACTCAAGTTTCTGGTGTTAGTCGCAGAATGTGGGTTCGAATCCCGGCTGTGACACTTGTGTCCTTGAGCAAGACACTTAACCATAATTGCTTATAGGGGCAGAGGCAGTTTAACAACTGCCTTGTTCTGGACTAGTTACCCCTCCCAGTCCTATTTGCACAGTGAAGAGGCTGGTTATTAACTTGTCTTGTTTCGGTGCGAGGGGCTGGTTTCTTCAGTGTGGAGTTGTTGTAACAACTCAATGACTTAGTGGCCATTGGCCTTGTGTGGGGCGATTTGCGTAAAAAAAAAATTAAAAAACCAAAAAAAACACCACATACACAGTAAAGAGACCTATGTGTATTATCAACTCATTCTCTTTACAAATTGTCAGTTTTTTTTTTTTTTTTTTTTTTTTTTTTACGAATAAGCACTGAACAAGATAACAGTGCCAACTTGTAACGAGAGACAAAAATGTGTAATTAATAGTGCAGTGTAAGGTTTAAAGCATGGATGTACGTGTACATATTAGTAATTTGACATTCAGACTGCATGCAAAACAGTTTTATCCTTTTAGTCGATTTATACGTGTAGTAACGAGGCCTACACGAAGAGTGAAGTTTAAGTGGGCAGTGTATATGCATCAGTACATGTGTACTGTACGTTGTAGCTCGTGAATCCTTGAATAATCAATCAACAAGAAATTCTATAAATAACTCCTTTTTGCAGATCCGCATGCATATCCCTGGGAAAGCACTGACAAGAAAACAACCAAGTACTGATGTCATATACCACAATATGAGAATTGATTAAATGTCAAGACTGATGAGTTCTGTATATATGTACATGTACATGTACGTGTACATGTACGTGTACGTGTACATGTACGTGTACGTGTATCGTATGATACATGTGCAGGGCCCAATTTTAATGGTGCTGCTGCTGCTAACTTCTGTACTCAAAATCACCATTTCCTGCATACAGTGTTATGTGCATATAATTATGTTTACGCTAACCAGGTATAAGCAGCAGAAATTCCTAACTTAAATTGTGCTAACCTGTGTAATACACATAAGCACAGAATATTCTACTGTATAAAAATAAGTATTGAAATTGGGCCCTGTTGTGCAAATAATTTTTGTTAAAGTTAAATAAAACAGATAAGCGGCCAAAATGCACACAGTTATGTAGAATAGAAATTTGGCTGGTAACCAACAGATAAGCGGCCAAAATGCACACAGTTAGAATAGAAATTTGGCTGGTAACCCACAGAAACTGTTTCCAAATAAATTCATTCAAGGGCACATTTACAATTTCCATGCACTTAACACATATAGGAACTTTATGCGCATGGAGGCCATCAGTCCAATTTAGCCAGAGGCTTCTAGCAGATTGCCTTTGGGAAAAAAACAGAACCAAGATAAAATATAATACATTTACGTTATACGCTTACAAACAGACAAACACCAAGTGATTGGACAGGTACTGGATCACTACAGAATTGTTCTGATGCCGATCAGAGAGCAGACTGATCGAAACGTCGAGTCATATAACCTCCAGTTCTTTTCAGAACTAATTGCTACTCAATTGTGAATTTCACATGGTGTCACCGCAATTAGTCTTTACTTAGCCTCTTCACCATGCAAAGCTACAAGTTTTACCTAGAATATCGTTCTGCTATAAAGGCATTTACATGTATTTCTGCTAAGCATCTCTTTGCAACTGACCCCTTGATCTTATAAGTACTGATACTGACAAAATTTCATGTATGTTTTTTCCATGTCAACACTGCTTTACAATGTATATCTGTACAAATCATTCTATAACCCTGACTCTATAACCCTGTATAAGGCCACAGTGACTGTGGCTCATTAAGATAACATTCAGATTTCCCATTCATACATATGTACACATATATGGCATTGATACACCGATGCTTGGTATAAAGAATCAAAGTACATGTACAATAATACTAACAAACAATTATAAATACCGGCGGTATCAGAAACTATGCTAAGGGTGCAATAGATATAATTCCCGATAGATGCACCTTGGATTTGGCTTTAAGCTGCAATTTTTCTAATAAGCAGTACAAAAAAAAAACTGCTTCACTGACCAATGGTGCACGAAATTTGTTGAAAATGTGTATTACCTGCAAGACCAAAAAGTCTTCAAAATCGGTGCAGTGACACGCTTTATTTATTTATTTATTTTTTGGTAATCTTTTTCAATTTTTTTTTGCCTGGTTTGTTTATTTTTTTATTTCATTTTAATCTTTTACATGGTTATTGGAACCAGACCAAATTTCGCAAACACTGGCATAAAGAGAGGCCGCACAAATCAGGCAAACGTTCATACCCCTACTATATGTGGAAAAGTTACAAAGCGGCAGATTTCCAATCGATCCAACAATTTTGCCTGCAATTGGACATCGCTTCATGGCAAAAATGAAGAAAACCAAAAATGCAGACACAACGATTGTTTTATTAACCAATGCGGCAAAAATGGGCGGCAAATTCTTCCAAAATTGTTGCTCACATTTTTAAAATATATGGTTTCGGTTAGCAAATTTCTGAACGGTTAGTGCAGTTTTAGTCGGTTAACCGGCTGAACGTCCCAGCACTAAAACCAACAAAGAAGTAAAACGTTAACTTCAGAATTCCTCTAACTACACGTACATGTACATTTGTAGTGCTGATTTTGGCTTGTACATGTATATAGTTGCTCACTGCATTATGATTAGTTTTTTGTTAATGATTTGCAATATAAATGTAGACTGTCAGCAATCGGCTGTTCTTGACAGACTCCGTCTTGCTGTTTACGTAACTAGAGGCTTTTTGGGTATTTTTTTATTTTTTTGTTTTTTTCTCCAGTGGCCTTAATAAATAAAACAGCTTGGGAAATCTTTTCAGCTTTGAAGATTATCTTCACGCCCCACTTACTGCACATTGTTGATTTTGACAATGTTATTTCTGGCACGTCCCCACCGGGAGACACACTGTACAATGCATTAGACCAGCAACCGTAGAAATCTTCAAGTCACAGGGCCGATTTACTTTCCGCAACGATGAACTCGCCAAACTCATTGCAGAGAAGTTGAACGATTGGGAATCACTCAAGGTGTTTTCTTAATAATGTTGAGGGCCACCACCCCCCCCCCCCCCTCTTCGTCACTGACAACATTACGAGTCGCGAGGAAGATGATTCAAAGTCAGCTGGGATTATTCATAAGTGAAGTGGTGCGAGGCCGAGATAACAGGTAAATAGGGGGAGGGGGGGATATTTATTGTGGCATCTGTTTGATCACTTATGACAGACGGTCTCTCAAAAGGGTTCCTTGGGATTCGAGATTCAGGGGACCAGTCTACTGATTGCTAGTGTCCAATGACATGGAGTCTCAGGTTACCATTTATATACAGATATATTTATGCATGCATAGCTAATACGAGTATGGTATGCACGTATGTGTCTGCTCAAACTTTGAATAAATTTGTACTGGATTTATAACAACGAAACACCAAAAAGTTAAAAGTTACTGATGCGGGAACATGGTCGAGTGGTTTAGTACATCGGCTTTGTATTCTGATGGCTGAGTCGTCAGAATGTGGGTTCGAATCCCGACCGCGAACATAGTGCTTGTGTCCTCAAGCAAGACACTTTACCATAATTGCTTCTCTCCACCCAGGGGTAAATGGGTACCTGTGAGGGCAGAGTTGGTTGTTGTGTTTGATTAGCCCCATATGCGCTGTCATGGCAGCAATTGAGCTGTACACTCCCGAAGGAGCTGAGATGGTTTCAGGAATTATTTATGAGCCTGATGAGCAGGGGTAATAATATAATGCGCCTTGAGCACCAATTTGATGGATACGTGCGCAATATAAGTCCACATTATTATTATTATTATTATCAGATGCTCTACCAACTGAGCCATTCAGCACTCGAGTTAGCAGTCTCCAAAATTGTCAATATACATTGTATTTGTTCATTTTGTGTTAATATTTTTTATGAAGGTGCTAATGCACGGTTATCAACCGCTCATTTTCTCCATCACTGTCAGTGATATACATTGGCCATAAAACCCACATCCATGTACATGTACATGCTTTATAGCCAGGGATAATGGTCCATGTTATTAATGTTGAACATGGGAATTGGCATGCAGAGGGAACACTCATTTCAATCCAATCAAAAATTAATTTATGTACCTCATCGGTTACCCTTGTGGATTAAAGGGACAATATCATCAGAGCAGGTATGAAACAAGTGTTCTAGTTTAAGATGAACACAGCAACTGAAAATTACTGGTTCCTTTATGCAGCAGCAAGCTTTTATTAAGCTTGGGCATTTATAAGACGATAATATCCAATATCGTGATATCTTTTTTCATTCGATTACGGTATCAAGAACATCGGAAAATCACGATTTAAAAAACAAATCGCGATTAAAAAAAATTTAAAAAAATTTAATTTTTTTTATTTTATTTTAAAAATCGCCATTGTGAGTCAAGTCAGAAATTCCATGGACACAAAATTTGGACAGTCTTTTCAGCTTTTGGAAGTGAGAAACAAAAGCGAACTACTTCAGAAGTACATACACACAACGCAAACGAATTTGGGATTTATTGTGATGCTTGTAGAGGGGTGCATACAGGTACCTGTGATTATCAGCTCTAAAGCAATCATGCGTGAATGTAAAAAAATAGTCGCGATACTATCGAAAATCGCAATATATATGTTTGCCGATGAAAAAAATAAAATAAAAAATCGATATCGCCCATGCTTAGCTTTTAGGCAGCCAGCCGTGCAGCCATGATTAGCACGGCCAAATGAAACCAATCACGGCCTATTTTCAGAGTCACGGCTTCCACTTTCCATTTGCGAGCCCTGCTGTAAATCCCAAGAAAAGTAAAATCTATTTATAATTTTTTATTATTGATAGAATGATATTTTTATCTTGCAGCTTGCGCGGATCCAAAAACAAATAAAAATAAATGAAAAACTGCACGGATGAATAATGCTAATTGCTGGCACCATTAACACTACGTACATGTATAACAAACGCACGCACACACACACGCAAGCACGCAAGCACGCAAGCACGCACGCACGCGAAATCAAACGCTAAATCAAATCCAAACTATTAGTTTATAATTTTGATTGTAGGTTACCTTTGATCAAAAACAGCGACGGCTCCCCAACAAAAATCTAATTTAAAAAAAATCAAAGCTTAAAACAATTTCAAATCAAATATGCACTGCCGAGTGCCACCTTGCAGAATAATTTGCCGACGGCCAAAAGTAATTCAAGCGATTTCGATCTCTGCAGCTGAATGCAGTAAGTCATTGAACTATGGAGGTTAGAATTCCACCTCCATGATTGAACAATCTAGATGTTGGGAATAATCCTTAACATATTGTAATGTATGTTACATATCCCACAAATTATTCATAAAAATTGGTACAACTGAAGACTGTAGGACTGAAATAAGAAGGGTAAAATGGCTCAGAATTCACGATAGATTATCAGAGAATCTCCAAGTTTCTACTAGGGGTGTGCGTTTTCGGATATTTTTGGAACCGGATACCCGAAATCAGGAAACTTCGGATACCCGGATACCCGTTTTCATTTTGTTGAAAACATGCCTCCGGTGGTGTACAAATACATGTACTGTAAATGGTAACAAATTGACATTTATAATACAGAGGATACTATACTTAAATCGATCTTTTCTTTATTGGAGTGCAATCTCTTGAATTTAAAGATAATTGTCTGTAAAAGTGTAACCATTACATTGTTCAAGAGTCACAGATTTCTGTTCGCACCGCTAACAATGTTAAGTCCGAATTTTAAAAAGTCGTTTGCGGGTAATTGGAACCGAAAAATGGAACCGGGTAATGACCGTTTCGGTCGGGTATCCGGATACCCGGATACCCGGCACAGCCCTAGTTTCTACTGCCCTTGGATCATGATAGGTCATGGAAGGTACCTTATTATCAATACCTGTATACATGTACACGTACATGTACATGTGTATGTTCCTGTGGAGTGTTGTGGACGAGCGGTCTAGTGCACTGGACTGATGAGTGGCATCAGAATGTGGGTTCGAATCCCTACCTGCCCGGTCACGGCGCTTGTGTCCTTGAGCAAGATACTTTAAACCATAACAATTGCTTCGTCCTTCAGATGGGACATTATGCTGTTGGTTCTGTGTAATTGATTATCAAAGTAATGAAACAAAGCCAGAACACTTACACGTATCATGGAAGAATAGGGGTTTACCCCAGTGTTTCTGGTTCACGCTGCAAACACTCGTGTTTTCAGGTTTCCTCAGGCTTCCGAGCTACAATGCTTAAGTTTGCTTTTTAGGAATTCTTGGTTTCATTACAACAAACGTAAAATAATAAGATTTATTTTATTTTCAAGTATTTACCAATAATGTACATTATATATTTACCTCCCTTTAAAAGGACTATGACGTGCACAGAGTGGAAATGCTGTAAATAACCTCCGAACATTTGTATTACAGTAATACAAGCAGGCGACACAGAGTCTTGAGTTGTGAGAAGTAATAGGAAGTCAATTTCTTTTGTAAAATTCCGTCACTCGAGGAGAACATCCCATGAGAGAATGCTTATAAAGGGAGCGTACTTCTTTGATAATTACAAGATTATAAAATTACTGAATTATAATCTAAAAACCGACTTGACGTGAATTTGATGGTCGGTGGCGTCTTAAATTAATATTGCCACTTTTGAGTGTTAAACATGTATTTTGTGAAATATCTCACTTCAAAGTGTATGTTTTTTCTTTCATAACCAGTTCGCATCGGCGTATACATGCATTTTTTTTTTGAACCGGGGATCGGAGAGCGTCTAAACACGCATTCCGATTTTTGTGTGTGTTACCGGGAGACTTGTCAATGTCAACACGCCACACGTGGCGTGCCGTCGTGGCGGCTGACTTGTATGCACGCAATCGTTTCTCGGAGTCCATGGGGTCATGGTTCTGTGACCCCGGACAAAAGGCACTGCAAACAATGAACGAGTTCACTCTTTTTGTTGATTTTTGCGTAATCCCTTTATCCAAGACATGTTCTTTTGACGTACCAGCCAAGAATTTGTAAAGACGGATTTATATCCATTGTTTACGAGGCTTTTCCTCTCTCTCCCGGTACGCCGTCTGTTCGACCTGGCGCTGGTCGCTAATAATAGGCCGTTGCATCGGAGCTTGCCAATGGTCTAATTGTGCTGAACAAACACAACCGTAATTAAAAAACTAGCCATTTAATTCTCGAAATGTCATTGAGTAAAGGTGTTTATTTGGGTGTCCGGACTTAGTTTCATTGACAAAAAAAAATTATTAATGGCTAGAAATTTTTTCAGATTTTTCACTGAAAATAAACCCGCACGGGGGACCGGAAAAAAATATATATTCCCGACGTGAACTGGTTAAAAAGAATGATCAATGCTGCTATTAAACCTCCTACACATGGAGGCCACTCCGATCCACAAAATTCTGCTCTTCAGCAACTTTCAGTACATACATGTACAAGCCTGCTGTCCTTTCCAAGTAATCTTACAAAATCAACTGTGTGCCACCCAAGTCCACTAAATGTTTGAACGTATTAGTATGGCCTGCAATGTATCAATGGGAGACCACCTTACCCTGCAATCTCAGTGGTGTGACAGTGCACAGAAGGGTAACCAGGAGGCCACTGGCAACAGCTAATGGCTTGGAGTGGCCTGAATGGGTTGTTTCAAAAATTGCACTGATTGTAGGAGGGTTAAACAATGAAAAATCATGGATGATACATGTACATACATGTATTCAATTGTAACCGGGGGATATAACCATGTTGGTTATATTATGGACGCAACGTTGAAAGGAATTTCCTTATTGTAGTTGTACGTTTTGTATCTTGTTTGCTTAATATTAGCTATGTAGTGTTATTATTGCCTTCTCGTGTTACATTTAGGAATGTTCAGTCCGAGTTATAAAACGCGGTAAAGCTAGGGGGTCTTGCCACCACTGAGGGCTATAACACCTACGTCCTTGTCTAGCCCTGTGGCAATTTTTGGGGGGTTGCAGCGGGTACGGCGATTTCGACCCAAGCTGGGACTTGCCAATGCGCTGCTGGTGACGGCGGTTGCGAAGGCGAACGTCTGTCCAGTGAGCCTTAATTGTAGTTTCGTCTTTGTGTCAGGATGTTCTTCGACTATTACAGTACATGTCTGATACAGACCATCGTCCACCTGCTGATGACAGCTGAAGGTTGTTTTAGCCAGGGACCAGACTTTATCATGGTGCTGAAATGGTGGGTCCGTGATCTGTAGACCCAGTGTCGCTGGAGCTGGTTGGTTTTTTTTTTGTTTTTTTGTGTGTTTGGTTTCGGGTTTACGTTTTCATTTTGGTTGTAGTTCTCTAGATTTGTGATTTCATTAAAGTTCATTGGTCCACGGTATCCTTACTTGCATTCTGTGTATTATTCCTGGGTGTGCAAAAGCTCCGGTTACACAATCATCATCCCAATTAGTCTGGCCCAATCCTCCCGTTTTCCAATAATGTTTTAGCAATTCCTCCTAGTTGATGTTGATTTGTTTTATGCTTTATTTTATTTTTTTTTTTTTTAACAAATCGCTGAATTTTCAACAAAAAAGTATTGAACATTTATAAAACATTGTCACAATAAAATTGTTACTTTGTCACATACTCACTCATACATACATGTATCTAAATGTACAGTGAATGTCGTTACACTAACCACAGTATAACGTTCGCCTCGAGGACCCGGTATCTACAGTGAGTGGAGACCACTCCACTGTTAACTTGCCCCATGGCGATGAAATAAGTCCATTATAGTCAGCCACATAATGACTGCCCTAGGAATAAGATGGGCGTTCAATTAGACCGACCGGATATCACGGCCAATCAATGACCATCATTATAGCAGGGAATGCACAGGGAATGTTTCCCTGCATGCACACTGCACACAGATCTGATGAGGCATCCCGGGGTATACGGACACAAAGCCTCGGCAGTTTCCTCCCCAACGGGAGCGATACGGTTGAATAGATGCCAAGATGTTTTGGAGTCTCCATATGGCAGATAGAAGGCTAGATAGTGCATTCTGGAGTTTCTTGACAATGTGCACATGTACATGTATTGTACAGGTACATGTACACATGTGCATGTACATATATGTAAAAGTGTCTTAATAATATAGTATACCTGTTCTGTTTTTCAGGAGTGTAATTTGACCAAAAGAAATCTTAAAAACTGGGTAGCGGGCCAGGGTCTCCCTTTGGTCTCGAGGACAAAGCCCCTGAACTTCCCGGATGTTTCATCTTGGAGGATTTACAGACTCTCCACATCCCCAGAAACAAGAAACTAGAGGTTTGGGCACAATACAGGCTACTTCTTTCTTTCCCTGGTGGCTACTTCTCTTCTTTCAAGAAAGTTTTTAATGCAAATGGAGATTTGAAAAAATAAAATCCTGAAATTAGGAAAAATCCTGGAAAAATCACAGGTCTTTTTTCCCCTAAGCCTCTGTTTGATCCCTCAAAACCCAATGACAGACAAAGAGTTTTGAGAATACATGTACATGTACATGTAGGAGGGTGTTACGGTTCGGTTAGGATCAAAAGCTACTGCCACCCTCCCAACTTCAATTGATGTACATTGTACATGTACATGTAGTCATTCAGATATTAAGAAATGTACTATGAAATTAAATCTTGTCTCCCCCGTTTTTCAATTGAGCACTGTTCTAACTTTTTCCATCATTAAGTTTTCACTTTAGGTTTGACAGTGTTTGACTTTTAAGTGCACTAGATAAGATATACCATGGCAAGTATATCAACATTTTGACTGATTTTGACCCTTGCAGTAGTAGAGGGTTAATTAACCCTAACCTCTAATAATAACCAGCTAGACACCCTACTCAATGTAACACCATCCATCAGTAACTGTGATTCCTGCTGGGACTCAGACAGAATAAAGGATCGGCCACTCTCTACGTGCTTCAATATGATCTAATTTTATAGACTGGTGAAAATTCTTGCATCGGGTGATAACAATTGATTTAATTTCTTGCATTCTGTTGCCATCTTGAACATGTTTAATATGGTTAAAATGCATCGAAAGTACAGTGCATCAACTCTGGGCCCTACTATTTTTTTTACAGAGAATTAAGTGTAAAAAAAAACCTTATCTGTCCCCCCCTTACAAACCGATGTTCTACAGTATATCTTCTATTCCCAAGGCTCTGTAATTCCACCATCAACTAGAATCTACTTGCAGCTTATCAAGATTTGATACAGCCTCTCACAGCTCCTTACTTCAGTCAAGGCATGTTATGTATCACGGATAGTATACTTAAAGCATGAAAACAAAAAAAAAGACCGGCCATTTCTGCCTTAACAATCTTTTCCATGGGGAAATGTTTATTTTCAATTTGTATAAATGCACATAATGCCATCTTTGATTTTGACAAATATAAGAAAACGGAACTGCATTTACATGCATCTACGTATTGGTAGATGTACTTTACATGTAGACTCTCACATAAATGTGATTGTAAACAACAATTTTTTTTTTTTTTTTTTTTTATATCAAAATTGTATATGAATATTTGATGAGCAGAACGAGTTGATTTAAAGTGGCTTGTGGATCCGCCACTTCATGCTGGTCCTTTTTACATGTGTGCAGGTATCACTGGGATTTGGCGTGCGTGCACCTTGTCTAAAGGTTAACAGCTCCTAAACCATGATGGAGACAACCAGCTACAAACATGTAAATTTATACTACTCAAAACAATTTAGGGAACACCGGAATAATCTCAGTTAAAGCAACATCATTTATTTCAGATAAACACAAGGTTTCACAGAATTGATGAGAAACAACTGCATAATAAAACAGATGATAAAGGATGCATATGCAGTGATTACACATTTCATGACATGACTACTGAAAGAGAGAAGGGGTTGCAAATGAAAATCCCAGTTCATGGAACATTTCAAACCTATTTGATGTTAAAAAACCTGTTTTCCCTAAATTGTTTTGAGTAGTATATGTATATATGTACATGTAGGTATGAGTATTAACCCTAACCACCCCATATCCTCAAAAATCCTACAAGTGGCACTTTTTTGGGAAAATTCAGCACTGTTGGAAACTGGTACTTCCACCTCTTCAAATGGGACAAAATTACGAACCTTGCAAGAGGTACAGGCCATAAGTGCTGAATATGAAAGATCAACGAAAATGCATGGTGCATTTTGAAGATAAGGGCATGTTTCCAAAAGTACACGGTAAGAGATTTTGGAGGATTCAGGAAGGTTCCTAGCCAGAATACCTAGGGGGTTAAGGGTTAAACAACCTTCGCTCCTCACAATCCATCTCACTTGTTGTTCCTCGTGTATATCGCTCATGGGGATCTCGGGCCATACATCATTCTGCACTACACTATGGAACAGTTTACCGGCACAATTGCAACTGGCTACATCTCTAGACACTTTCAAGAAACATTTGAAGACTCACTTATTTGGTGTTGGGTTTTTGTAAATGATTGGTGGTGGTGGTAATGTCTTTTTAATGAATTGAATTTTTTGTGTTTTAATTAATTTTTAATGACCAGTATAAGCTTTTGCTTTTTTAACGGCTGTGTAATCTATAATTATTTATATATAATTATTTATATATTTTTAAATTAATTGGCCTTTATATTTATTATGACTACATGTAATTCATACATTTATAATGATTTTTTTTTTTTTTAATGTTCTTTATTTACCTCCTTAAAACCAATTTTTTTCTCTATATTTTATTTGTATTATTAGTGTAAAGCGCCTTGAGCGTCAATTTGACGGAGATGGCGCTATATAAGATTTTTATTATTATTATTATTATTATTAAAGTACGTACTTCACCAAGGGAATTACGTGTATCAGGGTTTCAATAGCAGCATGTTCCTGTACAACACTGTGTTCAAGGATAAACCCAAAGCAGTTAGGAGGAAAAACACCTCCAGCTCCACAGTCTCAATTTTTGGAGGTTTACAAAATAAACCCAATTCCGTCCAACTTTGAGACCATGCATACAAATGTACACACCGAGTTCAACTTAAATACAAGCTACAATTAGCAGTTGAACCAACTTGGGATGCTTGCACGTTTACACGAAAATAAATTCAACTAGAAATTCGAGTTTGTTTACACAAACTCTAGGTGTTCGGGAGGAAGTAAAGGTCAAATTGGGGTCACCGTTGTGTAAAATTGTTTTGACAAATAACGATCTGTACAATGGTGCAAAGATTGTGAATTTAGCTCTTGTGGAAGATTTTGTTTCAAATATTAAACTTTGACTTCCGGTTTAGACAGGAAGTAAAGGTCAAATTGGGGTCACCTTTGTGTAAAATTGTTTTGACAATTAACGATCTGTACAATGGTACAAAAATTTTGAATTTACCTCTTGTGGTTGTTGAAATATGATTTTTTTAAATATTACACTTTGACTTCCGGTTTGGACAGGAAGTAAGGTCAAATTGGGGTCACCTTTGTGTAAATATTTTTCGACAATTAACGATCTGTACAATGGTACCAAAATTGTGAATTTACCTCTTGTGGTTGTTGAGATATGATTTTTTTAAATATTAAACTTTGACTTCCGGTTTGGACAGGAAGTAAGGTCAAATTGAGGTCACTCACAACTCGAGTTTCATCTACTTGTTAAGTTCTAAGTACATGCCAAGTTTCAAGTTCATGTGAAGTTTGCAAGTATGTGTTTTTTTGCGGACAAATGCGGGGGAGAAGGGGGAGGGGGAGAAGAAGAAGAAGAAGAAGTAAAAAAAACAAAAAAAACGAACAAAAACAATAGGTGTTTCAGGCACATACCCGAACACCTAATAAATGTTTTCAAATTCAGGAGACGTGTTTAAAAACACGAATGTTACATTTAAAAACTGGAACCTTCCATTTCCAGCATATTTGGCCGGTCTTTTCTATTTCATGAAAAGCAACCAGTGGGCCTGCTGTTATTATACCACGATTCCCAGGAAGTTCAACTGATCAATACATTTTTAATACAACCAGAAATTTCAGAGGATGTTTTGTGCCAGGCTTGGATTTTTTTATCATCTGTACTATTTTCTAAATCAATATTGCCATATTTTTGGATTATTTTCCGTACTAAATACGGACACTCCGTCTGCATCATGCCATTTATTAGTGATAACAATAATCGTTTACACGTGTACACGATCTTTGTCAAAACATGGACACGTTTTGAAAATTAAACGGAAAAAATGCCAAGCCTCCTCTCTGAACATACACTACACACGTATGACACCCACAGTCTCACACATTTGGGCTGTGATATACCGTAATTTCCGGAATATAAGCCGCACTACCCCAAAATCACCAAAACAAGATTCATGCGTTAACATATAAGCCGCACCGCGTATAAGCCGCACCGCGTATAAGCCGCACCGCGTATAAGCCTCACACACAGAGGCCCGCCGGACGCCACTCACTGTCGGTACATCGCCACAAAGGGGATCATTGTGTTACGTTCGAGTCAAAATGTATTGAAAGAGACACAATAGAAGTCAATACATTTTTATTGAGATCATGAATGAATATACTCCAAAGCTAATTATTCCTTTTGAAAGGGTTTAAGTGGATATTTACCGATGGTCCGTATGGAAACTCGAGGGCCAGTTCCTAGACCATCAGACGGGGCCATTCCTGCTCAAATTATCCCCATTTAAATAGTTCAATAACGAGAGCCATTTATGGTGTACAAGTGCATTTAATTTGACCGATCATAATTAAATAATATTTAGTGACAACATTGTCCCTATAATCCCAAATATAGAAACTACCTCATTACACAATTCTTTTTATATATTCTTTCTCTTCCTATCATGCGTGCTGTGTGAGTTAATTATAACTAGACTTAAGTGTTTGTCATATGACAAACACATAGGTGTTCGGATTTTGTCAGGGTAGTGATGATGACGTCAGAATGTTTTTGTAAATATTTTTGACAATTAACAATCTGTACAATGGTGCAAAAACTGTGAATTTACCTGTTGTGGTTGTTGAGATATGATTTTTTTAATATTAAAATTTGACTTCCGGTTTGGACAGGAATTAAGGTCAAATTGGGGTCATCTTTGTGTAAAAATGTTTCGATAATTAACAATCTATACAATGGCGCAAAAAATTTCAATTTACCTCTTGTGGTTGTTGAGATATGAATTTTTTGAATATTAAACTTTGACTTCCGGTTTGGACAGGAAGTAAGGTCAAATTGGGGTCATCTTTCTGTAAATATTTTTTGACAATTAACGATCTGTACAATGGTGCAAAAATTGTGAATTTCCCTCTTGTTGTTGAGATATGATTTTTTTAAATATTAAACTTTGATTTATCGTAATTCGATATCTGATGACCTAATCATGACGTCACAAAATTTGTTTCATCTACGTGTTAAGTTCTAAGTATATGCCAAGTTTCAAGTTCATGTGAAGTTTGCAAGTATGTGTTTTTTTGTAGACAATCTATCAGGAGAAGGAGAAGAAAAGAAAAAAAACGAACAATAAAAAAACCGAACAATAACAATAGGTGTTTCGGGCGCATACCCGAACACCTAACAATAGGTGTTTCGGGTGCATACCCGAACACCTAATAATAATAGATCACAAACGAACACTTTATTACTTCAGCATTTTCAACAAAATTCATTTATTTAATGATAGATTTAAAAAGAAAACCATAGAGAGAAATTTGTTTGGCGAAGCTGTATGTTGCGGCAAACTACAAAGAATCCAGTCATCCAATGTATCAAATAACTTTCCTAGGTCCAACAAGTTTTGTGGTTTATGCGGCATTGATAACAATAACGCAACAATGAAAGCCATCTATTGGTTGAATAACCATGAGCGTTGTAGAAATCGGATCATTCAACCAATAGGGGACGTTCATTTGCCTGTGTACCAGTCCTTTGTAATTGTATACCTGTTCCGTCAATAGTCGTAATGCGTGTTTGAGCTGACACGAGTGCCGCTGCCTGGTCAGCTGTAGACTGTGTGTGCAATGCATGCAATGTGCACATACACTGTAGTTCATGGTTATTCAGGACCCAGTATCACGTGCCATTTCCGCACGTAGTAATTGGATAAATTTGCGTAGTAACATTTTTATATTCATTTCATTGGCTGTTTGATCGAGTGTCATGAATATGTTCATTATGTTACATATTCATGTTTTTGGGGGGTCGATGTTTCACTGTGGTTTCACCGGTGCCCATCTTTGGAAAAGTAACGCCTTTCTGGGTCTGGGAAAGAGAATCAGTTTCTTAAGTGAATCATTGTATAAATATGGCGGCAATACGCGATAACTGAGTACAGTATAGCCCGCCTGAGCCACATACATGTATATGGCTCATGGGTTTTCTGTGGACCACTAAAACTGTGACAATGACCAGACCATTTTCGCTACGAACAATAAAGGTTTTTAGGTTTCTGTTTCTGTCTGTTTACCAACGATTTTTGCTTAATTGTGCATTGTGTTTTGTTCTTCAAGATTCATACCTCGGCGTATAAGCCGCACGCAACTTTTACCGGGTCAAAATCAACGCATAAGCCGCAGCTTATATTCCAGAAATTACGGTAAATGTGTTGTACATCAACACAATGCCGAGAGAATTACTGCTGGCGTTTGTCATTTGAAATTTGCAATTTGCACTTCAATTTGGTTATAACTTCTCAACTGGGATGGCTCTCACACATGTACAGTGTGTATGTTAAATCTAATCTACATATTGTTACACCTAGAGAGTCAACATCCACAAAATTCTGAAGGAATCAACCAGGTGATGTTTGGATATCTCACCTGATAATACAATGTATGCATAGCTGCACGAAGTGCCCCCCCCCTCCCCGTGGCCCCCCCTTACAAAATCACCCGTAAAAGACGCAAAACAGACTTATGATCAATGGTATATATATTCTGTTTTGCACTGGCATCTTCGAAGAACATCTTATTTAATTGCACCTGCCAGTTCAAATTGTTCACGTTGTGTGATCCTTCATCACCGTCCGCCATCAGATCTGAACACTCGGATGACCTTTCCTCAAGGATGCACTCAGGGAGGTCTGCATTATCACACAGATGTTAAAGATGTAACACCTCCAGGTGATTTTTTTCCTTATTTTACCAATAATTTTCTTTTTCATCTGGATATTGCAGGAGTATCTTACTTGAAGAAAGGAAAGCAAAATAGGTTTTAAAATTACATATTTCTAAAAAATAAAAATAAAATTGTGAGAAGCATACATGTATATTGAAGGGTCCCACCTTAAATTCACTTTGGCTCTTAATTCCACAGAAGGTGCCATAGTCACTCAAGGGTTTACCAATCAGACCTCTTGGTATCCTCACTGGGAGAATATCTAGGGTTTGTAGGATTAACCCTCTGACTTTAGCCTCATTTTGACCTGAAAAATGTACTTATTACACGTACGGTGAGGTTTGACAGCATTTGATTTTCACTAGATGCATACGTACATATACCTCGGCAAGTACTATGTACCATATCAACATTTTGACTGATTTTGACCCTTGCAGTCACAGAAGGATTCAAGTATAGTGTAGTACACAATGTATATATGTACAGTATACATGTACATGTAGTTGACTTCGACCCTGTCCTCAACTACACGTACCGTTAAAAAAAACCTCTTAAATTGAATTTTTGAAATATATTCAATTACAAAGTACAGGTTTTCCTTTCTAAAAGGAAATTCACAATGATCTGATTATAACAAATCATTATGTGCTGGTAAAATGACGAATAAAGTATGGGTGATAGTACACACCATGTAAATTTTATCAATTTTACATCAATTGTACAGTATACGTGTATACATTGATTTAGTTTTGCCCTACACCGACGTGTGTATAGCACTGTATACTCAGTGCTTTCCAAGTGTCTGTGAAAGAACTTCACAGGCGACTCGGGCGGGATTTGAACCCACGACCTCCTGCTTACTAGTAAAGTCTGTCCTGAGCCATATTGGCTCATCAGGCCGGTGTTTATCTCCGGTTTCATTGGCATAAAACGACTGAGAATATTTCCATTCACCCTGGATGGGATGCCAGTCTATCGCAGGTTACTTCCCCAGCTATTGCCAGGTACCCATTTATACTCCTGGGTGAAGAGAAGCAATTACGGTAAAGTGCCTTGCTCAAGGACACAAGCACCACGGTTGCGGTGAGGATTCGAACCCACATTCTGGCGACTCAGCCATCAGAACCCAAGTCCAATGAACTAGACCGCTCGGCCATGGCAGAGCTGCCAACTCTTCCGGATTCTGCGGAAGACTTCGCGTATTTGACGGTAATTTACTTACTTAAAATATATGCAAGGAGGCCTCTCCTTTTGCCAAAAGGAGAGGCCTCCTTGCATATATTTTAAGTAGGTAAATTACCGTCAAATACGCGAAGTCTTCCGCAGAATCCGGAAGAGTTGGCAGCTATGCCATGGCACCCCTGCTTACTAGTGCAGACGTCTTAACCTCTCAACCACCGAGCTTGCCCGATGACAGAATTTCACCAACCTACATGTACATTACATAACGTTTACCAAAAGCGTATACTTGCCTTGAGACTTGCCTTGAATAAAACCTGCTATTAAGGCCAGAACATCATTTTCAGTAAGTTATTAGGCCTTTCCGGTCACCGGTTGGCTTCAAAATTATTGCGGTGACACGTTTTTATTTCTTTGCCAACAGGGAAATATGTGACCCACTCTGCGAAAAAGGGTATTAAGGGACGCTATGCTATTAACGTAAAGGGCTGTTCTATGTGGAGAGGGTGAAAAAAAAATTCACAACGTGATTTTTTTTTTTTGGTGGTTTATTGGCTTCTATTATATCAATACTTTCATAATTTATTTACAGAAATATTATTATTGATGAGTAAAGATGAAAAAACAAACGTTTTTGTGTCCCTTGTGTTCGTCTTCTGTGTGACTCTTTGTCAGTTTTAGGGAAGAAAAACCTTCAAATTTTTGACAAAAAGACTTTTGTTCCTTTGTTTTTTATTCTGTTGGTGAAGTTTAATAAATATTTTTAAATAAAACACCTTACTATCCATAGCTCAAAAGGAACATAACTGTTGCTATGGGCATTCAAGAGAGTTTCTTCTTATCTCATTTCTTTTTCCACTTGCTGTGTTTAAAGGGCTGTATCTCTGAAGGCACTTCCGTTAATTTGTACAATATGAATATGCAAAAATCAGTATATCTCCAGAATGCAAAATGCCACAGGGTTCAAACCTACACCAAATTAAAGCTTATAATGTAACCAATTCAGCTATGTATGTAACTCAATTTTTTAATTTTGTCCCATAATACCCATTTTTGTGGAGCCGGTCACATATGTGATGCAGTGTGTACATGTATACGCGGGGACCAAACGTTCATACCCTTATGTGAAAAAGTCATTTAAAACACAGCACGGCAGAGATCCAATCGATCCAGCAATTTTGGCTGCAATTGGACATCATTTCATAGCAAAAAAAAAAGAAAATTAAAAATGCCGACGCACGGGTCTGAGGCAACATGCGTGGAGACCAGAAACAAGAGACTTGTTTTTGTTTGCCTTATGACACAAGATAAGACCCCCCAGGTATGGTGTACGCATGCTGATTACCTCAAGTGATTTTGAATATAATGGTCAGCTGACCATTATATACACATGACACGACACATGGCACACTACACGCAGTTATTACAGCATTCAGCATTGTGTTATTGTATTCAATGCCCCGAGCCCGGAGTACATACAAAGATGATGTCAGCAGAGAGAGCTAGACGCAGAGAGAGCTAGACACAGAGAGAGCTGGACACAGATACATTGTAGGCCGTGGGTCGTAAGGACACCAGGCACCGGTTCATGATCCTCCTCGTCAGATCAAAGGCTTGGCAAAGAGGTGTTTGTTGAAGGATGCGGAAATGGCAAGCGATGATCTGACAAGCTAGGTTGTTGGTTTCTTTTAATTTAAAAATACTGGCAACAGATGCAAATAATAAGATTTCAGGCTTTGCATGGTGGAATATCGATATCGTTTTGGTTTGCGGTAACACCATGTGTTTATCTCAACTATCGCGAAGCAGAGGTACAGGTTCTGAAAGAACCTTATCGCACAACTCGTATCTCGACCTTCGTTAACCCCTTGCGTATGGTTGACGGCTATAGCTGCGGCTGGTGAATTAATTGATTTTCCAGCTGTATTTGCTGAGAATTCGCCTTGAATAGAAATCTTCAAGAAGGCTGATAGTTTGGTGGACCATATTTGTTCTTGAAATGGAGTGTTATAATAGATTGTGCTTTCGAGAGCATTCTGAATACAGCCTTTTCATGAGCTTTCTGAACACCGGCCTTTCAAATACGCTATGTGGGGACTTCACGTACGATGAATAGGGTATGCCCAGTTTAGCTTGCCCGCTTATTGTTCGGTTTATACGCTTGGCTGAACAGCGGAGTTGTGCACATGTCCACGGCCGGGTTTGACCCGGCCCTCCACGGCCCCACAGACATTCCGTGGTTGGCCGCAACCACCTTCACTCTCGGTAAAAATAATACCGTACGCAAGGGGTTAAGTGAGAAAGGTTCAAGGGAGAACCAATGTCGGGCAACTCGTTTTTCTCTACTGTCGCTAAGTGAGAAATATGGTTCAGGGAGAACCATGGGGACTTCATGGGTTATTCTCAACGTTTCAATTAGCCTGCTCTAGTCTTCGTCAGAAAAGATGCAAATTAATTATTAGCATTTATTAAAACACAACTAACCACATGCATAATGTGTGTACAGTATACACGTAATTTACTAAATTTAATAAGAACACGTCTGCACATGTTTTTAATATTGTTATATAATATCTTTCTGGTTTGAAACCACTGAGAATTCTTCAATAGTGCTTATACAACTGTACGGCTCCTAAGCCTGTGAGGAGAAGACGATTGAAGGAAAGTTCAGCTTTAGATGTGGAAGGAAAAACCACACACCAGGTAATTTAGGAAAAGCCCACGTAATCAGGTAGGAACTGAAAACCCAATCCACAAGTCAGCTCAGGTCTGGGTGGGATTCGAACCCGGGTCCACAGAGGTGAAAGGCAAGGAAAGTTACTACACCAACATCAGCCTGATCCCCAAAAAATATATGCTACTGAATGCACAGCACATTTAGTGGACTCAACTACAGGTATTAACCCTAACTCCCTAGGCCCATTTGCTTACACATAACCTGAATCCTTCCTAACTCCCTAGGCCCATTTGCTTACACATAACCTGAATCCTTCCTAACTCCCTAGGCCCATTTGCTTACACATAACCTGAATCCTTCCTAACTCCCTAGGCCCATTTGCTTACACATAACCTGAATCCTTCCTAACTCCCTAGGCCCATTTGCTTACACATAACCTGAATCTTTCCTAACTCCCTAGGCCCATTTGCTTACACATAACCTGAATCCTTCCTAACTCCCTAGGCCCATTTGCTTACACATAACCTGAATCCTTCCTAACTCCCTAGGCCCATTTGCTTACACATAACCTGAATCCTTCCTAACTCCCTAGGCCCATTTGCTTACACATAACCTGAATCCTTCCTAACTCCCTAGGCCCATTTGCTTACACATAACCTGAATCCTCCAAAATCCTTCAGTAGTAAAGCAAGCACATGACATGTATGCACAAATGTGTTTCTAATCTATATACATGTACATGGCCAGGGACCCTCCCTGCATGCATGGAGCAATAAACAGTGTCCACTGACCCAAGCACTGACCTTGCAATCACAACAAACATGGATGTACATGTACCATGGAAAGGCAAGTATGCCTAATAACCTCAATCCTCCAAAATCCTTCACTTTAGCAAAGAGCATGTAGCATGTAACCTCAATCCTTCAAAATCCTTCACTTTAGCAAGGAAGATTTGGGAGGATTTGAGAAGGTTAGGGTTAAACGCACAAAGCAGTAACGTCCGAGGGTACGTGTACATGTACAAATTGTAATAAAAAGTGGGGGTACCAGAACCTGATAGCAGATGCTGAAAATGGCATAAATTTCTCCTGAATTCTGGGAATATGCAGGTCCAGACCTTGTTGATATTGTAATAAGTGAGTTCTCGAGGGAAGGGGGGAGGGAGAGGGAGGGGGAAGGGGAGGGGGTGGGGGAGGGGGTGGGGGAGGGGGAGAGGGGGGAGAGAGAGAGAGAGAGAGAGAGAGAGAGAGAGAGAGAGAGAGAAGATTGTCTGGGACAGGCACACTTTGTCCACAACCTGCATCTGTTGTCACTGATACATTACCGCCAATAACACTTCATCGCCATGACAACCTTATGCCCATCACACTGGCTGTTCAATCAATCCGATTCTTCGGAGTGAAAGACAGAAACAGTCAGAGAGGAAAAGGAGAAGAGAAAAGAAACAATGCCATCAGACTTTAGACTGGTGAGATTGGGGGCGGGGGCGGGGGCGGGGGCGGGGGTGGGGGGGGTTCTACTAAGACAGTTCTGATTACACTGCAGCAGCCTCAACCAACAAGTCTATGTATGCTAACAAAGTTATGAACACAAGCGTCCCTCCGGCTAACAACACAATCAGCTCTGAATAAACAGTAATCAGGCTATGCGGCAGCCAGTCGCATTGCAACGTTACTGCATGCCTGTCCACCATTGTAAGAGAACCAGTGGATACAAGTAAGGATGTATAAAAAAAAAGTTTTTGAGGTGATTAGGAAAAAAAAAGTGACAGTAATTAATCACCTGGGAAATGCAGTTGTCATGGCATGTAACGTCATTGTCAGTGACGTACACATGTATACAATGTATGTTCATAATGCTACAGAAAGTGTTCAAGTAATTGAACCAGTACCCACGCATCTCAAGCATAGATCTGCTTAAACACGTGCCCACTACATGTAGATTAAGAATCGCAATAAATGAACGGCTATGTTTGTATGGAAATTAATGTACGGTAACATTAAATGGGAGATTTTTTGGGACACTGGTGACAGCAGACTTGACGTACCGGTTCTTTTCCCATTGTTTACATAATTCTTAGCATACGACATAAAACACAATAATGGGGGCCACTTTCCTACCGTCACGTTAGCAGTTTTTCTAATGGTTGTAATTTTTTTTAAATATCTGAAACCACCCAAAAAGAATTTCAACATTTGAATAGACATGTACATTATGCTTATCCTAAAGATAATTTGAGTTGATTATTACTACATTATTATTTTTTTAATTACCCTAAAATTTCCATCAATAAATGGACGGAAAAGTGAGGTAACTTTTTCCGTCCAATTTTTATGGAAATTTGAGGGTAAAAAAATAAATTAAAAAATAACAAAATAAAATAAATCAGCTCAAATTAGTTCTAGTATAAGCCTGCATGTCCATTCACATGTTGAAACACTTTTTGGTCGGTTTCAGGTACTTAAAAATAAATAACCATTGGAAAAACTGCTAACGTGACGGATTCAAAGTGGTCCCCTTTATTGTGTTTTATGTCACACGCACGAGAACAATGGAAAACAACCAGCAACTTTGCTGTCATCTGCCATCCAAACAGTCTCCCATTAAATAATGATGCAAGATAATAAAAACTGCACTGTGTGTGTATCCTGTTCGTATGTCTATACACACGTACATGTATGTAATAAGCAATTTTTGAGGCAGAATTTGACTTTGTTAATAAGATTTTGAGTCTCTGCAATACATGTATACACGTTAAAGTCCCGAGCTTTCTCATTTATTGCGTAAATCCTTAACCCTCCTACAATCAGTTCAATTTTTTGAAACAATCCATTCAGGCCACTCCAAGATGTTGCAGTTGTTGCCAGTGGCCTCGTATGGTTACCCTTCTGTGCACTGTCACACCACTGAGATTGCAGGGTACTTCGTGGCCGAGCGGTCTAGCTTACTGGACTCAAGTTCTGGTGTTAGCAGCAAAATGTGGGTTCGAATCCCAGCCGTGACACTTGTTTCCTTGAGCAAGACACTTAACCATAATTGCTTCTCTCCACCCAGGGGTTAAATGGGTACCTGTGAGGGCAGAGTTGGTTGATTAGCCCTATATGCGCTGTAATGGCAGCAATTGAGCTGTATACTCCCCAGGGAGCTGAGATGGTTTCAGGAATGATTTATGAGCCTTATGAGCAGGGGTAATAATATAATGCGCCTTGAGCACCACTCAGTTGGTGGATACGTGCGCTATATAAGTCCACACATTATTATTATTATTATTAAAATGTTCAAACAACCAGCTACAACCAGCTGTAAACCTAACCATGTATTTTGACTGTAAACACACCTATTTACAAAACCACTATAGACCGTGGTTTGTAATGGCATTCAGTGTGTGCCGAGTATGTAATCGGAGATCAGGTCTTATTTGTGGCCTTGGGTGACACTGGGGTTGATTTTGTAAGATTACTTGGAAGGGACAGCAGTGGCTTGTATGCTTTCAAGGTTGGTGAAGAACACAAATTGGAAATTTAGTGGATCGAAGTGGCCTCCATGTGAAGTAGGGTTACAGAAAAGGGTGGTTAACGCATTTCCAATGGGTTTCTTATGAGCCAGCACGTGCGAAGTGGGCGTGGCCTATGTTGGAATACGTCACATTTACCAACAGGATACCGAGTACATACATGTACAGTGTACATACAGGAAGCTGTACAATTGTACTGGTAAATGGACACGTACTTGGTCCCACCTCTCAATTACTGCAGCTGACCATGCTCTAGGAAGATCACCTGGTAAGAACAGATCTAGATTTCATTGACATGACACCACAAATAACCCAACCCTGTAGGCTACAGCAGGTTTCTGTAAACATTTCACTAGTTTTAGCCAAGATACATGTATACATACATGTATTTATACATGTAGTATGAAGCTTAAAAACATGGATCCACGGACATACCTATCACAACTGTGGCTACAAAGGCAAGCCTACACTTGAGCGACTTGCAGTTTGTGATTTTTAAGTGTAAATGATCTGCAAACGGTTTGACATACAGTACAATCAAAGCTAAAAGGTTGGGTTTGTTTTTTCCCGCCGATGCCGTACTACTTACAGGCCAAACTGGTAAAGTTACATTTCCTCGTGTGCCATTTGACCCATCACGACATTGGTGGAGAGCGGCTCGTGACACACGGCACCGATCAGGCAAGATGAATCCGCCGAGTTGGAAAACATCCCATCCCCTTTCATTAATTGAACAAAACCCTCGTTCATTCAACATTTCTTCAAAGGAGTTATTTTATTAACCCTTAACCCCCGAGGGATTCTGGTTAGGAATCCTTCCTGAATTCTCCAAAATCCATCAGTGCACTTTTGGAAACATGCCCTTATCTTCAAAAATGCACCATGCATTTTCGTTGATCTTTCATGTTCAGCACTTATGGCCTGTACTTCTTGCCAGGCAGTAATTTTGCCCCATTTGAAGAGGTGAAAGTACCAGTTTCCAACAGTGCTGACATTTTTCCCAAAAAGTGCCCCTTGGAGGATTTTGCAGGATTTGGGGGTAGTTAGCATTTTAATCATCTTCTGCCTGCCTGGCAATTGTAATTCAATTAACTGGAGTATATTTACATTGCATGTGCACACATGTACAAATGGTCTTGCATCAATTATTTTCACAGAACAGTGAAGCTCAGTCAAGCACGGTTTCACTCAGAATTAAACTAACAGGTTTCTACTCCTTTTTCTTGTTCTGTATAAATCATTAAATTATTGATTGCAAATAATAATGTGCATATTTACATGTAGGATGACAAATTAGAACCCTCCCCCCCCCCTCCCCCAAGGCACTGAACACTAGTACTCAAGTTACACATAAAAGGTAAATTGTCCTGACATTTCTGAATCTTATATCGGAATATGATATCGGAACAACATCCCCAACTACCCAATTTAATAAAACAGTTTACAATGTACAATGTATGCACAGTGTACATATACAGTATGTGTTATAACAATGTAATTGAACCATGTTCCTACTTGTGTACAGCATACGTACACCCCCTTAGGGTGGGGATTAGACATGTGCAAGTCCAGAATTAGAATCGGTATGAATTCATCAACAGTCAAAATTGGGACGACAACGACGACAACGTGGACTTATATACATGTGTAGCGCACGTATCCACCAAACTGGTGCTCAAGGTGCATTACATTATTACCCCTGCTCATCAGGCGCATAAATCATTCCTAAAACCATCTCAGCTCCATGGGGAGTACATGTATACAGCTCAATTGCTGCCATTACAGCGCATGGGCTAATCAAACACAACAACCAACTCTGCCCTCACAGGTACATGTACCCATTTACCCTTGGGTGGAGAGAAGCAATTATGGTAAAGTGTCTTGCTCGAGGACACAAGTACCACGGTCGTGGTTGGGATTCAAACCCACATTCTGACGACCCAGCCATCAGAACACAAATCCGATGCACTAAACCGCTCGATCATGGCGCTCCATGTATATGTACATGTATGAGAGTATACGGTAACACCATCAACTCTCTGTAGCTGGAAATATGCAAAAAATGATAGATGCCTTTAATGTTTCGACCCTATAAAGACTACATGTATGTACATTACATACCATATCCGTGTAACAAAGTCTTTTTCAACTTGGCAAAATGACAGGGAGACTCATGTTTCAAAATGTATTAATTAATAAAATCATGCAGAATTTAACCAGTCAGAGTGTAGAAGTTTGTATTCACGTCATACAGACTCTCCGGTGGTAAGTTGGAATTCCATCTGTCCCAAAATCCCCAAATGTGGATTCAATTACAAATGACCTACATGTAATATTGATCTGTTGAAAACGAAAAAAGCGTGATGGCCATTTATTTTTTAAAAAAACCTTACAACCCCAAATCCATCATAATCAAACCCACGGTTGGTTTTGCTCGACTTGGGTGGATTCAGTACTGTGTAATGTATGTGACCTGCTCTGCGAAAAAGGGTATTAAGGGACGCTATGCTATTACCCGTAAAGGGCTGTTCTATGTGGAGAGGATGAAAAAAAAATTCACAACGTGATTTTTTTTTTGTTGGTTTATTGGCTTCTATTATATCAATACTTTCATAATTTATTTACAGAAATATTATTATTGATGAGCAAAGATGAAAAAACAAAAGTTTAAATTTTACACATTATGCAAATTAGCAAAAATATTTGAAAAAATACTTCAAGATGCTTGATAATTCAAATTTATATTGCACAAGCATTCCTAAAGGAGCTCATTTCTTTTTCCACTTGCTGTGTTTAAAGGGCTGTATCTCTGAAGGCACTTCCGTTAATTTGTACAATATGATTATGCAAAAATCAGTATATCTCAAGAATGCAAAATGCCACAGGGTTCAAACCTACACCAAATTAAAGCTTATAATGTAACCAATTCAGCTATGTATGTAACTCAATTTTTAAATTTTGTCCCATAATACCCATTTTTGTGGAGCCGGTCACATATACATGTAGCCCAGCGAATTCAACACCGATGCCATGTGTACCAAATCCATCACACTCCATCAGCTGTGTTTTCTTGGATGTTGGATTGTGTATAACACTGCTACACCATAATTATGCCCATGGACGTACATGTAAGTATATGTACATTGTATTTGCCATCGTAATAATAATAATAATAATAATAATGTGGACTTATATAGCGCACGTATCCACCAAACTGGTGCTCAAGGCGCATTACATTATTACCCCTGGTCATCAGGCGCATAAATTATTCCTGAAACCATCTCAGCTCCCTGGGGAGTATACAGCTCAATTGCTGCCATTACAGCGCATATAGGGCTAATCAAACACAACAACCAACTCTGCCCTCACAGATACCCATTTACTCCTGGGTGGAGAGAAGCAATTATGGGAAAGTGTCTTGCTCAAGGACACAAGCACCATGGTCGCGGTTGGGATTCGAACCCACATCCTGACGACTCAGCCATCAGAACACAAATCCGATGCACTAAACCGCTCGACCATGGCACTCCATAGTACCAATTCCATCAATTCCAATTCCAAATCAAGGTCCAACAGCAGCAGGGATGACAGCTGATTGATTAACCCTGTTACAGATGGAGGCCACTCCCAACCACTAAATGTCCAATATGTTGCACACATATCGTTTGTGCATATAAGCCACAGTAACCCTTTTAAGTAATCTTGTATGTAAAACTCCGAGGCCACTGGAGACCACTGTAAAAAAAAAAAACTATCGCTGGGATTTTCAGCTGTTATTTTGTAAACACAGACTCTCAAGAGTAAGCCACCACCAGCCACTGAGACTGGAACATTAATAGTATGCCCCTGCATACAATGTACATCAATCACAAACCACTAAAACCAACAGACATACATGTATGAAGTATTATGTTACTATGCAGTATAGCCATTAGGAGCCACTGCCTTCCATATCAATGGCTTGGAGTGGCCTCAAATGGTTTGTTCATAAAATTGCACTGATAGTAGGAGGGTTAACTTTAGCAGATTCAGGGAAGTACACAACATATGTACAATAAGAGCAGGGGGTTAATTAAGATTTTAAAACCCTCCTACTATAGATGAACTTTTGTGGCAAGTACATACATGTACACATGTAGTTACAGTGGTCAAAAATCAGCCAACTGACTGTTTTTTTTACTGTTGAACCAACTGTGCAACACAGGGGCATTTTTTACTGGTTTTGACTGTCGTTTTGACCACCATCAAGAGTACAAGACAAATGCTTTTTACCAGTCAAAAACGGTCGACGCATTTTGACCTGTCAATGTACTTACTACACGGAAGGTTCGACAGTGTTTGACTTTTAGGTGCACTAGATATACCTTGGCAAATGTATCAACGTTTTGACTGATTTTGACCATTGCAGTCATAGGAGGATTAGGACTAATGATTATTCTCATCTAGTCATTATCTACAGTGTACATGCATATATTGCTGTATGCACATGTCTTCATTTCCAAAAAAAACCAGGGATAAAACATACCGGTGTACATACATGTACATGTACATGTACATGTACCGGTGGACTGGTTCACCCTCCCTTCCTTTATCCCCCTCCCCCTCCATACCCTCCCCTCCTCCACCCCAAGGGTGGGTAGGGAGGGTAGGCCATTTACATCATGTGTAGGTTTCAATCCAGACTGCATCTCCATCGGAGGCTTGACACGACACGTTGTGTTGGGCTCTAAAGCATGGATTCGGTTTCTGACAGGTGACAATTTAATCTCCATGTGTCTGCTGCTATGGGATATTGTCACCTATACGTACCATTGTGCATTACTGACTGCTCTAATGAATGCATTAAATTGTTACTTGTTTTCAATTCCCTTACCACTGTATCAATGATTAAAACAACACTTTTAGAAAATGACGCACAATGTGCAGAACAGCATACACTTACAGGCTACACATATATTCAAAGAAACGTTTGTACACAAGTTCCATTGTCTGCCATAAAAATGCTGTTGTCTGCCAAAAGAAAAGATACTGCTTTTTCCCACAAACAATAAACGCATCTTGAAAACTCCTTTAAAATGAATCAATAAGAATTTGATCCGACTCCGGTGTCAGTAAATCTCAAATGTCACCAACCTACAAATGAATGCATTTATGAGATCCGGCATCTTCAATCAGAAATGGGGTATTTTATAAGAAAGCATCCATACGACCATATGACTATTAAGAAAGAACCCGCCCGTATCTCATCCATCTTTTTTTTAAATCTGGCCACTGACTCTCAGAACGGAGCAAAGGATCTTCTTCAATTTCTTCTTTTTTTTTTCTCTCTTTTTTTTTTTTTTTGCTGGTTGCCATGACGACAAATTCGTCGGAGAAGAAACGTGATCTGCACTGCAATAGGGGGTCAACTCAAGAAAAAAGGTTTGAGGCAAGGCAAGGATTCAGGTCAGGTCTGGGGTCTCACACACAATTAGTACAATAGAATAGTACACATTTGTACACCCAGTTCGGCTGACCAAAAACCTGAGATACAAATAAGACATACAGTGTATAGACAAAAAAAGTGCACATACTATGCAGTTCAATATTAAAGATGCATCGGCGGAAATTTACTTTTCTTTTCTTTTTTATTGGAACATTGTTATCTTGCTTGAGGAAAGGAAAACGGATGCTTTTAAGATGACACATTTCTGAAAATATTTGTAAGAAGCATGATTACAGTATTTAAATACATGTCCTGAAATTAATTAGCCCTCCTATTATCAGTGTAGTTCTTTACAAAGTGGACCCATACTTCAAAATGTCACAACTGGGACATACTGCGGTACACACTTTCTTATCTAAAGATTAACCCTTCTATAGGTTTAACACTCAAAGACACTCAAAATTTGTATGTCTCTCTTAACCCATTGACTTTGTGCAGTGCACTCAAATACATGCAAACACATGTGGCTGTGTGATAGGAGGTCAAACCCAAAGACACTCAAAATTTGTAAGTAACTCCCAACCCATTGACTTTGTGCAGTGCACTCATACACAGCTGTGTGTGACTCTGTGGTTTGACCTACCAATTGGAAATGCACCCAAAAATACTCAAGTGACTGTCTGTGAGTGCCGTGCTGACTGGGCCAAATTTCAGCCTGGGCATAGGAGGGTTAATGGCATAGCCCAAGGCTCTTCAGAGAGATGAGGTAAACTGAAGCAGCCACCTGCTTTGTTTCATTGCAAGGCTAACTTGAAATAAACCAGTGCAGTAACTTGGGGTATACACATACTGTGTGAAGGTCAGAACACTTTGTTTTTGTCCCAGACCCGAGGGGCATTTTGGGGTATCCATGTACCATTCTTGAGTACAGTTTGCAATATTTTGAGGCATGCATAGAAAAAGCAGTGTACTTTGCAGGTATTTTTTTGGTGGCATTTTGGAGACTGCATGTATACAAGGGTTAACCCTAACCTTCCCTAACCTTCCCAAATCCTCCAAAATGCTCTTTGCTAAAGTGAAGGATTTTGAAGGATTGAGGTTACATGCTACATGTTGTACATGCTGTTTGCTAAAGTGAAGGATTTTGGAGGATTGAGGATATTAGGCATACTTGTCTTTCCATGGTACATGTACATGTACATCCATGTTTATTGTAGTGATTACAAGGTCAGTGCTTATGTCAGTGGACACTGTTTATTGCTCCATGCATGCAGGGAGGGTCCCTGGCCATGTGCATGTCATGTGCTTGCTTTACTACTGAAGGATTTTGGAAGATTCAGGTTATGTGTAAGCAAGGGCCTAGGGAATTAGGAAGGATTCAGGTTATGTGTAAGCAAATGGGCCTAGGGAGTTAGGAAGGATTCAGGTTATGTGTAAGCAAGTGGGCCTAGGGAGTTAGGAAGGATTCAGGTTATGTGTAAGCAAATGGGCCTAGGGAGTTAGGAAGGATTCAGGTTATGTGTAAGCAAATGGGCCTAGGGAGTTAGGAAGGATTCAGGTTATGTGTAAGCAAGTGGGCCTAGGGAGTTAGGAAGGATTCAGGTTATGTGTAAGCAAGTGGGCCTAGGGAATTAGGAAGGATTCAGGTTATGTGTAAGCAAATGGGCCTAGGGAGTTAGGAAGGATTCAGGTTATGTGTAAGCAAATGGGCCTAGGGAGTTAGGAAGGATTCAGGTTATGTGTAAGCAAGTGGGCCTAGGGAGTTAGGAAGGATTCAGGTTATGTGTAAGCAAATGGGCCTAGGGAGTTAGGAATGATTCAGGTTATGTGTAAGCAAATGGGCCTAGGGAGTTAGGAAGGATTCAGGTTATGTGTAAGCAAGTGGGCCTAGGGAGTTAGAAAGGATTCAGGTTATGTGTAAGCAAATGGGCCTAGGGAGTTAGGAAGGATTCAGGTTATGTGTAAGCAAATGGGCCTAGGGAGTTAGGAAGGATTCAGGTTATGTGTAAGCAAATGGGCCTAGGGAGTTAGGAAGGATTCGGGTTATGTGTTTACAGGCAAATGGACCTAGGGAGTTAGGGTTAATGTGTTGGTACACGTTCTGGTACATGTTGTATGTATTTATACACAATGTATAAAAATAACATTGTGATAAAAAAGTGTACTTTGCTGAGGTGATGTACACGAACAGTGTGCGTACATGTACACGAACAGTGTGCGTACATGTACACGAACAGTGTGCGTACATGTACACGAACAGTGTGCGTACATGTACACGAACAGTGTGCGTACATGTACACGAACAGTGTGCGTACATGTACACGAACAGTGTGCGTACATGTACACGAACTGTGTGTACATGTACACGAACAGTGTGTGTACATGTACACGAACAGTGTGCGTACATGAACAGTGTGCGTACATGAACAGTGTGCGTACATGAACAGTGTGCGTACATGAACAGTGTGTGTACATGTACATGAACAGTACGCGTACATGTACGCGTACATGTACACGAACAGTGTGCGTACATGTACACAAACAGTGTGCGTACATGTACACAAACAGTGTGTGTACATGTACACGAACAGTGTGTGTACATGTACGCGAACAGTGTGCGTAAATGTACACGAACAGTGTGCGTACATGCTTGCTTGATGTACACATACACTGTACTAATATACAACTATACATTTGTATGGACGTACATGTATACATGTACATGTACATGTGTGTGGACACACGTACACGAGTAGATCTTGTGTTGTAACAATAAAGCATTTGGTAAAACTTGTAGCTTTGCATGGTGAAGAGGATAAGTCAAGACTAATTGCGGTGACACCATGTGAAATTCTCTATTTAGTAGCAATTAGTTCTGAAAAGAACTGGAGGTTACAACTCGACGTTTCGCTCAGTATGCTCTCTGATTTGGATGAAATTCTACAAAGCACAATGTACCTGTATATATTAATAATAATAATAATAATAATAATAATAATGTGTGGATTTATATAGCGCACGTATCCACCAACTAAGTGGTGCTCAAGGCGCATTATATTATTATCCCTGCTCATAAGGCTCATAAGGCTCATAAGGCTCATAAATCATTCCTGAAACCATCTCAGCTCCCTGGGGAGTATACAGCTCAATTGCTGCCATTTCTAGCGCATATAGAGCAAACCAACTCTGCCTTCACAGGTACCCATTTAACCCCTGGGTGGAGAGAAGCAATTATGATTAAGTGTCTTGCTCAAGGACACAAGTGTCACGGCCGTGATTCGAACCCACATTATGTTGCTAACACCAGAACTTGAATCCGGTAAGCTAGACCGCTCGGCCACGACACCCCATATATGTACAATACACGTGCACTGTACAATTTGTGTTTTGCAAAATTACTTTGTACATTGGGGGGTGTATTAAGTTAATAAATCTTGGAAAATTGTATTATTCCTGAATCTGCACTTCTCTGAAAACAAGACTAGAGCCCTGAAGGTGGACAGGCAACCCTAAGAGCAGTTAAGTACGTAGCTCAAGAATTATTGATGTTACTGTTGGGTGTATGGCCCGAGAGCTGACCACTTCATCACATTTCTCACGTTTCAAAAGCTTTCAAAGGTGGCAGATACATGTAAAGTAAGGCTCCGTGTAGATACAGAAATCTCCCCCAAGCAGGTCACTATGTACAGTACATGTACAGTACAAGTACTGTATATTTAATACAGCAGTACATTGTGTAGAATGTTTCCTGCAGATGAGACAAACATACATTGTGTTTTCCGAGAGAATTATTGACAATTTTTGCACATTGAGAGCCTACAGGATTTGAAGCTACGTTAAATTGTATGGTGGAGGTACAATACAGTAGGAGTATAAAATTACAAATTTCCAGTTCAAATTTACAGAAAGAGTCCTCTTACAAATTTCACGTGTAATTAATTGCTTGGGTGATATCAAGTTTTTCCATCCACGATACATGTATATCGGCAAACATTGATCGCGGTTTTCAATAACATCGCGGTTATTTTTTCATTCATGCATGATTGCTTTTGAGACGATAACCACAGGTATGTACCCCTCTACAAGCGTCACAATAATTCGCAAATTCGTTTGCAGAGCGTGTACATATACTTCTGAAGTGTTTCGCTTTTGTTTCTCACTTCCAAAAGCTGAAAAGACTTCTAATTTTGTTTACATGGAATTTCTGAATTGACTCACAATGTCGATTTTTTTTTTAATTGCGATATATATTTTTTTAATCGCGATTTGCCGATATCTCGATAACTTAAATATATTCAAAATTATCGTGTTATTGCCCAAGCTTACATGCAATGAAACATTTGAAAGCATTTTCACTAATCTGTGGTCAAAATTAAGCTGTATTTTATGGTACCTAGTGTCACAAGCAGTGTTTTAGCCAGCGAGCCGTGCAGGCCGTGTTAGCACGGCCAGTTTTAAAAAAACACGGGCAATATTTTCAAGCACGGCTTGTATTTTTAAATCGAAGCCGTGCTAAAATATTTTAGAAAATCTATTTCAGTAAAAGGGAATTTCATGTCAATTTGTGATTTTATTTTATGAAAACAATTTTTGTTAACTTTGAAGTTTTCTTTTTCTTGTGGACAATTTAAAACATAAAAGACGTAACGCAGATAAATTTAATTTCACCAGTTTTTCACCTCAGTTCGATCGCGATCGTGCACGCACAACGGAGTCTCCGATTGACTTGTCACGCTTGTGGTCCGACTTTAGTCTGGGTACACGTGTTGGTTATAAAATCAACTCTGTATTTACATGTGCACAACCGAAACAGGGAACCAGTCCGTATTTCATAGACTTGATTTAGTCTATTCAGAGAACGTCAGTTACATCATGTCGGCCAAAAGGGGAAAAATAACAAACTTCTTCACAAAGGTAACAGCAAAATTGTCACGTTTAACTTACAACATGTACAATCAAAATACTTTGGGGTACAATGCAGTAGTAGGCCTACCCAAATTTTGTGTTGCTCAACGTCCATACTATTTTGTTTAACCATGGAGGAAGGAAATCCTCCATGGTTTAACAATGCCATTTCATGCTGATGAGAGTTTCATGAACTTGATCGGAATGGAATTGGCATCAGAATTTCGCCGTCATTCTGCCGAAATCAACTGATCAGAAAATTACCTTGTTAAAGAACAACACCTCATAATATCATACATAAATCCACTGGCAAATCTGAAATCATAAGCATTGAAGACCGATCTCACATGTCAAAAGCATGTCAATGTGCATATGCCATACCACATCGTTCGTCGACTCGTGGTGCATGTACATTGCATGGTCGGACTGTTTATGTTTGTGTGTGTGTGTGTGTGTGTGTGTGTGTGTGTGTGTGTGTACGACTACGACGTGTACGTGTGTGCACGTGCGCGCGCTGTGATGTGATGTTGTGGGGCACTATAAATAGCGCAGAGGGCTTAAACGTACATGTACATACGTATACATTATGCGCCCGTGTGCCAAAAATAGTAAACTTAATCTAGTCACATAACACCTCAAAAAACAAGACGTACTTCAAACAAAATGGCAAATTGAAGAAATTAAGAAAAATTACAAAGGTTCATTCATATGCACGTACATTTTTTTTTTTTTTTTTAAATATAATTAAAAATTGTAGTGATTTGTCAAAGAAAACATTTGTGTCATATTCTCATTTACATAACTAATTGACATAGCTGTGGTTTAATACTATTAACTGACATTAAATTACATTTTATATTAAAATAAAATACATCGAAACATAATTTCATTTTTAAAATGTAACCCTTTTTTTTATATATAATAAACACTTGCTGGTATAAATACTAGTTTCAGTATACGCATTTCCAAATATATTGTGTTAACAAACTTTCTTAAAAACTTTAATTACTAATGGCTATCACTATGCAAAATTAGTGGACTATTGCACATTCTGTATTTTCTGCTAAACTTATTATTTTTTGTTTAAAAAAGGAAACAATCTAACCAAATTAGCTAATTTTTACCTGAAAAACAGGTATCAGAAATGCATTAGAGACCACCAGAGAGCATCTAAAATAGCCAGAGCTTCCAGGGTCCTTAAGCAGGCCCTGGACCCCGGCCGTGAGGGGACTTCGCTCCGCGCTCAAGTTTTGTGCTTCGCGCTCAAGTTGTGTGCTTCGCACACAAATTTTGGACTCCAATAAGTTGCACTCCCACTTTTTTTTTTTGCACTCCCACTTTACCAAATCCTGGCTAAAACACTGGTCACAAGGTCCACCATGATTGGGACAGAGTGAAAGTTATACAGTTAAAAGGCACCCCAGGGAAAATGAACACACCAACAAAATGAAGCAGAGGAACATAAAAAGATACATTTTTATAATATAATTTAATTATTACTAACAATAAACATACCATCAATTAAATTTAATACAATTCAAGTAAATTAAGATAAATGATAAATTCAAACCCAGTTGTTGATCGTTGTGTAGTTGGCTGGTTAAAGCCTCAGTCACACATTCAGGATTTTTACTGCCGTCCTTGATAGGACCATTCCCGATTAAAATTTGTCAAAAGTCTGATCAAGATCCTGTGATTCGTGGCGGGAAATTCACAAATTTGTAAAAACATTTATTTAATCACGACAACAATCAGATATTGTTCAGGAAGCGTCCCGATTCAGCCGTTTCTAGCCGAATTCGTCCCGATTCTCCCGTTCTCAATCCGAATCTGATCCGATTTGTATCTTCAGCATGGTAAAACGACCGAATCTGTCCCGACAGCGTCCGATTCTCCGAATGCGATCCGACAGAGATCAGACAGTGACCGGACAGTGAACCGACGCTGACGGAAGACATCCGTTAGAAAACCGTTAGTCACGTGATAGTCCGGTCCTAAAAGAATCGCGAAACGGCGGATTCTCACTCCAAATCATGCCCGTTCATCACGACAGCGTCCCGATCCACAGGACACCGTCCAGACACCGTCCAGACAACACAGGACATTGTTACGATTTTGATCCGATACAGCAGAATCTGTCACGACATAGTCACGATTGTAATCCGACTAGACAAAATCGGCTGAGTTTCCCGAATGTTACGGGACGCACCTACTGTCGGGAGTGCTTGGCCGACCTCTCTGGACCTTTCCCGATTCGTAGGACTCTGTTACGAACGTATACGACTGCGTTCAGTCAATGATAGGACATTCCAGATCATTGAGGATAGTAATCCGACTTTTTCACTTTTCGTGTCGTAGCGCTGTCTGATCTCAAACGGGAGCCATAATCGGCACTGTGTGAACGCCGCATAAGCGTGCGGCGGTGACATGGGAACTCTCATTGGATAGAGACCCTTGGCATGCATCGGCGGATGACGTCAGGTCCCCGAGACGGTGTTTGCCTCTAATACCGTAGTCAGCGTCGTGCCTCTCCACGTCCCAACCAGACCCCAAAGCCCCCAAAAAAATTTTTTATTTTTTTTTAAATCGACCTTAAAAGGTTGTGGCGACTCAGCAGCTTGGCCCCAGTCTTGGCAATCTCAACTCGGATGTCCTCCAAACCATCGGCTAACAGAGCCGGTATACCCAGAAAACGGCTGATCAGACCGGCATTAGTGGAGCTCAGATCCGTACCCCCAGGGTGGGGTCTCAGGCAGAGGCATCAGTGCCCAAAGTCATCAAGCCGGTGGTCAAGCTGCTAAGTGTCTCCCAAACCCCTTTACTTTTCTTTATATACGACACCAATAATGAATATTCATTTATCCCATAAATTTGAATAAATATCGATCCAGACCGTGCGTGTTAAATCATGTTGGGAAACCTTTGCATGTTTAAGCCAAATAAGGAAATCAAATTCACAACAGATTCTTTAGTAAACAAAAAGGTGCAGCCCAATGGCTTGGTGGACATTAACAAAATAAGGATGGCTGCCGGTTCTATATAAAAGTAATGTGGTACTGAAAGGACATGATTTCGTCACACCCACAGGATTTATTTATGTTACCTTAAAATGACATTTACACATTAATTCTAAGTTTGTGACACCCAGTAGAACCAGTAGTTCTTCTTAGTAACCTTTTGAAATGTCATTAACCCTAACTCCCTAGCCTTAATTACCAGGTACCTTCCTCATTCCTTCATAATGCTCCGAAATGTGTTTGTGCATGAAACTCACTGCCTCAATCCTTCATAATCCTCCAACTTGAGTTTATGCATGAAGCTCACTGCCTCAATCCTTCATAATCCTCCACTATCAAATGCACGACCCTCCTCAATCCTCCATAATCCTCCAATTGGTGATTTTCGAACGTGCCTCATTCCTCCAAAATCCTCCAAATCCTCCGGAGGATACAAGATTATGTTTCTGTCAATCCTTCACAATCCTCCATAATCCTCCACATTCATCCAAAGTAAATTTCCATTATGCCCTCAATCCTCCACAATCCTCCAGGATCTCTTTGAACCATGCTTCCTCAATCCTCCTCAATCCTCCACAATCCTCCACTATCAAATGCAAGACCCTCCTCAATCCTCCATAATCCTCCAATTGGCAATTTTCGAACGTGCCTCATTCCTCCGGAGGATTATAGAGGATTTAGGAGGGTTAGGGTTAAACAACCATGCAAAGAGCGCAAACACTAAGGGAATAACTGTTTGTCATGCAGTCCGTGACCACACACAAAACCAGTCGTTAACCTGCAGTTAACCCTCCTACTTTTGGTACCTTTTTCATACAAGTTGATCCACCATTTGCAACCATTCGCTTTTGTGGTTTTGAATGGTGAAATAACTGTACGGTATTGATTCCCCCAAATGGTTTTGAATGGTACATGTAGGTCAGCTAATACAAAACCTTGTTTGGATCTTTCCAAATGGTAGTACAGCTAATACAAAACCTTGTTTGGATACTTTTAAGTGGTGAATCAATGGACCCTCTATGCATTTGAATGGATTTGAATGGTAGTAAAGCTTGCTACCAACACTGTTCAAATGGTATCACCATGTGTATGTACAAAACCAATGGGAATTTTGGTAAGTGGAAATTTTGAATGGTTTCAAATGGTCAAACAGTAGGAGGGTTAAAGACCAAATGTCAAACTGTTATTCCCATTCATAAATGTCCGTAGCGGTTTTGTTTTCAAAATGTGAAAAAAAAATGTAACTTTTGTTGAATAAAGCCAAATAGAAATGGGCAAATTCACATTTTGGGGACACACGAAACACTTCTAAAGTACACGAGTCAGGCACGTAATGTCAATCTTCGTCACTCTGATTGGTTGAAATCCGCGTCGCACAAAACGGCTGGTGAACAGCTGGCACATACGCGCTGTTCGGAATTTGATAAGCCAGTCTACACCATCCGTTAATACACCCCCACGTGATTACGTTTTGTCCAATCAGATTGTCTAAACTGTATTGGGCATATATGAATGTACACGTACATTAATCCTCACCACTCCAAATCCAACAAACTCCTCCAAGGGGCACTTTTTTGGAAAAATACAGCACTGTTGGAAACTGGTACTTTCTCACCTCTTCAAATGGGACAAAATTACTACCTGGCAAGAAGTACAGGCCATAAGTGCTGAATATGAAAGATCAACGGAAATGCATGGCGCATTTTGAAGATAAGGGCATGTTTACAAAAGTGCATTGATGGATTTTGGAGGATTCAGGAAGGTTCCTAGCCAGAATAATGTACCGTATCTAGGGGGTTAGGGTTAATTAAAACAGTTATTATTCCAAGTTCATGTGTCTCAAAACAGGACTTAAAATCTGTTTTACTGTAGTTTATGTATACAAAGTCATTCTAAAGAGGTATATGTACGTGTCAAAGAACAGCCTCGTCATGTCAGTTAAAATCATTGTGGGATTTTATTTGGCCGGGATTGTAGTACATGTATGCTTACTCTGTTTGAACCCATCTACGACTGCAAGGGTCAAAATCAGTCAAAATGTAATTGCCAAGTAGACCATGGGATGAACACTGAAATTGTTTCAAACCGTGATACCCTCTTTTGGACCACGAAATTTGGATGTATAATTGAGAAAATAAATATAAAAATGTCAAAACACAATGTTGCTTGTCATATAAGTTGCACATTATCTCTAAATCTATTTGAATTTGACGACAATTTCGTGATTAGAAAGCTCTGAAATATACGCATTACGTCATCATCAAGACCCAGAGTCCACCAATGAAGTTCCTTGTTGATCAGCCTTGCTCATATTCCGAAAATAATGTGTGGTAAATACAAGGAAACATGGCGGCATCGCTTGAAATTCAGCCCAGTTTTTGCTGCATGCATATTTATAACGACGAAACTGGGAATATTACAACGCCGACCATTCAAAATGTAAAATCAAACTTTTTTTATGTTTTAGAATATCAATCAGATGGATTTACTGTAAATAAATCTTACAATAACTTATAAAGAATAAAGACTTTGCATTTTATTAATTTACCTAGATGATAGATCAGGACCAGGCATTTTTTATATGGGGGGGGGGGGGCCTTATAAAGTACCCCTCTGTATGTTCCAAAGTCATCGGCCGATTTTCATAAAACTTGGCAAGAATATTCCTTCCAGCAAAATCTACATGGCGACGTAAAAATAAATGTCCAAAAGTCACCACTAGGTGTGTTTAAGTGTTTTTGCCCAAAAAGCCTATTTCTGTAATATTTTCTGTATTCTTTGGCAAAATTTCATAAAGCTTGGCAAATAATAATAAAAATATCATCGGATTTCCCCTGGGGTCATTGTTGGGGTACTGTAATCCATTATTTCCCCAATTTGAGGCGAAAAAAACGATAATATACGTTTTTGTCATTTGAAAATCAACATGGCTGTCAGCTTTTTGGGGCCTGGAATGCATTTCTGAGGATGAAGAGACATTTCTATATCCTTCCTTGGCATGAAAAGTAAGAAGCATCCATTGAGAAAACTCAATACGTTTTACCCAAATTACAGAATAAAAAGACAAAATCCAAGATGGCCGTCGGCTGTGGTGGCCATTTTGAATTACCATAGTGTATTTGATATGATAATGTGACAAATACCCATCACATTTCTTTAAATAAATTGTTTTTAAATTGAAAAAAAAATGCAAAAGAATACACTTGGGGGCATATTGTGCAACCCCCCCCCCCCCATAGGGTTAATCAATATTAAAGTAATATCTTTAAAATGTGCAATTTTGAAACCCCCTACATGTATGTTCCAAATTTTATGTGGTCCTGTAATGGGGATCACGAAATTTAAAAAATAGGTCTCATTTTTAAGTTCATCCCATGGTCTAAAGGCATCTAGTGCACTTAAACGTCAAACACTGTCAAACCTTACGTGTGTAGTAAGTACATTTACAGGTCAAAATGAGTCGACCGTTTTTGACTGGTAAAAGTATTGTCTGGTATTGTTCAGGGTGGTCAAAATGACAGTCAAAACCAGTCAAAAATGCCCCTTGTGTGCACATTTGGGTCAGCAGTCAAAACAGTCAGTTGACTGATTTTGACCTCTGTAGCTACTTGCCACTAAAGTGCAGTTACAGTAGGAGGGTTTTAAGACTTTCATGAACATGTACGTATGTACATTACATGTATGTAATTCAATGTAAACAGTCAACCTGTGAAAGTTTCAGTATATTACACGTACATGTATATCATGTCATTCACAAGAAAACAGTGAGAGATGCATTTTGCAAAGACATATTTATGACATTTCCTGCAAACAATTTCAAGAATGTTATAAATGCTAATGGTTTTGATGATTTACTCATATGTACATGTACATGTGTACATCATTGGTACACATACATCCATGTACAACAAATATTCATCACCAAACTACAAAATTACGTATTTACATTTATTATCCTAAAGTGGTGATAGATCTTTCACTGTTTGTGCATCCAAGCTATGGAACAATCTTCCTGTTTATATCAGACAATCTGTTTCTGTTAATGCCTTCAAGAAGGCTCTTAAAACTCACTTGTTTCCTCATTAATTTTGCATCAATTTATGTCTTATTCTATCCTGATTTGTATTTATTATGTCATATTAACTTTTGTAAGTGCCATGAGCCTCTCGGGAATGGCGCATAATAAATACTTGTTGTAATGTAATGTAATTGTAATGTAAAGTTACAGGTAACATAATGTGACATTGGTAAAGGCCCAATCAAAGTACGTGTAAATTGTTCTGTCTGAATACTCTCAATTAGGAGAAAACACTCTAACAAAATGCACATTTGCCAAAACATTAGCTCCAAGTGTTGGTTTTTTTTTTTTTTTTTTTGTGGGGGTTTGGGGGTTTGTAAAAAATGTGAATAATTTCTGACACTTAGACTGCATTGATCTGAACTTACACAGGCTGGGGATTTTATGCTTGAATTGTTTGGATTCAAAGAAACTAAGCACCTATAGAGTAATCATACATGTTTCCACGCCTTCAGTGCCCAGCAGGGTGGATATGTGCGAGCTACAAATCTTTATTATTATTATTATTATGTACAAGACGTTCTGCCAACATTTACCAATGTTGTACCTCTCCTTTAAAGTTTCGACCGTACATGTACATACAAACTGGGGAATAACACAGACCATTCTTAAAACTGATAGCACCTCAAGACAACAGACAACTTTCAAGGGATGTTATGAGAGATACTGGATCATCGTCAACATTACACAAAGTGGGTTTTAATTAACCCTAACCACCCCACCATCACACAAAATGCTCTATGAGGTATTGGAGCATTTTGTGTGATTGAGGAAGGATGCTATATATTTTCTGTGTTATTTTGGGTGATTGTGGAAGGATGCTATATCTGTTCTGTGTTATTTTGTGTGATTGAGGAAGGATGCTAGATATATGTGCTGGGTGATTTTGGGTGATTGAGGAAGGTGCTACATGTACATGTGTGCTGTGTGATTTTGTGGAGGATTGAGATACATGTACATGTAGGATGGCCATGTGCTGTGTGATTTTGTGAAGGATTGAGATAGGATGGCTATGTTGTGGTTGAATAGCTCCATGCTGTAATGCATCGGAAAGGTAAGATACTCCATGGAACTACATGTACATGTACTTGTATTGTTTCAACTCATACAACTGTACTTGGCCAGCAAACAGACTATTCAATTTATACTGAGGTAAGTTTTATGCACTGGTAATAATAAAATGGCATTATTTGCATACATTTCACACCATGTATCAATTTAGGAATACAATACCAGATGAGTTACTTTTCATATTCAAATAAGGTAACATAACTTTTTGTTAAACTTTCCTATAAATGTGAGTACAAACTGCTGCGCATCCCCAGTTTGCATTTTTTGTTCATAATAAAGGGATAAAGGCAAAGGGTACAGGTATGTGTGATTTTGTGTGATTGAGGCAGTGGGCACACTACACACGAAATACAGCATAATATATTGGGTGATTTTGGAGTATTCAGGAACCTTCCAAATTTTATGAAGACATTTTGTAGCATTTTGTGTGATTGAGGATGCATCCTACCTAAAAGGGCCAGGGGGTTAGGGTTAAGCTGTGATGACTTCAATGCTTTTAGGGTCTTATGCCCAAGGCACAGTGTATTTTAAACGTTTCACAAGTGCTTTTCACTATTGAAACCCTTGTATAGTTGGATCCTTCAAAACCCTGTGAAAAAATGAATGGGTTTGAAAATAGGAGGGAACTTTTTCAGTCAGAAATGTGTACAGCAAAAAATCTTTAGGTAGAAAAAATGTGGGCGTGTTCGTATGTAACCCTGACGCTGAATAGGAATTGTTTGTACATCATAGTACATGTAATATGCGACTTGTGTGGGTGCATTAAAAAATGTGCTAATTTCTATTATAGCTCCAACATGTAACTATTTATAGATGACCTTCTCTCAATTTAATCTACGTGTACATATGTACATAAGTACTTGACCATGAAGGCATCTGTGACCATCCGTATTCAATTATATCCAAATATATTATCATATTTTGTTGTTATCAAGTGCCAATACCAGCAGTATTTGCTGAACTATCGTTAGGCAGCTACATGTGTACACAGAAGTTCACAACCTCATGGTGTTGACCTATGAAGGTATCAAGGTTTACAGTTTGTAACAATAGACAGTGGACATTGGTCTTCCACTAGTTACATACATGTACCATGTACCATGTAAATTGGAGAGCTCCACTAACTTAAAAGTCCAACACGGTCAAACCTTACCTGTAGTAAGTACATTTACAGGTCAAAGTATTGTCTTGTATTATTGAGGGTGGTCAAAATGACAGTAAAAACCAGTCACAAATGCCCCTGTGTGCACATTTGGGTCAACAGTCAAAACAGGCAGTTGACCAGTGTTAACCACTATTGCTACTTGCCACTAAAGTGCAGCTATAGTTCAGCTGTGTACAGTAACTACACGTACACTGGACTCTGTATTCTTGACTTGGAAGACCTTCAAAGAATAAAGTTAAAAATGCCTTCAGATCTGTTGTATTCATTCATTTAACCCTCCTATAGGTTTAACACTCAAAATGTTTATGTCGCTCTTAAATGCAAGGACATGTGGCTAGGAGGTCAAACCAAAACCACTCAACAGTACATACACAGCTCTGTGTGACTCTGTGGTTTGACCTACTAATTGGCAATGCACCCAAAAATACTCAAGTGACTGTCTGTGAGTGCCGTGCTGACTGGGCCAAATTTCAGCCTGGGCACAGGAGGGTTAATGTGGAATTTAGGAAAGATTACTCTTTCCATAATAATATTTCAGCATTTGGTTACTTTTGAATTAAGTTAAAGCTTTAAAAGGAGGTTACACATTTATTTAGGTGACCTGCTTCTACGAGTGTGTTTTTATAACACCAACAAACTTGTGAACTTACCATGACATTTCCGTTTCAACAAGGCCCAGCAATGACAAACCGTTACACTTGAAGTTGCAGGACTTCATCTTCTCAAACCCCAACTCCCATGCGTGCTCAACAGTCAGATCCAAAACTCCCAATAATTTTTCTACACGGAGAATGCCACCTCCCGAAACATATAGTTTACCCAAAAGTGCTCACATCCTTCCCACAAACCTAATGTATCAACCCTACATATTTTATTTAACCTAATCACAACTTACTTCTTATGTTGACATGCTATCAGAAACCCGATATATGTACCCACCCTTTTGCAGGAACTGATGGGGAATTAGCCCTACCTGTATGCTGGATGTCTTTAGTGCATGATAAACACGATGGGATCAGGGCCACAGATGTGATAAAGGTCAAAGGTAAGGTCCTTTAACGCCTGTGGCCATGATGCCGAGGTCCTTATCCGGCAGTAAAGACCAAAGCGTCAAGCTCCCGATTGGCTCAAACTGTGCCTTCTTGTCTCCGACTGGCTCAAACTGTGCCTCATATGAACAACTAGCGCGCATTTGCTCTTTGACTTCCGCAATGCAGCCTTCAACACAGGAAATGTGCCACTAAATGATGCAACATTAACAAACTTTCCTTTGTATTTGAAATGTAGTTGACTGTTTCTAACCCCCTCGCCCGGCATTTTAAAGTGTAGCATTTTTCCCTCAGAATGATTATCTTTTCAAACTTAATTACACTTGGGAAAATAGGGCTTTTTTGTTTTTAAAAAGGGGAGTAAATGCTAAAAATCTGCATTTGCTATGGAGGTCAACACGAATTTGACTGTTTTTCCCGATGGTTTGCTCAATAAATGGAATGTCAAAGCAGATTGCATAACGTTACAGATTTACCTCGCACGGCAGAAGAATCCGTAGAAAATCCATTCATGTAAGAAGGATTTTGATTAGCCAAGAGGAAAGAGGGGCTTTTTCATGTCCAATCATTGAACGTCTCTCTTCTTCGAGTAGTGACCTTGATAATTTATGCAAGGATCTCCATAGTCTGGTTTCACATGCACTCACTTATGCACGTAAAGTGTGATGGTTGCAGTGGGTACTAGATTGTGCCACAAGAAACGTAGGAGACTCGTTATTCTGAAGTCCACAATCATTAGATTTTGACAACGATTTCTCACATCAACAAAGGAAAAATAGTTGAAGAATATATTTATAGGTAGGTTTTCTTAAGTCCATATTAAAATCTCCTCTTTTAAAGAAAATTGAGCCAACTGCGATTAAAAAAAACCAAGTTTGATGCTTGCTGATCGGATCACACCATTACTTTTTTGGGCCATCTTTACTTTGATTTTGTGGAAGAATGTGAATAACTAAAGTTGCTGAAGTTGAACATTTTAAAACTCTGAAATCTTGAGTTGTATTTTGTATTGATGTGCATAGTACATGTACTTATTAATTATATTGTGCGTACCAATACTTTCTCACATCCACCGCCATACCCATTATATGAAATGATCTAGTCCACTGACCTATTGTTTTCAATAAACATCCGTGCTACATGTACAGTATGTGCACTCATTAGTATAGGGTCATGTGCATCCTTCTGGCCGTTCCACAGAGCATCTTATCTTTTCTGCGCAAAATCCGGTCAAAGTTCTTCATACATGTATGTCTTGTCTCCGATTGGCTCAAACTGTGCCTTCTTCTCTCTGACTGGCTCAAACTGTGCCTTCTTCTCTCTGATTGGCTAAAACTGTGCCTTCTTGTCTCCGACTGGCTCAAACTGTGCCTTCTCTCTAATTGGCTAAAACTGTGCCCCCTTCTCTCTAATTGGCTTAAACTGTGCCCCCTTCTCTCTAATTGGCTCAAACCGTACAAAATAGAGCAAGATAGAGTACATAGTTGGCACTTGACTCGTTTAAAAGGTCCAGTCTTAAAAGAACTGGTCATCAACCGGTCTTAAACAACCGTTTAACTTTAAGACCGGTGAAACTTACGTACGTGTACCCACGTGACCAGCAACCAAACGGAATGTCTATAGATGTACTGCCTTGGGCTTTCATGAATAATTGTTCATGATTACTTCAAGTCGTCGTCTCTGCAAGTATGCATGTTCTAGATGATAAAGGGAATCAATATTTGTTGTGCAGTCGTTACTGCCGGACAAAGACCAAGTCAAATGTGAGGTTCTTTTATCGCCCATGGCCACGACCCCAAGGTTTTTATTGTACATGTACATGTGTTACGCACATGTATACTATGTACATGTAGTAGATCACCTACATGTATGTACATGTTTGTGTAAATACAAGCCATGTACAGTGTATATACTCAAAATTACAATCAGTATACATGTAAAGAGTAATAAATAGTACATAGTACATACATACTTTTTTTATTAATTTTTTCCGCCAGAGAACAAATAATTATTTACCCATCTCATATCCTTTCTAAGGCAATACAATAATAATGAACGCCACAATTTTAAGCATTACAAAGCAGTGAAAAAAAGAAAGAAAAAAAAGGAAAAAAAGAAAGAAAAAAAAAATCACATTTTTGATCAAATTTCCTCATTCTATACATGTATCTTCATAAGGCCAAATAAAAAAAATTGTTGAGTTGCCCTCCAGTGAAAATATTTGAAGGGGTCGGTCGGTCGGGATTTTTTTTTTTTTTTTTTCTCCTTGACTGTCATTTTAAGATTGAAATGCATTAGAACTGAAACCACATACCATGTTTTTCATTTGTATACCTATCTGCAAGGAATTTTGCTTCAGAATAAAAGTATCCCAAGCAGTTTTGTTGTACTTTTCGCTGTGATTGACACAGCAAATTCATCCATATTGCGTGCAATGCTCAACATGCAACATGTGAGTGGCCATTCGATTGGAAAACGTGTAGATTTGAGTCGCAATCGTTGGCACACAGTGTGTGCGAAGGCAGTGCACCATGTGAGGGCCGGGGCCATTCGATTTGAAAACATGTAGATTGAGTCTTGGGTACCGGTAAATTTACCGGTAAAAAAAAGTGGAAAATTTCACAAATCAAACGTATTATGTTTTATACAAAGAAAATTGGTAAGTTTCATTAATAAATAGGCCTATGAATGACGGGGGGGAAAACAAAGAAGAAAAAAAACCCGACCCGAGATTTCAGCACTTTTGGGTCGGTCGGTGGAGGGCAACTCAACATCTTTTTTTTTTTGGCCTAATGACTTAAGTGTATGATGGTACATGTATTCCATAGCAGAGATTAGAATTATTAATGATACACACTATACAGCATAACACCTGCTCCCAGTCCCATCTTTCTTGAAGGATTCCGACGTGACGTAATGCAAACATGTATTCTGCAGACTAACTGCAAAATTACTTTTACATGTAAGATACCTGATGTATTGTGTATTATCCTGTTGGTACGTACATGTTAAGTGTGACGTACTTCCAACAAACCATGCCCACGTGCTGGCTCCAATGATCATCAGAAGCCCATTGGAAATGCATTGAACACTCTTTTCAACTAAAGATTTACGCAAGAAATTAGAAAGCTCGGGACTTGCCTTTTAACATACAGGTGTATGCGTGGTAAAGACTCAAAATCTTATTAACCCTAACCTGCCCAAATCCTCCAAAATTCTCTTTGCTAAAGTGAAGGATTTTGAAGGATTGAGGTTACATGCTACATGCTCTTTGCTGAAGTGAAGGATTTTGGAGGATTGAGGTTATAGGCATACTTGCCTTTCCATGGTACATGTACATCCATGTTTGTTATAGTGATTGCAAGGTCGGTGCTTGGGTCAGTGGACACTGTTTATTGCTCCATGCATGCAGGGAGGGTCCCTGGCCATGTACATGTATCACAGATTAGAAACACACGTGTGCATGTACATGTCATGTGCTTGCTTTACTACTGAAGGATTTGAGGATTCATGTTACATGTATGTGTAAGCAAATGGGCCTAGGGAGTTAGGTACATGTAAGTAAATGTCTGCCTCAAGAATTGCATTCAAATGTTAAAATAAGGAATTTAGGTTAAATTACACACAAACGTATACACTAGCTTTGGAATCGGAAGCAGCGATCGGAACTACCATCCACGCGCATATTACTTAATACATTTACCAAACAGGATAAAGCAGGCCTTGAGCTAAATGAATAGTTATATAAGGGCAAATGCCTGTAGGGGGTTAGGGTGAATGAGCACCGAGGTAAAGACAAAGGAGAATGAAAGTGTACGTGTACATGTATGTAATTGCCTCTGTTGCCTCTAGATGAAATTGAAGTTCAAGGCCAGATTGATTATCAAACCACATTTAAACCTTAAAACCCTCCTATTATTGCTGCACTTTAGTGGAAAGTTGCTGGAGAGGTCAAAACCAGTGAACTGCCTGTTTTGACTGTGAACTGCCTGTTTTGACTGTTGACGCAGTTTTAAAAGGTCTGTACAGTACACATGATGTACATGTAATAGTGACGAACAAAACTATTATGGGTCGGCCTAATTATGGGGAATGCAATCATCATCATAGCCATGTACTTAATCCCTCTGTAAACAGGAATATTCCTTCGTAATTTTCTCATTCCAGACTCCAGGAATTATAATGTACGTACTTCAGTCAAGGTTCAATGACACTGTACGTATACATGTACATGTATGTACATACATGTACTAATGACATAAATTGTGTGGGGGAAAAAATAAATAAATAAATAAAATTTGTGGAGGTATAGAATTCAATGAATTTATAAAAACTTTAATCATGTTTCAATTCCTCACTGTTGTCAGAATAACAAGTCATTCATCAAAGAGCCGTGATTTTGATTGAATACAACATACAATGTACATACAATCCATTGTACCCGTATGTATGTACATGTACATACTAATGACATAAATTGTGTGGGGAAAAAAATAAATAAAATAAAATTTGTAGAGGTATAGAATTCAACGAATTCATAAAAACTTTAATCATGTTTCAATTCCTCACTGTTGTCAGAATAACAAGTCATTCATCAAAGAGCAGTGATTTTTTATTGAATACAACATACATACAATTGTACAATGCATACCATTGTACCCGTATGTACATGTATGTATGTACAATGTACATGTATATTGTACACTGTACAATGTAATGAATGTACAAGTACATGTACATGTACATGTACATGTACATGTACATGTACATGTACATCCATGGTTACACCTGTATATTCTCAAGCATGCATGTTCTGTGATCCACTCCAATAGGTTCTAAACTATAATCAAATGTACATGTACATGTAGGTTAGAAGGTTGCTATAACATTTTAACAAAAAGGGTACAATGGACGTGTATACGATGCCGGAGGATTACATGAAGGGTACTAGGCACATACATGTATTATAGGAATTCAGTATTGTACTTGTACAATTCAAATAAAAAGATATGATATAAAACACAATAAAGAGGGCCACTTTGCATCCGTCACGTTAGCAGTTTTTCCAATGGTTGTTATTTATTTTTAAGTACCTGAAACCGACCAAAAAGTGTTTCAACATGTGAATGGACATGCAGGCTTATACTAGAACTACATGTAATTTGAGTTGATTTATTTTATTTATTTTTTTATTATTTTTCTTTTTTCACCCTCAAATTTCCATAAAAATTGGACGGAAAAAGTTACCTCACTTTTCCGTCCATTTGTTGATGGAAATTTTAGGGTAATTAAAAAAATAATAGTAATAATCAACTCAAATTATCTAAATAGGATAAGCATGCATGTCTATTCAAATGTTGAAATTCTTTTTGGGTGGTTTCAGATATTTAAAAAAAAATTACAACCATTAGAAAAACTGCTAACGTGACGGTAGGAAAGTGTCCCCCTTTATTGTGTTTTATGTCATATACATAAAATTTTATGATTTTTCCATTAAGGCTGTGCTTGATGCCGGGTACCCGGATACCCGACCGAAACCGTCATTACCCGGTTCCATTGTTCGGTTCCTATTAACCGTAAACGACTTTCCAAAAATTTGACTGAACATTTAAGCCACACAAATGGAAGTCTACGATTTTTTGTTGACATTTTTTGTGTGGGGAATGGGGGATGCTACTAGCCGTTTTTAATATAGAGCCGGGAAAATTATTACATTAAGTCCACATTTATTATGACTCTAGTAATTAAACAAGAGAAATATATTGGTTACTTTATACATTCGGGAGTATTTATGTGTTTTTACAAAATTGTTTACGGGTACCCAGGTATCTGAAGATTTCCACTTTCGGGTATGGCTGTGCTGGGCATCCAGATACCCGACAGGAAAATGTCATTACCCGGTTCCATTTTTCGGTTCAAATTACCCGTAAACGACTTTTTAAAATTCCAACTGAACATTTTAAGCCACACACTGTCCTTCACTGTTTGCTAACAAAATGAAGAAAACTTAGATGAAGGCTTCAGAAGAAACATTTGACGACAGCCTTTCACAGACTTGCCGGCTTTTGTTTGAAACTTATGTTCGTATTGGTTATTTTATACATTCGGGAATATTTTTGTGTTTTTACCAAATTGTTTACCCGAAGAGTTCCAATTTCGGGTATCCGGATCCCAAAATAACCGAAATGCACATGTAGCCTTACTTTCAAATGATATACATGTATGTCACAAAATAAAGGTCTGTACAGTACACATGATGTACATGTAATAGTGACGAACAAAACTATTATGGGTCGGCCTAATTATGGGGAATGCAATCATCATCATAGCCATGTACTTAATCCCTCTGTAAACAGGAATATTCCTTCGTAATTTTCTCATTCCAGACTCCAGGAATTATAATGTACGTACTTCAGTCAAGGTTCAATGACACTGTACGTATACATGTATGTACATACATGTACTAATGACATAAATTGTGTGGGGAAAAAAGAAAAACAAAAAAAAAAAAAAATTGTGGAGGTATAGAATTCAACGAATTTATAAAAACTTTAATCATGTTTCAATTCCTCACTGTTGTCAGAATAACAAGTCATTCATCAAAGAGCCGTGATTGTTATTGAATACAACATACAATCCATTGTACCCATACATGTATGTATACTAATGACATAAATTGTGTGGGGAAAAAAAATAAATAAATAAATAAAATTTGTAGAGGTATAGAATTCAACGAATTTATAAAAACTTTAATCATGTTTCAATTCTTCACTGTTGTTCATATTGTGTTCATATTGGTTATTTTATACATTCAGGAGTATCTATGTGTTTTTACAAAATTGTTTACAGGTACCTGGGTATCCAAAGATTTCCAATTTCGGGTATCCAGTTCCTGAAATAACCGAAATGGCACGGCCCAAATTTCGGGTATCCAGTTCCCTAAATAATCGAAAATGCACATGTAGCCTTACTTTCAAATGATATATATGACATAAAACACAATAAAGGGGGCCACTTTCCTACCGTCACGTTAGCAGTTTTTCTAATGGTTGTAATTTTTTTTTTTTATATTTGAAACAACCCAAAAAGAATTTCAACATTTGAATAGACATGCATGCTTATCCTAAAGATAATTTGAGTTGATTATTACTATTATTTTTTTAATTACCCTAAAATTTCCATCAACAAATGGACGGAAAAGTGAGGTAACTTTTTCCGTCCATTTTTTATGGAAATTTGAGGGTTAAAAAATAAATAAAAAAATAAAAATAAAAAATAAATCAACTCAAATTAGTTCTAGTATAAGCCTGCATGTCCATTCACATGTTGAAACACTTTTTGGTCGGTTTCAGGTACTTAAAAATAAATAACAACCATTGGAAAAACTGCTAACGTGATGGATGCAAAGTGGCCCCCTTTATTGTGTTTTATGTCGTATGTCACAAAATAAAGGTCTGTAGAGCTGTCAATGCATGACATGTACATTGTACTGTATGTGCCATTGTTTTTAACTAGTAATTTATCATACCGCTTCATAAATTAATTTATTCATTTTTAAAAAGATTTGCTGAAATACGAATATTAACCCTCCTACTCTAGGTGCACTTTAGTGGGAAGTTGTTTTGGTCAAAATCAGTCAATTGACTATTTTTGACTGTTGAATCAACTGTGCACACATGGGCACTGGTGACTTGTTTTGACCATTTGGGTAGCTGCCACACACTGTGCTATGACTGCTGGTGACTGATAAGATCATTATCAGCTTCAGGGGATCACTGACTTGTTTTGACTGAACAAACAATGATAGGGGTGCTGAAGGCTGCCAGTTTTTGACTGATAAATCAATGCAGGGACACTTAGGCTAGGAGTCAATGACTTGTTTTGACTGATAAATTAATTTATTTTGACCACCATCCACATTACATGTACCAATTAAAAACAGTCACCTCATTTTGACCAAAGTGCCTTTACCAGTCGAAAATGGTCAACTCATTTTGACCACCTTCAACATTGCATGATAATGCTTTTACCACTACCAGTCAAAAACAGTCGACCGTTTTTGACTGATTGATGTACTTGCTACACATTAGGTTTGACAGTGTTTGACAGGTCTGTAAGTGCTGTAGATATACACTGGCATGAACTTGGAAATTTTGACTGATTTTGACCCTTGTAGTAGTAGGAGGGTTAATTAATGTATAGAATAATTTATTTGAAAGCTATTTTCTTTCTTTCGACCACAACAATGTATAGAGTTAAACCAAAACAGATGGGAATGTAAGGATTCACATCCAATATTGAAACCTTTCATCTTGAAGACCTTAACTGTGACTTCTTTGCGCAAGCCCGCACGCCACTGACAATTATAAAGTTTTGGGAGAACAACAACCATTTGGCACAAACAGATGACGGGAAAATTGACGGAAAACTAAGAATTTACAACGAATATTGAAACCTTTCATCATGAAGACCTTAACTGTGATGTCATTGCACAAGACGTCTTTGCACAAGCCCCCAGGCCACAGCCAATTATAAAGATTTTGGAAAACATCAACCGTTTGGCGCAAAGACGATGGCAAAACAGATTGATTTACCCAGAGTAGGTATCTTTAAAGCATTCATTTTGAAGACTGTGCTTGACTGTGATGACTGATGACCATTTGACGAGTTCATACAGTGTTACCCTAGAGCCATTTAGGAAGAAAACAACAACTGTTTGGCACAAACAGAAGATGGGGGAAAACTGTCAGGAAAAATAAGGATTGACACAGAGTACACACTGCAGACATCTTTAAACCTTTCATGTTGAAGACCGTAACTGTGAGGACCAATGACTGTTTGGATCGTCTTTGCACAGTTCAGTCCCCAAGCCCTTATAAAAATGTGAGATAATATCGACCATTTGGCACAAACAGAAGATGGGAAAACTGACAGGAAATATAAGGATTTACAAGAAATAGGTAGCTTTAAACCTTTCAGTTTGAAGACCGTAAACTGTGATGACCGATGACCGTTTGACGAGTCCATACAGTATTACCCTAGAGCCATTGACAATTATCATTAGGGTTTGGAGAGAACAACAACCGTTTGGCACAGAAGATGAGGAGGAAGAATAAGAAAAAAAAAGAAGGTGTGTTTCTTCGTTGGAACGTTATTTGCGTACAGCTGCAGGCGTGTGTGCAAATTCACTTTAATATGCTCAATTCTCCACATTCAGCCCCTGGGTACTAACAAGGTTCTGTTCAGCTGGCAGCAGGCATTACAAATCCATCCCCTTATATGCAATTACAGCCACATGGTCCAGCAACCCCATCCCCTTGCCAATATATGGTATGCATGTCCCCCCCCCCCCCCCAATTACTTGTGTGGCATAATTTCCTTCCTATTTTTGATGGCGTTTCATCAGGGAATGATTTCATTCAAAAAACTTTGCATCTTAGCAATACATGTAACAACATGTTTAGGCAGAAATATTTGTGCGTGTGTGTAATTCTCTGTTTGAATAACAAATCTTGAATTTTGATTTTGAAATGTATACATTTGGGCAATTCTCCGGTAACGGAATGACGTCCATTCATGACCCAGCCAACATTTGCCCATCACCTAGAAAATATGTTTTATGCTAGACAACTAACCTGTGTATGAAATGGGAGCCAAGATCCAACAGATTCATTGGATACAAATGAACAACAACAAAAAATTCACCTGCTGGGTCACTTTAGGGAGGTCACAATTTCGGTAACGGAATTACAGCGAAGGACAAGCAGTTTTCAGGTCTTGCATAAATTAATAAATCTCTGTGAAGTTTAGTAATTTCCAAAAGGGGTGTTATTTGTAGTATATAGACTTTAGTAGGGTTAATAACTACAATGCAAAATAAAATTTGAAATATTATTCCTTTATTAAAAAAATGACCTTCAATCATGGTAACGGAATTACGTATTGTATTTGTACAGGTCTAAAAATAGTGCTAAATGCAAGGCAAAAACAGTCATAAAAAACAGTATTTTACTTGAATTTCTACATTTAGGAATATATCCATTTTGTGTTTTTTTATGATATATATGCAATAATGTTCTCACAAGTACATATCCTGAACATACATGTACATAATCTAATTAAATCATGCCAACTTAACAATTTCCAACCAAATTAATGAGCGTTGACTACAAGTACTGCCCATAAACACTGTACAAATACATGTACAATAGCATACTTTTGCATTCAAACTAAACATTGTGTAATATTTTTTAGGAAACAGTGTTTGTTAAAGTTTTTTTTATTGAATATTTATTAATTAACATTAAATAAAAGTTTGTCACAGAAGATGTCAAAAGTCACAGAAGATGTCAAAAGTCACAGAAGATGTCAAAAGTCACAGAAGATGTCAAAAGTCACAGTAAAAGTCATTGTAACAGTAATAAAAACTTGAATATAAGTGCAGTGCAAATCCGTAACCATGGTTACTGTAATTCTGTTACCGTATAATAAAGTACTAAGCAAATGTCCGAAAGTGAATTTTTTTTTATAAAACTTGTAGGGAGGTATTATTTAGAAAAAAACAATGTTGGGATTTTTATTTTTATTTTCTTTGCCCAAAAAATTACTTTTGTGCATTATTTTGGTAACGGAATTACGTGTGATTTTCTCATGTTTTATTTTTAAATTTTTGGAGAACACGAAAAAATTGTTTTTATTTTTTTACATACAAAAGTAATCTTTGGTACAATGGCTATCTAGAAACACAAACAATTTTTTTCCCACAAGGCCTCCACTAATCACAATGTCCAAGAGAATTAAATTTGAATTTTTAATGAAAATTCCACATTTTCAGACTTACATGTACTACCCAAAAATCCATATTTCTCCCAGAAAACATGAGTTTTTCGAATTCTAACCACTTGGACTGGATTCTCTATGAAATTCTGGTATAAAATCAATATAAAATATTCCTCTAAATATTGCTAATGTAAAATTTTGAAAAAAATTTTCTCTCCCATGGAGAATTGCCCATTTGTGTAGCATTTTGCCAAATTGTTCAGTGCATTTCAATCCCCGTCTCTCTCAACTTGAGTGCATGTTATGACACTGAGTGGTTTTTCTCTTCAGGAAGGTCCTCCGCAAAATGACATCCACAAACATCAGACCTGGGATTTTATTCTTGTAGGGGCAAGGCCACTCACTGTTCCAAAGATAACGGCACTTCCATTAGAATATCAGAATATCTATGGGAACATTATATGGGGAATCAAGACTAAGACCATGGCAACAGAGGCCATGGCCTCTGTAGCATCCATGAAAATCCAGACCTGATGTATCCCTAATGCCTTTTGCAGTTTGGTTTCCAAGGGAATTTACAGTTGTAAACATATGTAATGATAATTTATCATGTAATTGTAGTAGGGCTGTGCTGAATAACCGAATATTCGATTGATGGTTCGAATATCCGGTTGCTTTTTTTCCAGTTCGAATTTTCAAAGAAAAAAAGCAGCTTCCGCAGAAAATAAGTTTACATTAATTTTTTTTCTTCTTCTTATTGGAGTTTCCATCATTATCACCCCCCCCCCCCTTCCCCCCATCATCATCTCGTCTACATTAGCAAGTCCATCCTATTCACAATGTTATTTGCATGGTGTAGACCAGGCTATGTCAGGCCTTATCTGTTGTGCATGCTCGTTGTATCACGTGGCACAATCACCAATCGGCAGCCTTCGAATATCGAATATTAGATCAAAATCAAAATCCGAATATCCGGTTACCAAATTATTCAAAAACGCACAGCCCTAAATTATATATTACATTCACCGATGGTAAAGACATGACTTATCAAAATCAGACCAGCGCTTACACGTGCCAGATGTTCGCCAGCCAGCGTGCGACGCGCATTTGAACCAATCAGAGTGACAAAGATTGTTTCGCATCACGCTGACTCATGTTCTTTGAAATTGTTTCATATTATCTCAATATATGCAGATTTTTACATGGCAAAAAATCTATACTAGTGTACATTAACCCTAACTCCCTAGGCCCATTTGCTTACACATAACCTGAATCCTTCCTAACTCCCTAGGCCCATTTGCTTACACATAACCTGAATCCTTCCTAACTCCCTAGGCCCATTTGCTTACACATAACCTGAATCCTTCCTAACTCCCTAGGCCCATTTGCTTACACATAACCTGAATCCTTCCTAACTCCCTAGGCCCATTTCCTTACACATAACCTGAATCCTCCAAAATCCTTCAGTAGTAAAGCAAGCACATGACATGTACAATTAAATGTATGCACACATGTGTTTCTAATCTGTGATACACTGTACATGTACATGGCCAGTGACCCTCCCTGCATGCATGGAGCAATAAACAGTGTCCACTGACCCAAGCACTGACCTTGCAATCACTACAACAAACATGGATATGTACAAGTACCATGGAAAGTCAAGTATGCCTAATAACCTCAATCCTCCAAAATCCTTCACTTTAGCAAAGAGCATGTAGCATGTAACCTCAATCCTTCGAAATCCTTCACTTTAGCAAAGAGGATTTTGGAGGATTTGGGAAGGTTAGGATTAAACGACATTGGACACCGAAATATGAACTAAATGTACTTTTACATGAGAAGTACATTGTGTACTACAAAGAAATTGTATAGATAATAAACAGTTGGTACGACATAACATTGTGATGTTTACATGTATATGTGCGACTGCATGTGTAGTATGGTACCTGACGCATGTTGCACACATGTACAGTATATCATGGACGGGGAGATGGAAGCCAGATCTTATTTTGCCAGGCTATGTAGCTGCTTTCAGAATACCACTCGAAAAAGTGCCGGCCGCATATCTTCCTCTTGGTTTATGATTAAAATTATGACATATTTTATATAGTCTACAAACATCAACTGTTCCTCTTATTGCCAGAACGTAGACCGCAATTCTTTTATTTTGTTAAGAAAAATGATGCTAAAATCCATTATTTGTGCTGTTTCGGCAATTCTGAGTAGACTTTTTTATTTTTAATTGACCCCCTCATAATGTAGCTCTTGATGCCCCCTTTCAAATGATGCCATTTTAATAATGGTACGGTCCTGGGAACCTGTGCGGCAACACTGTGATTTCGAACTTTTTTAGCTCTTCAGAGTGGCGTACATGTAACTAATTACCATGTAATGACATGAAATTTGGAGACAATTTGCCTTTTAAAAACAAACTCCTGCGATATTTTAATTAAAAAGGGACGATATATATACGTATTTAATATCGGCTATATTTTTTAGAATATCGTCAATATGGCGATATTTCTATATCTTCTAAACCGATAATTTAGCTGATAATGTTTTGAACATCGTATCGTAAGGATATTATCGTGACAATTGTCCAGGCCTACTCACAAGGGAGACAATTACCTAGGGCTACACAGCAAAATGCTTCGTAATCTTCTCAATTTGCTACACAAATTTCAAGGACTGCATTACAAATTAAGCATTACGTGTACACACACAAAATATTTCTGAAAAAAATAAATGCTATTCAAAAGTGTTGAACGATACTGTAGATTCATTTTTTTTCCTCATTTATTTCTAACTGTAAAATGATTTTTTAAATTCAATCATGTGGGGAAACTGACAGTGAGCAGAGGAAAATTAATAGAAAAGTGATTTGAATAGATATTATACATGTACATGTACATGAAGTTTACTAAAAAATATAAACAAGTTAGCATTTATTTGTGAAATTATTGCATCATGATAAGTAATATTGAGTATGCAGTGCTATACACACGTCGGTGTATGGCTAAATTAAATCAAATATTGATTTCTTTTTATTATTATTTTTTTTTTTTAACCCTCCTACTTGATCCACCATTTGAAACCATTCGCTTTTGTGGTTTTGAATGATGAAATAACTGTGTACAGCATTGATTCCCCCAAATGGTTTTGAATGGTACATGTAGGTCAGCTAATACAAAACCTTGTTTGGATACTTCTAAGTGGTGAATCAATGGACCCTCTATGCATTTGAATGGATTTTAATGGTAGTAAAGCTTGCTACCAACACTGTTCAAATGGTAACACCATGTGTGTACAAAACCAATGGGCATTTTGGTAAGTGGAAATTTTGAATGGTTTCAAATGGTCAAACAGTAGGAGGGTTAATATGTGGATGGAGGGCAAAAATCTAATCAACAACTTGTCATTAGAGTTCACTAATGGACAACAAATGAAGCATTGTGGATGGAGACATGACGTACATGTACGTGTACATGACAATACATAAATTAGTGACACTGCTTGTACATATATGTAATTTGTATTCTCATCAGATGTCCTGATGACAGGATAGGATCAAGCTTTCAGCATCACCCATTTCACACTTTAACAGGGGGTATATTTTGAAGCGTGAAGCTGGCCTGTGCAGTGGACACGGGTTCAAGATGTAACCTCCATGCTTTCAATCATCCTGCGGGCCGATTGCAGCACTTGCTTAATTCAAAGTGAATTTCGAGTGCCATTTGTGGTATGATCAAGCTTGATTTTCAATTAGGGCTGTGCCGGGTATCCGGATACCCGACCAAAACTGTCATTACCCGGTTCCGTTTTTCGGTTCAGAGTACCCGTAAACAACTTTTTAAAATTGGGACTTACCATTTCAGTGGTGTGAACAGAATTTTTTTTACTATTGAACAATGTAATGTTTACACTTTTAGGAGCAATTTTATTCAAGATTTCCATACACTTTTGTCCAACTGATACATTGTATCCAATCATTAAGACTCAAATAGCCTGGCTGCTGCATGCTACAAACAAAATTACTGCTCAGGATGGAATGTTTGCCTATTGTTCACAGTAATTGGATTAGTGGGACAATAACTGCTGCTTTATGGCTACACTGGAGTGTGCACCACAATGTGTTAATAGAGGGGATTTTATTATAGGGGACTTCCACATTAATTGTTTTCCTAATAAAAAAAGTAGTGTTGAAATTGGTTTTGTTATGTAATTATTTTGATGTGCCACTGACCATCCCTCAGCATATCACCAACATAAATTTACATTTATTTACCCGGCGATACCGAGCTCTCTTGTGTATTACATTTGCCGACAAGGTGACAGTTTGTTTCAAAAGAAAGACATAAAAAAGGAGGTGTTAATTCGGTCATTGTCTTTGAAACCAACAGTAGGATCCATAATCAGTCGGATTTGAAAGGTATTATTGGTTGCGGGTTTGATCCTTTCAATTGGGCAGCATATTTTTACAATCACCTACATTGTAATCTCCTATCAGTTGAAAAGACATTTATGAGGGACGAAATGCGGTTGCTTATGATGAGCTGCGAATTATGGATCGTCAAACATTGATGGAGGGGACAAATTGGCTGAATACTAATTAAAAAGTAGACAAAACTTACACCGATACGTTTTGTTAAGTTATTTTTTGATGAGTGCGCATCCTAAATTTTAGACTCATTTCTTGACTGACCGATCAACACGATGTCACATTCAACAGGGAATAGTCAAGTTTGGTCCCATTTTGAGAAAAAGGGGCCCAAATTGGTAAAATTCATTCTTTCAAGAAACAAGGTTTATTGACAGGTTTATTGACATTTCACTAAAGTTCATTGTGATAGAAACATATTAATATTCAAGTTCTGATTTTAGATTCGTAAATTTTTTACAGTTTGTTAGTTTCATAATATCAAATATTATTTTACGCAAAATTATATCATGTCCTTATCCAAAGCCAACATGGCGTACAGGATATTCTTATTTAGAAGGCAGGGGTGCAGCAAGGTGCAAGCACACGAATCGTTTTCCCACAACGGGTTAGTTCCGCCCACATCGACTTTGACCAATGACATTATGTAACACGTGTTTTATGACATAAACATTAACCCTAACCCTCCAGGGTATTTTGGCTAGAAACCCTGCCAGACGCATCAGATTGCATCGTTTGTCAAAGTGACTTGGCTGCCCAGTGCAGCAAGATCCATCTGGTCACAAATCTCAAGGCCGAACTACCTCCGAGTCTGTGGTCACCAAATGCAGCAGGATACAACTCTGGCATTGTTCAATGGGACCAGCTCTCAATAGCCTCAGACTTGGCTGCTTATGCACTGGTGTTGACAGCTGAATGCATCAAAGTGCACCAGACTTTTCCACCTGATGCGCTGTGCTGCGTCTGGCAGGGTTAGGGTTAAAGTCAACTTGCTATACGCATGCGCTCTGATCCAAAGCCAACATGGCGTACGGGATATCCTTATTTAGAAGGCAGGGGTGCAGCAAGGTGCAAGCACATGAATCGTTTTCCCACAACGAGTTAGTTCCGCCCACATCGCCTTTGACCAATGACATTATTCAACACGTGTTTTGTGACATGAACATTAAAGTCAACTTGCTATACGCATGCGCTCTGATCCAAAGCCAACATGGCGTACGGGATATCCTTATTTAGAAGGCAGGCGCGCGCAAGCATCTAATCGTTTTCCCACAACGGGTTAGTTCCGCCCACATCGCCTTTGACCAATGACATTATTCAACACGTGTTTTGTGACATGAACATTAAAGTCAACTTGCTATACGCATGCGCTCTGATCCAAAGCCAACATGGCGTACGGGATATCCTTCTTTAGAAGGCAGGGGCGCGGCAAGGTGCAAGCACATGAATCGTTTTCCCACAACGAGTTAGTTCCGCCCACATCGCCTTTGACCAATGACATTATTCAACACGTGTTTTGTGACATGAACATTAAAGTCAACTTGCTATACGCATGCGCTCTGATCCAAAGCCAACATGGCGTACGGGATATCCTTCTTTAGAAGGCAGGGGCGCGGCAAGGTGCAAGCACATGAATCGTTTTCCCACAACGAGTTAGTTCCGCCCACATCGCCTTTGACCAATGACATTATTCAACACGTGTTTTGTGACATGAACATTAAAGTCAACTTGCTATACGCATGCGCTCTGATCCAAAGCCAACATGGCGTACGGGATATCCTTATTTAGAAGGCAGGGGCGCGGCAAGGCGCAAGCATACGAATCGTTTTCCCACAACGGATTAGTTCCGCCCACATCGCCTTTGACCAATGACATTATTCAACACGTGTTTTGTGACATAAACATTAAAGTCAACTTGCTATACGCATGCGCTCTGATCACGCACACACCAGTGATTATTGTCTTCTGATGCAAGATGGTTGGTAGTCACTCCCTGACACAGTCACGTGTGAGGCCGCTGTAGCTGTGTGATGCACCGGCCATGCGTGCGCGCGTGTGATCAATTAGGCTTTCTTTTGTAAATTGGGTTATTAAAGACACTTTTGTAGCAATTTTTATGGTTTTATTTCAGAATTAACTTTCCGTAAATACAATATTTTGTCACCAAGGTGTTATACTTTAATAAAGATCGCATTAAATATGGTATCCTCTGTATTAAAAAGGTCAATTTTGTTAACGTTTACATGTATTTGTACACCAAAGAAGGCATGTTTTCAACAAGAATGAAAACGGGTATCCGGGTATGCGAACTTTCCTGATTTCGGGTATCAGGTTCCAAAAATATCCCAAAACGCACAGCCCTATTTTCGATTATTAAAAATTCGTAGGGAAAATGAGTGGCTCACCGTGGTTGAAAGGGCGAGCATATTGTATGCCAAAATGATTCTGAAACTCACCACCACGTGAATGTTAATTTGGTTAAATGTTATAAAACGAAGTCAGTAACGTTTCTATAGTTCCTACATGTAAACGCACTTCCAATAAGGCTGTTGGGTGCAGAACAGTATAATGCCTATGACGCTGTATAGTGATGGTAAAAAGCGCACACGTATGTGAACTGAACATGGTACTACTTGTGTATAGTGGGTGGCGTAATTGCTCAGAAAAAACGAATGTTCAAAGCTAAAAAACTGGGAGGGTGTTTGCATGCACATATAGCATTTGGGGCATTGTGGTGAAAATCCTTACGGATCGTTGGAAAATAAAGTTGCATGCACGGCATTTCCACATGTAAAACCACATGCACTGGTGCATGCGTGTACCATTGCATCAACACCGTCGCGTGGTGAAGTCATCGTTGCCAACGTACCGTACGTCGGACGGCTTACCCCCGGTGCGGTCTGGACATACGGAAACAAACCCTGTCGCAATATTTGTGTCGCAATATTTGTATCGCAAAATTCCGTCGTAGATTGTCCAAATTACACCACATTGCAATACAGGGGAAATCGTTCACTGTAGAATACTTGGACACTTTACAAATACACTGCAAAATCCCCTTATATGAATGTATGAATTACAAAAGAAAATGAACAAAATCTGCGAGTCCCTCATAATAAAAAAACAACATTGTAGGCATACATTGTACCTACAATCTGAATGGAAACTTCCAGAAGAGCTCCTGTGTACACGTGTATACAGAAGCTCTTCTCGAAGTTAACATTCAGATTGTACATGTACACATGTTACCAATCCATGTGTGCGCGGCAGCAGTAGATTTATGAATATTCATATATTTGACCAATCAGAATACCAGAGAATTTGCCACAGGCCATACGTGTACAAACGTGTTGCAACTTATTTGGACTCACCCTCATACTCATGGTGATTCACTGCTGCCAGTGGCAAATACGTTATACAATGGGATCAAGGTAGTTGATGCGGTATAATACACAGTACATGCTATGAATTAACCCTAAACCCCCCACCACGCCACCTCCCACCCACCCCCCCCCCCACCCACCCCGCCTCCGCTCCCCCATCACCAAAATCCATCAACATGCAGTAAAAAGGTACCCCAATTGTTGTATGGTGTGGCTATACACAGTCCTGAATCCAACAAAAGCAGCCGGCGGAGTTTGATGGATTTGGTACACATGGCTACATGCTCTATTCTCTGGGCTATACTATGGAGTACTGAATCCAACAAAACCAGGCAAAACCAGAGGGTGGATTTTGGAGGATTTGTGGATTTTGGCGCCCACACAAATACGATCAATCTATGAACTGATCCAATGTCTATTCAGACTAAGACTAAACAATACAATTTGGGAGTAGCAAGGGGTTACATATGATATGTCATCCACCATTTAAGCAAGATTACATTTGTTGATGTTTTTCTTAAACTTAAATAGATCGTAAGTTGGTGGAAAGGAATCAGCTGGAAGGGCGTTCCATTGTAATGCTGTTCTAGGGAAGAAGCGATCCAAATGGAACTTACTCTTGATTTTGGGGAGTCGAAGATAGTGAGGGTGTTCACCTGCTTGTTTTGCAAACATTATGACAATTAAATAAATAACCTGTGAAATTTATGTGATAAAAATAACAATTAAATTGCATAATTCCATTACAGATTACTCAAGCGCCTATATCCTGCAGTTAGCCCATGACAGTCTGATCCGTCACATGTTTAATCATGCAGCAGAACCAGTGAGACTTGTCATGAAGCGCTTACAGACAATAACTGTCAAAACGTTGACGTCAAATGATGTGATAAAATTTAAAACGGAAACGTAATCAAATGCATCAGCGCTTCTTGCCATCACTGGTGTTAGCCCAATGGTTCCAACTGTGGTTTAACCTTTGACCAGCTCTTTTAACCAGTGGGACTGAGGAATGAATTTGTTAAAATTTGTGCATTTGTTTGTTTGTTTTATTTTCATATCATAACAATTCACAGTAATACATGTACTGTATAATGTATAAATTCAATTAGATAGTACAAACACGCAATGAAAATAAATAGTTGTTCATCAGTTAAAAACAGTCAGTTGACTGATTTTGACCACTATAGCAACATGTACATGTACTTGCGACAAAAGTTCAGCTACAATAGGAGGTTTACATGTATATGTCGCCCATATCTTTAACCATTGGCGGTCAATGTTTTTCATTAACCCTAACTCCCTAGGCCCATTTGCTTACACATAACCTGAATCCTTCCTAACTCCCTAGGCCCATTTGCTTACACATAACCTGAATCCTCCAAAATCCTTCAGTAGTAAAGCAAGCACATGACATGTATGCACACATGTGTTTCTAATCTGTGATACATGTACATGGCCAGGGACCCTCCCTGCATGTATGGAGCAATAAACAGTGTCCACTGACCCAAGCACTGACCTTGCAATCACTACAACAAACATGGATGTACATGTACCATGGAAAGGCAAGTATGCCTAATAACCTCAATCCTCCAAAATCCTCCAATCCTCGCAAAGAGCATGTAGCGTAACCTCAATCCTCCAAAATCCTTCACTTTAGCAAAGAGCATGTAGCATGTAACCTCAATCCTTCAAAATCCTTCACTTCAGCAAGGAGGATTTTGTAGGAGTTGGGAAGGTTAGGGTTAACTGGTTGGTTGTTACCATAGAAGTAGTACCTACTTGTACTCAAGTACACTTCCTGGTACTTGTACTCAATGTCTTACTCATGAAAAAGTACTCGACTACAACCACAGAGAATAGAGTACTCGTACTCATTCTTGTACATTTTTCTGTACTTTTACTCATACCAAGGGTGTGATTGGGCAGTTTTGAAAAATCCACGTAAATTTTGCTAGGGGTATTGCGGCCGCTGTTGTGAACAGCGCTGGGGTGAAATCTATAGTTCTGATCGTTTTCTTTGCTTTCCTTTAATGGTGAAATCTTTAAAATCCAGAGGATCACAACATTGCGATTTGTAAAAATCCAGAAATCCAGAAAAATCTGGACAAATCACACCCCTGTCATACTCGGGATAAAGTACTCGAGTACAACTACAGAGAATAGAGTACTCGTTCTTGTACTCGAGTACGTACTCATACTCGGGATAAAGTACTCGAGTACAACTATAGAGAATAGAGTACTCGTTCTTGCACTCGAGTACGTTTTTCTGTTTGTACTCATACTCGGGATACAGTACTCGAGTACAACTATTAGAGAATAGAGTACTCGTTCTTGTACTCGAGTACGTACTCATACTCGGGATAAAGTACTCGAGTACAACTATAGAGAATAGAGTACTCGTTCTTGCACTCGAGTACGTTTTTCTGTTTGTACTCATACTCGGGATAAAGTACTCGAGTACAACTATTAGAGAATAGAGTACTCGTTCTTGTACTCGAGTACGTACTCATACTCGGGATAAAGTACTCGAGTACAACTACAGAGAATAGAGTACTCGTTCTTGTACTCGAGTACGTACTCATACTCGGGATGAAGTACTCGAGTACAACTATAGAGAATAGAGTACTGGTTCTTGTACTCGAGTACATTTTTCTGTTTGTACTCATACTCGGGATAAAGTACTCGAGTACAACTACAGAGAATAGAGTACTGGTTCTTGTACTCGAGTACATTTTTCTGTTTGTACTCATACTCGGGATAAAGTACTTGAGTACAACTATAGAGAATAGAGTACTCGTTCTTGTACTCGAGTACATTTTTCTGTTCGTACTCATACTCGGGATAAAGTACTCGAGTACAACTACAGAGAATAGAGTACTCGTTCTTGTACTCGAGTACATTTTTCTGTTTGTACTCATACTCGGGATAAAGTACTCGAGTACAACTGTAGAGAATAGAGGACTCGTTCTTGTACTCGAGTACATTTTTCTGTTTGTACTCATACTCGGGATAAAGTACTCGAGTACAACTATAGACACATGATAGAGAATAGAGTACTCGTTCTTGTACTCGAGTACATTTTTCTGTTTGTACTCATACTCGGGATAAAGTACTCGAGTACAACTATAGAGAATAGAGGACTTGTTCTTGTACTCGAGTACATTTTTCTGTTTGTACTCATACTCGGGATAAAGTACTCGAGTACAACTATAGACACATGATAGAGAATAGAGGACTTGTTCTTGTACTCGAGTACATTTTTCTGTTTGTACTCATACTCGGGATAAAGTACTCGAGTACAACTATAGACACATGATAGAGAATAGAGGACTCGTTCTTGTACTCGAGTACAGTTTTCTGTTTGTACTCATACTCGGGATAAAGTACTCGAGTACAACTATAGACACATGATAGAGAATAGAGGACTTGTTCTTGTACTCGAGTACATTTTTCTGTTTGTACTCATACTCGGGATAAAGTATTCGAGTACAACTATAGAGAATAGAGGACTTGTTCTTGTACTCTAGTACGTTTTTCTGTTTGTACTCATACTCGGGATAAAGTACTCGAGTACAACTATAGAGAATAGAGTACTCGTTCTTGTACTCGAGTACATTTTTCGGTTTGTACTCATACTCGGGATAAAGTACTCGAGTACAACTATAGAGAATAGAGTACTCGTTCTTGTACTCGAGTACGTTTTTCTGTATATGGCAGGTTCTTTAAAATATGGTCTAATATATAGTAATGGGGAACACTGCTCAGATTTTTTAAGCTGTGCATTTTAAAACCAATTATGTCCGAATAACAGGTTAACAGACACATGATTAATCATTATGTACAACATTGGTACATGTATTTCAATCCCCTCACTTAATCTGGAATTCGAAAAAAAATTCTCGAACGTCAGTATTTTTTACGGAAATTCACTACCTGAATTTTTTTTCTTTTATTAGAGTTTAAATAAAACCTCATGGATTGCTGAGGATTTGATTTTTTCAGTATAGAAATGTTGTAGATGATCTATTTCTGTGTATTCATGACATGGAATGAATTAAAATGAAGTTCAAGAATCCACACAGTTGCCGTTATTTTTAAAAGTTGCGAACGTCATGGATTTCCGTCAAGATGTCAACAATAAGAAAAATGTGAAATTTGACAAGAAATAAAACATTCCACGAACTCGCTGATTTGCTGTTTTATATTTAAAACTATTCAGATTAATTCACAATATCAACAAAATTATTTACTACTAAGCAATTCACGCTAAAGCAACTGAACTTTTTCTATAACGCAAAACTGTCTCGTCCGTCCAACGATCAACTGTCGATCGAACGTTAATCCTGGTTTCGTGTTAAACTTGACCCCGACCATGACGACGCACACTTCTTTCTTTTTATGCATTACTAGCAACTCTCACATCGGTAAGTAACGAACTCCGCTGTTTCCCCTGGGTACGATAGGTCATCTTAATATAGATCTGTCAAAAAACTGACGTACGACAAAGATGACGTAAGAGAACCGATTCACACCACCAGATTTATATTACGAATGCCGCCGAAGCATAACCGGAACTATAAATTCGTAGCACATGAACGTTGACAGCTAGCGAAGTGATCGGCCGCTACGTGGAATATTCGTGCGCAGCGCGCACGACACAATAATGTTGCGAACGTCAGTTTTTTGACATTTGTTTTCTAACGTCATTTATTTGACAGACTATTTAAAAAAGTATCGAACGTCAGGATTTTGTTGAAGGATATGTATCGAACGTCATATTTACGGACATAAATTAAGTTGGTTTAAACCAGATTGTGAAAATGACAGATTACAAATGTAGAAGTATGCTCATGGACCCAAACAATTGTGCCGTTTATTGATAGAAAGGAACGTAAATTTTCACAATTATTAAATAAAATCTATTTCTGCCTTTGATAACTGAGAGTTGCAATGAATGTATTAAATTGTTCACGTAGATGGTTATTACTTTTGGTAAGTAGTAATACCATTAATACTATTAATACCAGTCAGCATAAAAAGGATCGACGTTACTTTAATTTTGTTGTAGGCCGAGCAAAGGTATGTCTATGGTGTTTTACCCTCTAAATCGACCAATTAATCATCGGTATAGACCACTTGCACATGCGGCATGTATCTATCTTGTTAGTCATTTTGGGAGTCCAATCGGTACACTTAAAGTGCAAATTGTCTTGCAACAAGGGGGTGGTGTCACTATCTATTCCAGGAAAGATGTAACAATGATGACTGAAGTTTTGAAATATTTGACTGTTGATGTTTGCCGACATTGTAAAAGTTGTTAATTCATTAAAGTTCATTATTGATTATTGTTGCTGTTTAATTAAAACCAGTTGACGTCGGGAATATACAAAGTTTTCCGGTCCCCCGTGCAGGATTATTTTCAGTGAAAAATCGGAAAACAATTATAGCCATTACAAAATGTTCATGTCAAAGAAACTATGGAAGGACGACAAAATAAAAGCGTTTTCTCATTGACATTTTGAGTTTTAATTATCATTGTTACGCCCGATTCATAACGATTCATTTTATCAACGTCACTGAAATATTCTTTGCGTCCCCGTTTGATATAGGGGATTTGTTCGACTCATTAAATTTCGCTTCCTTTGAACTGTACTTGGGCGAACTCATAATCTCAGAGAAGCTCTGGAATATGGAGAAACTTCTGTGTAACTATTCACCAAACAGCGACAGGTCAAACAAATTTTCTTCATGTCGAAGTATACCGTCTTCCGTTGCATTAGGTACCACAATGAGTGTCAATGAACACGAGGTATAGGTACGAAAAGTGTCCGAGTAAATTCGCAAACGTCATTTACTTCCGTCAATGCGTACTGTATCAATGGTATCCGGCTGGAATACCACACTACTGCCATGAAACTAACGATCTACGGGGTACCAGTCTACAGGAAACATCGTGGCGGTGACGGACAATAATGGCAGTGCGAAGTGGTTTTTGCAAGACGTTTTGAAGCTGCCAATAAATGATTTTATGAAAATGATTTGTTGTTTTAACAAATCTGAAACTTGAAAAAGATCTGGAACAAAACATTGAAGCCCTGTTCGCAACAACGCCAGAAGTAAACATTGATACTGGAACATTTTACATTGTTCAAAAATCTCGAACGTCATTGTATCGAACGTCATTGTATCGAACGTCATTCAATGTCTGTCAAAATTTTCGAACGTCATCGTAAATCCGTCAATTATGACGTTCGAAACAACGGCGTTCAAGACATCGTATCTTTTTTAAACAACATGACAAAGTGATTGTTTTTGATTGAGGTAAGGTACAAAGGATTGTTAACATGCATGGCAAATTGCATTTGTGTTCTGCCAGTAATAAATAAATGCAAGTCAATATTTGTCTTGATTTTCCGTCAAAATTATGCACGTGTGTTGTGTAATGCACGTAAAAGAATGCGCCTTGAGCACCACTTAGTTGGTGGATACGTGCGCTATATAAGTCCACACATTATTATTATTATTATTACTTCTTTATCATGCTGAATTTTGTGTGTGTGTTATTTCCTTTGATATTTGTAACTTTTATTTGAAAGTACGCTCATAGGCACTAGCAGAAAAACATATTTTATTGGTTCTTAACAACTGCTGCACCAATTTGACATAACACTTGTAATTGCTTTGACTTTAATAGATAAATACTACAGATGCTAAAACGGTCATATCAAGCCAAAATTTGACTAAATTATCCCCACAAATACATTTTTAGAAACTTTAAGGTGCATTTCAAAATGTAAAATATTATTTGGAATAAATAACTGATTTTTGAAAAATTTCAAATGAGGTAGTAAATTGGTCCACCTTTTGAAGAACCTGCCATATGTATGTTTCTATTATGAGATCTCCCCTGACCCTCTTCTCTTCTAGTGATTTCAACATTATACATTAACCCTTTCCATGCACAATGCAACACAATGCATCAATTGTAAAATTCTGTTTGATCTTGTTGATGTGAGCAGATAGAGAACTTTTGTTCAAGATTGCTGATGGATCTTGTTGCACTCAGCAGGCCTCAAACTTGGGACAACTGATGAATGTTTTTGCCTTGAGTGTGTCTAGCCAGGTATTGAAGGAGGAATTAGCCCTATTACTACAACTGTGGCAAGTAGCTATACGTACACGTAAGTGGTCAAAATTAGTTACCTCTCGACTGTTTTTGACTATGAACCAAACTATGCACACAGGGGCATTGTTGACTGGTTTTGACTGTCATTTTGACCACCATTAACAATACAAGATATAATATTTTTACTGGTCAAAACAGTCAACTCATTTTGACCTGTAAATCAGGAGTGTGATTTGACAAAAGTAAAAAAAATCCTGAAAAATGGGTAGCGGGCCTGGGTCTCCCTTTGGTCTAGAGGACAAAGCCCCCTGAACCTCCTGGATGTTTAATTTTGGAGGATTTACAGACTCACTAACAAGAAACTAGAAGTAGGGTTTTCAGGTGAAAAATTATTCCTAAACCAATATGCTCAATATTTATATCAAATTAAAGGTCTTGATGAAAGAAATCTAATGGTTTTTAAATCAAGAAAATCGGACGAGTAGTTTTTTGAGGAATCCTGTTTTATTTAATCAAATATACAGCATTCGATGAAGCCCGACTGTCCATATACACTGTGTACATCCCTAATGGCACCAAAACCGTTGAATCAGCCTACACACACTGTGATACACATGCACAGCGTTCGTGCTCGTTTCCCTCATAAGAGCTTTTGAAAGGGTGTAAAAATTACACTCTCCGCTCAAAACTAAACACATTTACGGCTCAAAACTTTCACATATGATAGAAAAGAGGTGTAAAATTCATTCAGACATCGCTCTTACCTTTCAACTTAAAAATTTCACCTCGAAAAACGGTGTTTAATTTTTATCTCTTCATAACTTCGGTTGTAGAGTAGCTGTGGAGATCGAGCAAGCATGGGTATGTAAAGGAGCCCTTTGACTCTGTAGGGAAACCCGTTTTCATGTCAATCACAATGTACTCGGGCGCGGAGACAGCTCCGAAGTGGATGCCCTCAGCAGAGCGCGGCAAATTTTACGGGCCGAATGCACCCAATCTCGGAACACTTCGCGAAAGGCTGGGCAGGACGAGAGTGGTTCATTCATAAAAACCTAGCCTTTCGCACGTACTTCCGATTGCTATTTTATGTACATTGTTGGATAGCTGAGACTATAAGCTTTCCAATGAGCTATTACATGTAAGATTTCGACAGATAAAAGTAATAGAATTTTTTTATTTAAAATTTTGATGTTTTTTGTTGCGGGCGATGCACTGTGCGTGTGGAAGGCTTCGGTCAAGCACGTACAAACTGAAAACCCTACTAAAAGTACTAGAAGTTTGAACATAATACAGGCTACTTCTTTCTTTTCTTGGTGGCTACTTCTCTTCTTTCAAGAACATTTTGAGGCAAAGGGAGATTTGTGAAAAATCCTGAAATCAGGAAAAATCCTGAGAAATCACCTGGTAAATGTATACTACACTACACATAACGTTAAGGTTTGAAAGTGTTTGAATTTTAAGTGCACTATAAAATGGTGACTGATTTTGACCCTTACAGTCGAATGGCGTATCTGACCGCCACTTTTTCTCATTAAATATAACCAATAATGTAATAAATTACCTACCTAGTAAGGTGGAGAACATATGGATGATGATAGACATATACTTCAAATTATTCCAGGATATTTATTTCATGAAAAATCAGGCATTTTTGGTATACGATGACTTCCTCAGTCATGTCAGTCTGATCTTGTCAACTCCCACATTAGTGACCAACACGGTCATTATACATGTATGCTCAGTGGAAACTATAATAGGATCCTTCTATTTTCTGAAGGGGAAGATTTTTTTATGAGGAAAATCAAGTCTGAAAACCATCATAAAAGTGGATTTTAAAGATAGTTTTCGCTTTCTGTACCCCCAAAAAAAATCGATGGAATCATTTTTTAACTGGTTAGTGGTTTGGTTGAAAAAAAATTCAAAAAAACCCTTAAAAAGTGGCTGTCGGACACGACATTCTTTCCGTATTTTCATACATGTATGATGTGGATGTAATCGAACATCCCTTCCACCATTCCAGTTGCTCTCCTTTGAACATAGGATAGTAATGTAGGTTAGTAATGTTTTTCTATAGATCGGTGCCCAAACCTAAATGCAGTAAGTTCTCCAAATGAGATGAGCTCCGACATGTCAAATGAAAAGCAGATGCATTCGTGCAGAGCATGTATATCAGCCAGTGGGACCCTCTTTTGACCTCATCAACGAAGGCACCCTCTAGAACTAGTCTATGACATTTAACTTCATATGTAACCACTACAGGTGTTATATTAGGCACAGGCTATATTTACGCCGCCGTAAACGATCTCTGAGCGCTATATTTACGCCATTTCTCTAGCGCATGGATTTCGGACTTCCTTGAGAGCCACAAATCAGAAAAAAAGGTAGTACTGTCCATTTAAATGTTGGAATAAATTTTTAGTAAAAAAAGAATATTCTTATTTTTTGGGATGAAAAAAAAATTCGAAAAAAGCGTCACCAGGTATCGAACGCACAGCGTGTCGATAGCGATGCGGGATCGTTTCCACTCGGCTACGAGGATGTGGACGATTGACTCAGTAATTTAATAGGCTACGTTATATGTCAGCTTCTCGCGTCAAAGAGGGCGCATGCGCTACAGAAATGGCGTAAATATAGCGCTCAGTCAGAGATCGTTTACGGCGGCGTAAATATAGCCTGTACGTATATATATATTATGGTGATATAACAAATTTAAAGGAAAAGTAAAGTTCTACAAAAGGTACAGGTGCAGTCAGTGTAGTGTATGAATATTTACATGAATATATACATGGAAATGAAGTTTGCCATTATTATTGTACAGACACATGACAGAGTACAATTCAGGTTTTACAACACGGTGCATCATTCATACTCACACTTCCAGAATTCGATCTCCCTTCGTGACTCCGGCCTTCTCCGCCGCCCCTCCCTCCAACACCGCGCTGACGTGCTGCAGCGGCGCGTACAACTCCCCATTGATGCTCTTCAGTTGCCCTCCCTCGCTGACCTGACCCCTCACGTTAAACCCAAAGCCAGTCTCACTTTTGGAGATGGTGACAACCCGGGGTTTGTTGGCTTTCTGCGCGCTCGGGGAGGAGCGCTCAGATGCAGATGATCCACCGTCCTCGTCGTCCGCCATGTTCACGTACACATGTCAATTTGGCAGGTTCTGTGTACAGCAGGGAAGGCTCCGGCGATGGGTGTTTCATTGATTTGGTCAATTCTCAGATGCAGTCTTTTTGCATTCAATGCATGTGACTTATTTGGAAATTCTAAGAGGGAATTTATTTGTCGACACCGAATCAGAAGAGGTTATATATCAGAATAATTTGTTTGTAGTTTGGAGCAATTCCTCTATTTAGCTGTAAATTTCAACATACGGATGTAGGCATGTCATGTGACCTTTCTCCAACTGGTCCGACTTCGTTTCCAGAGGGCGTCCTACTTAAAAACAATAGCATATGCACAAGTGTATACTTAATGGCACTGGAAAATCGTGGCCACAGGCGCAGGTTCTGAACCATCGAATTGTAGATGTTATCGCATTAATAAGTATATTGATAGACCTTATCTTAGATGTAAGTGGTAAGTTATATAAAATGTGTGCTGCATTATTTTATTTTAACTTGCTTAATGTTGTGACGTTGGCTGACCGTGACTGTGACTGAGGGGAAGGGGATTGGTTTGCACATGGACTGGAGTGCAGAAAGGGTCACATTCACAATTTTTGGAAACGTATTGAAATGGATTTTCACAGTAATGAAAACACAAATCATCCCTCTGTTAATCTGTCCATACATTTCAGGATCCCATCCCGGCCTCCCCTGCAATCATCCACCAAAATTCTTGCCATGGAAAATTTTGGAAAGAATGTCGAACCCAACTGCCACTTGTGCACAATGTCTAAGCATGTGTTTTCAGCGGACGACAGACAAAATGGCCAACAGCTTATTGGATGTGCATACATTCATTGCTCAAAATATCATTTCACATTCTCACTTGACTACAATTTCCTCTCCTTTAGTTAGGCATGACAGAAAAAATTGATCAAATGTCAATAAATTTGGTATCATTGGAAAGGTCTTAGTGGTAGTTTTCTAATGGTACCAAATTTAATAAAATTGGTAAACTATTTCAAAAGTTATGCCCATTTAAGTGTTCATTTAGCGATATGGGATTTTCCGTGTTAAAATTTTGTCACTTTTTCTATGCCAAATAACATGCCTCTATTATTTCTTCTTATAGGTGATATCTATCTTCATGACATCTTGCCGACTGTTGTACTGGTCCAACAGCTTATGGAGATAACATATTTTGATAACTTTTCAAGGTTATCACCCCCAATAAGCTAAAAGAATTGTTCAATAAAACAATCCGGTTGGCGTCAATATTGCCTACAGTTTATAAGTAGGATTTGCTAATTGCACCTTGATCTTCATATGTTTAATTAATTGATTCAGGTACATTAGTTGATTTGGGGATTTGCTTTGATATTTTGGGGTGTGGCTTGAGAATATTATTGATTGATTGATTGGTTGATTGATTGATTGATGGGGTTTTGTGTGGTGTCCATGATATGTGACGGGCTCTGCGAAAATGAGTCGCTTCTCGCACGGCCTATTTCCACATACAGGGTTAATGAATGTTTGGAGGGTGAACAAAAATTGGAAATTGATTTTCTGATTATCCATTATTTCGGTTCTTTAGTATCTGTATTTTCATATTTATAAATCAAAAAAGCTGATTTGTATGAAGAAAGTGGAATAAATGATGATTTTTGTGTGCCTTTTGTTTTCATTTCGTCCGTTGTTTCCATTACAATGCGCTATAAATTGATTGTGCTTGGCAAAAATATAAACCCCGCTAGCATTAAATTTTAAGGAACGTATTGGTAACTACGCACATTTTATTAGTAACCTTCTGAAGTCATGGGTTTTTACAGGGTTTTTTTAATAGGCAATTTCTCCTATACGGGTTTACTCGATTGTTGACATAATACATATATTCAAAAGGTGATAACTTTTGAACCGGACATGCCACAGTTGTTTAACAGGTATCAAAATGAAGCTTATTGCATGCTCTTTTCAGCCATGTATATAACAAAAAAATTATGTTCACCCCCATGTGACTCATTTTCGCAGAGCCCGTCACATATTTCCGTTTACTATTGACCGGCTTATCATTGGAAAGTTCACAGACTCAGGAATGTGGATTCATACACTAGTGAAATGAATTAAAGTACATACATGTGAAATGAATTAAAGTACATACATGTGAAATGAATTAAAGTACATACATGTGAAATGAATTAAAGTACATACATGTGAAATGAATTAAAGTACATACATGTGAAATGAATTAAAGTACATACATGTGAAATGAATTAAAGTACATACATAGTCAAGCCCAGTTTACCAAACTTTCCATCAATTCATGGAGCATGGAAATAAAAATTCTGTCCAATTTTGGTGGGTAATTTTCAGCACTTGGGAGTTATCCTATCACCTTCAAACTTTGCCCAAGTCTGCATAAGTGGTATATAAACTAGACAATATAAATATTTAGGTTGGTGAAATTCTTGCATCGGGAGATAAACAATTGATTTAATTTTGCCCTACACCGACGTGTGTATAGCACTGTACACTCGGTGCTTTCCGAGCGTCTGTGAAAAAACTACACAGGCGACTCGGGCGGGATTCAAACCCACGACCTCCTGCTTACTAGTGCATACGTCTTAACCTCTCGACCACCGAGCTTGCCCGATGACAGTTGGCCGGCTAGAATCCCACATAGCAGCGAGTTCCACGGGTTTCGCGGTGTAGGGCAAAATTAAATCAATTAATATAAATATTATTATTATTATTATTATTACATTTCTTTACCCAGGGTATGCCCAAACAGTTTAAAACTGGTTTCCATTGGGGCCCTGCATACAATACAAGTGACTATACACATGTATAATAATAATAATAATAAAAAATTTATATAGCGCCATCTCCGTCAAATTGACGCTCAAGGCGCTTTACACTAATACATAATACTAATATATATATAAATAATTATAGATTACACAGCCGTTAAAAAAGCAAAAGCTTATACTGGTCATTAAAAATTAATTAAAAACACACAAAAAATTCAATTCATTAAAAAGACATTACCACCACCACCAATCATTTACAGAAACCCAACACCAAATAAGTGAGTCTTCAAATGTTTCTTGAAAGTGTCAAGAGATGTTGCCAGTTGCAATTGTGCCGGTAAACTGTTCCATAGTGTAGGTGCAGAATGATGTATGGCCCGAGATCCCCATGAGCGATATACACGAGGAACAACAAGTGAGATGGATTGTGAGGAGCGAAGGTTGCGAGCAGGATTGTATCTTGGTAGCGCCTCAGTGAGGTATTCAGGTGCAGATCCACGGAGTACATGATATGTAAGCAATAAAATCTTGAAGGTTATGCGACTTTGTACAGGCAACCAATGAAGTGACTTTAACACTGGAGTGATGTGCTCGGATCTTTTGGTCAGTGTTTGCAGCCGGGCAGCTGAGTTCTGAAGCTGTTGAAGCCTGTTTAGTTGGTACTGAGGCGAGTTGTACAGAAGTGAATTGCAGTAGTCAAGTCTGGATGATATCAGTGCATGTACAAGTTGCTCTGTTGCTGATTGAGTTAGGTATCCATGTACAAGTGCAATACATTACAAATACAATACAATAAAATAAAAGCATATGGGATTAGTGCATAATTGTTAAGCAACTGTTATAAATATTGTAGAACTATTACAACTACACATGTACCACATCGCTAACAGGTTTTACTATATAAGGTGTGTTAAGTGAACACAAAGAAATCGGACATATTTTGTGACATCAAAAAAGTATATGGCTATATATTCGCTGAGTACGGGAGGCGCGAAAAACCCTCGAAATACCCTTTTGGGAGGAAACACGGGAAAATTCCTATCCGGCTCCTTGTTATGGCAACCAAGTTTGTTAAAAGGATCAATACTTGGGATTAGTGAAAAAAAGATGACTTTATTGGACCTCTGGTTTCACTCACGAAGTAAACAATGGTGTCACATTATTTTCTAAAAATAAACTCAATGACACCCTTCATTGACTTTTCATTAACCTTTTATTGACCTGAAAGCAAATGTTGACCAATCAAAACGTCTGTTATAACGAGTTTTGTAGAGCACCCAGTTGCCATTCAGAGAGAATTTACACAAGCACAATGACAACAAAATAGCATGTGACGTCACGGATCGCGTTGTGCCTACTTTAGTGTGTCCTATATCATCTTTTAAAGGAAAATCTGTGATATTTTATCATATTTGGACAGAAAAGTGGCGGTTGTATTCTGCATTCCAGTGATGGATAACAGAACATTAATCATTGAACCATTCTACGGTGGATCACATAAACAGCTGATTGACTTACTGATGGATAGAGCACCCTCTTGCGTGAAGTATACTCTCCCTGCGAAGAAATGGCACTGGAAGGCCAGGACATCTGCGCTCCACTTCGCTCAGGTTGTGCCCAGAAGTAAATGTTACAAGTAGGTGAATTCATCCCCCCCCCCCCTCCACAATACCACATACATGTATATCATGAATCAATAGTGGCAAAACACATCAAAACTTCAAAGACTCCCCTACCCCCCCCCCCTCCCCCACTCTCCCCATGAGATCATACTAATAATACGTGTAGCAGTAACCAGATGTACAACAAATTCATTCTACATTTTGATCGTCATACAATTACAGCATTTATTTATTATGGAGTGCCATGGTCGAGCGGTTTAGTGCATCGGATTTGTGTTCTGATGGCTGAGTCGTCAGAATGTGGGTTCGAATCCCAGCCGCGACCATGGTGCTTGTGTCCTTGAGCAAGACACGTTACCATAATTGCTTCTCTCCACCCAGGGGTAAATGGGTACCTGTGAGGGCAGAGTTGGTTATTGTGTTTGATTAGCCCTATATGCGCTGTAATGGCAGCAATTGAGCTGTATACTCCCCAGGGAGCTGAGATGGTTCCAGGAATGATTTATGCACCTGATGAGCAGGGGTAATAATATAATGCGCCTTGAGCACCAGTTTGGTGGATACGTGCACTATATAAGTCCACATTATTATTATTATTTATTTTGTGTCTCCCACCATTAAAACTAGTAATGATCACATACATATGTAAATAACTACTGGTTCTTTTCTACTATTTTTATATTCTTAGAAAAGAGTTCAAATAAACCCCAGTTCCCAGTTAGTCTTATAAATTGCTTTCGAAGCAACTGTCCCCTAATATGTGCCAGAAATAGTCAAGTGTCTGGTTTGGACTGCTAGAGCAACTTTTGCCCCTTGGGGTAATCATTTGTCTAGGCTGACTGGTTTTGACCTGCCTGTTGATTTGCATATAATTTGACTGTTTAGACCTAATTTGTGCTTAACCCTCCTACTGATAGACACTTTGAAACCATTCAAAATTTCCACTTGCAAAAATGCCCATTGGTTTTGTACACACATGGTGATACCATTTGAACAGTGTTGGTAGCAAGCTTTACTACCATTCAAATCCATTCAAATGCATAGACGGTCCATTGATTCACCACTTAGAAGTATCCAAACAAGGTTTTGTATTAGCTGTACTACCATTTGGAAAGATCCAAACAAGGTTTTGTATTTAGCTGACCTACCATTCAAAACCATTTGGGGGAATCAATACTGTTATTTCACCATTCAAAACCACAAAAGCGAATGGTTTCAAATGGTACTGTTATCCTGATTGAAACCCTATTCTCCCAATGGGGATACCTGTATGCCCCAATCGGGGAAACTCTTGTGTGACAATTACCCCTTGCAGAAAATTGTCAACTCAATTTGTGGTAACAAGAAGGTTTTTAATAAACTATTTTACAAACGTCTACTGATTTTGTTGTTGTGGTGGTTTTCTTCTTAACAGGGTTCTTTTCGCCAGCAGTGTTCTGAATCTGGCTGAATTGATAGCCTTAAGGGCGGATCTTGCCCCACTTCATAAAGTCTTGTACTTCCATGAGAATCAACTCATTTATCCAGTACGGAAGCAGCAGGATCGGGATTTCCAGTATGGCTACAATCAAATCATCTCATGGTAAGTCACTGGTTTCAGATCATCTCATTTTATATCTGGGTCTTTTCCACACTAATGGATAAATACCTGTATGATAACTATAGGAGTGTGGCATGGGAGGGTCAAATAAAGGCAGCTATTTTATCCCAATTGATTCCTGTACATTCCTTAGCGTTTAATGATTGTGCATAACAAATAATAAGAAAATATCATTGGTACTTAAGAAATTGCAGTGTCATCTTTAAGACATGATGTTTGTAGCATGGACAGACATTTTGTTTTAAGATTGACAGGAAAGTGATAATAGAATTACATAATTACTAGGTAAAACTTGTAGCTTTGCATGGTGAAGAGGAGAAGTAAGACTAATTGCAGTGACACCATGTTGTTGTCCTCTTTCGGCTGCTCCCGTTAGGGGGTCGCCACAGCGGATCATGATCCGCATATTTGATTTGGCATAGGTTTTACGCCGGATGCCCTTCCTGACGCAACCCTCCCATTTATCCGGACTTGGGACCGGCTCTAAGCATGCACTGGCTTGTACATCCCCAGTGGCTAGGTTCAATTCGGCCCTCGCAGCAATTATGGTAAAGTGTCTTGCTCAAGGACACAAGCACCATGGTCGCGGCAAGGATTCGAACCCACAAACACTCTGACGACTCAGCCATCAGAACACAAATCCAATGCACCAAACCGCTCGACCATGGCACCCCACTGCAGTGACACCATGTGAAATTCTCAATTGAGTAGCAATTAGTTCTGAAAAGAACTGGAGGTTACATACTCAAATGCTTTTTCATTTACATCCCTAACCCCTTTTGGTTTGCTATGAGCCAAAACTAAGACATCTTCTGGGTATTTTAGACATTAGCATCTGGAATACGTATGTAACAGAGATCATTTGTGACAAATGTCTGTCCATGTACATAACAAAGATAATATTTTGAAGATGATCCCCCGTTTATTTGGTGAATACCAGGAGAGTTGTCTTGATTTTGTCAGGTAACAATCCTTAGGGGAATAGCATTGTAAAGGGACAACACATGGGTGAATAAATCTGTTTTATTAGTACCCAACCGCGACCATGGTGCTTGTGTCCTTGAGCAAGACACTTTACCATAATTGCTTCTCTCCACCCAGGAGTAAATGGGTACCTGTGAGGGCAGAGTTGGTTGTTGTGTTTGATTAGCCCCTATATGCGCTGTAATGGCAGCAATTGAGCTGTATACTCACCAGGGAGCTGAGATGGTTTCAGGAATGATTTATGCGCCTGATGAGCAGGCGTAATAATATAATGCGCCTTGAGCACCAGTTTACTACCACCACCACCACCACCACCACCACCACCACCACCACTTTTCTGATTAACCCTCCTACTTCTGGTAACATTTTCATACAAGTTGATGCACCATTTGAAACCATTCGCTTTTGTGGTTTTTAATGGTGAAATAACTGTGTACAGTATTGATTCCCCCAAATGGTTTTGAATGGTAGGTCAGCTAATACAAAACCTTGTTTGGATCTTTCCAAATGGTAGTACAGCTAATACAAAACCTTGTTTGGATACTTCTAAGTGGTGAATCAATGGGCCCTCTATGCATTTGAATGGATTTGAATGGATTTGAATGGTAGTAAAGTTTGCTACCAACACTGTTCAAATGGTATCACCATGTGTGTACAAAACCAATGGGCATTTTGGTAAGTGGAAATTTTGAATGGTTTCAAATGGTCAAACAGTAGGAGGGTTAAATGTCTGTCCACGTTACAAACATAACATCTTAAAGAAGATCCCCTTGTAATTACTTAATTGCCAAGAAAGTTGTCTTATTTTTGAAAAGCACAATCCTTAAGGCACTTGGAATCACTAAACTTAACCCTGAAAATGCTCTGAAAATTTGTTTTACCATGAAATAAATAGTTCACAGCAATTTAACGATGACACAACACCGTGAAAACACCATGAAATACTCATGGGATTCCTTCACCGTGAAAACGCCATAAACTTCTCGTGGCAGTTTTGGAGCAGCTCATTAATTCTCAAGATTGCCGTGAGTTTGCCCTGAAATCACTGTGAACATTATTGCCAATATCTGAGAGGAAGAGCCACCATGAAATTGCCGTGAAATTATGGTGAACTGTTATTTCAAGGCAAAATGGATTTTCAGGGCATTTTCAGGGTGAAGTTGTTCATAGTGAATGTACACAGAAAAAAATATGACAAAGTACTTCATTTTATTATTAACTGGCTAGGAACCTTCCTGAATCCTCCAAAAGCCATTAGTTATAGTGCACTTTTGGAAACATGCCCTTATCTTCAAAATACACCATGCATTTTTCGTTGATCTTTCATATTCAGCACTTACGGCCTGTACTTCTTGCCAGGTAGTAATTTTGCCCCGATTTGAAGAGGTGAAAGTACCAGTTTCCATCAGTGCTGAATTTTTTCCCAAAAAGTGTCCCATGGAGGATTTTGCAGGATATGGGGTGGTTAGGGTTAGTGTACCATGTTCCTCTAAAATGTCACACTTCTGGACCCATTAGTGTGGACAGACCCAACTAGCATTTATTTAGCCCCTATAATAAACATAGTTTTACATAAAACTGAGTCAGTTTCAAGTCGATGATGACATCAAACATCCCTTGAAATATTTCTGTCTCGGGTGCTGTCGTTGTAGTAAAATTAGTAATATAGAAAATGTGAAATGAACAATGTGGAGTGTCGTGGCCGAGCGGTCTAGCTTACCGGACTCAAGTTCTGGTGTTAGCACTAGAATGTGGGTTCGAATCCCGGCCGTGACACTTGTGTCCTTGAGCAAGACACTTAACCATAATTGCTTCTCTCCACCCAGGGGTTAAATGGGTACCTGTGAGGGCAGAGTTGGTTGATTAGCCCTATATGCGCTGTAATGGCAGCAATTGAGCTGTATACTCCCCAGGGAGCTGAGATGGTTTCAGGAATGATTTATGAGCCTTATGAGCAGGGGTAATAATATAATGCGCCTTGAGCACCACTTAGTTGGTGGATACGTGCGCTATATAAGTCCACACATTATTATTATTATTATTATTATTATGAAAATAGGTTTTAAAATTGTAGTAAATTGATGGTGTAGCAAGGCATGCAAAGCATGCTGTTTACCTCCTTTCATTGTCGGGATTAGTGCTAAGGGTTTGATTTAATATGAGTTGAATTTGTGAATATTAGCGCTATGCCCGGTATTTCTGGACCCAAGGACGGATGAAGACAAGGCTCCTTTGATGATCGATACTTGTACTTTATTGGTAGCCCTGAATAAAAGAATAGGAGTGAGTAATAAGAATGTACATCCTCTGGTTTGGAAAACTGAGTGTAAATCTGGCTTGTGAGGGCGCAACAGAATTCAGGGGAATTTACATAAGGCCCCAAAAAAGTGTCTGGTTTCTGGTCATCGGTCGGCTTCAAAATCGGTGCATTGACGCTTTTTTTTTTTCTTTTTTTTTTTCGGCCATTTTGTTTTGTTTTGCCAACAGGGAAATACGTAATGCATTTTATATGTGGGGACCAAATTTCCCATACACAAAGTATGGTGGCTAAGAGAGAGGCCTCACAAATCGGGCAAACGTTCACACCCCTATGTGAAAAAGTTTAAAGCACAGCATGGCAGAATTCCAATCGATCCAGCAATTTTGGCTGCAATTGGACATTGTTTCATAGCAAGTAAAAAGAAAAATTAAACATGGCGTTGTGCGGGTCTGAGGCGACGCTCACAGAGACCAGAAACAAGAGACTTGGCGGATGGGTATTGGTGCATATGGAATTAAAGGAAAAGCAATGTAATTAAATAAATTTAAAGGGAGGTAACTTTTGTCTGTCACATTAGTTTGGTAATTAATAATAATAATAATAATAATGGAGGCATTTTAAAGCGCTCTTACACAAGGTATCACAGCGCTGTACATTATTACCCCTGCTCATCAGGCGCATAAATCATTCCTGAAACCATCTCAGCTCCCTGGGGAGTATACAGCTCAATTGCTGCCATTTCAGCGCATATGGGCTAATCAAACACAACAACCAACTCTGCCCTCACAGGTGCCCATTTCCTCCTGGGTGGAGAGAAGCAATTATGGTAAAGTGTCCTGCTCAAGGACACAAGCACCATGGTCACGGTCGGGATTCGAACCCACATTCTGACGACTCAGCCATCAGAACACAAATCCGATGCACTAAACCGCTCGACCATGGCACTCCAATTTGTATCTGGTCTATGTAGACTTCATTTCCAATATTTATAGAAATACAAGCTTAATCAAGCTTAATTTCACAGTCTCGTTGCAGACTCGGTTCTCTTCAATTCCCACTACAACATGAAGTCCTTCTTGTCATCCATTGATTCCTTCCTCGGTGTGATTCCGGTACCAGAGTATAGGTCAAAGGGCGTAGTTGAACAGATCAGACCCAAATGCAGAGTCCTCCACTTTCCTCTGGAACTGCCAAACATGGACGCCCTTTCCTTTGACGATATCGGAGGGTGCCGACTGAATCCACTCCACGTAAATGATTTAAAGATTGCAGAGAAATTCACCGGGACGAGTGACTTGAGAAAAGATGAATCTGAGCGTTCCTTTTCAAACGGACACTCGGATGGAGATTCCCTCATGCACAACGACGTGTTAAACCATGCAGGAACTGGCAGGGATGAGTTTGCAACACACACATTAAGCAGTGAGTCTGACGGCGGAGGATTCCACCACAGTAGTGCAGCATCAGCTCATAGTCAGATCAAAGTAGGTGCCGGAGAGATTGCAGATCTTATCAGACATAAGGACACGAGAGAGGAAACGGCCATCCAGTATGACAGCAGTCATGTAACATCAGGAGATAAATGCCTGATTCAACAATCTGGTACAGAGGAATCACTCCACATATTATGGGCCCACAGATGGTATGGTATTCTGGTCGCTTTTCCTCTTTTTTCAACCTTGATTTGTTGTATTTTTTGAAGAAAAAAAAGATGAATTTAGTAAAATAATTTGGACATATTTTACCGATATCAGGTTACTGATAAACAAATCAGCATTTTTTTTTTCATAAAAAAAATTAAGGTGACAATAGTTAAAAAATCCAATCAATGTTGTAATAATTACATGTATATTGTTACTCTATTGCATTTAAATGTGGAATCGAAAGGGATGAAAGGCAAGAAATAAAATTAAAAGAAACATAATTAATAATAATAATAATATTAATGGACACTTATATTGCGCCCATAGTTTGGCAATCGTAACTATGGCTGTGACGTAGGAAAGTTAGCTTATCAAGTTAACCGGTTTGTGTGCATTACTGGCTCCATTCTAGTATTAATTAACGGTTACCAGGGAAGAGTTTTCACTTTGAAAATTTATTTTTTTAAATGGCCGCTGAGATCTGCTTTTTTCAGGTAGAAAAACTCATATTTAATGATAAGTGAAGCAAGAGGTTAAAACACATAGGAAAAGATATGGTATTTGGAAGGTAGTGGGTGAGAGGGTGGATTTCAGCAGTGAGAATTTCCTCCGCGACCATGCTGTTGTGGTATGTTTGTACGGTAAAGAGGATGTAAATGGAACCGCGTAAAGCACGGAGCTCGCAGCTGAAGTACATTTCACCGCTAGAGGGCTACGATGTGCACGAGGCGAATAATTATTGGTTTAATTTAGTAGAAAATGTCAAGTTTGAATCAAAAAAGATTTCTTTTATCTTGTTTGTTGCAGGGAACATGATAAAGATCCAGATCTATTCTTTAACACTGTGATGAAACTTCACGAGATGGGCTTGGATTTCCGACTCTCTGTTCTGGGCGAGCAGTTCTCCGATGTGCCAGGTAATGTGAAGATAAACAGGGTGCCATGGCCAAGCGGTTGAGTGCGTCAGACTTGTGTTCTGATGGCCGAGTCGTCAGAATGTGGGTTCGAATCCTGGCCGCGACCGTGGTGCTTGGTGTCCCTGAGCAAGACACTTAACTATAATTGCTTTCTCTTCACCCAGGAGAATAAATGGGGACCTTTGAGGGCAGAGATGGTAATTGTGTTTGATTAAGCTCGTTGCGCTACACATTTGGCAGCATGGGTTGCATATTCCCCAGGGAGTTGAGATGGTTCTAGGAATGGTATAACAGGCCCGATGACAGGGGTAATAATGTTCATGCGCCATGAGCGTCAACCTTGGAGGATACCGTCGCAATATAAGTGTCCATTATTATTATAAACTGCAAACCCCAGATATTTTGCAAAAAATGGTACTGGTAGCCGCTGAATGATTTGTGATTACATCACATAGCAAAATGCTACCCAACATTAAGAATTTGCTAATTAAAATTCAAGAAAAATCAAATATTTGGGTGAAATTTTCAGGTTTGTTGTCTCGGTTTCTAACTAGAAATACTTACCCTACCCCCTTGATCCCTTCCACAGATATTTTTGCCGAAGCAAATTCCAAGCTCAAGGGTCATATTGTCAACTGGGGTTACCTTCCTAGCAAGCGGGAATATTATAAAGCATTAGCGTCTGCTGATGTTGCCGTATCTACTGCGAACCATGAGTTTTTTGGAGTTGCAATGTGAGTTGGGGGGAAAAAATCTCAAAAAGTTCCTCAAACTGACTGAAAATGATGTAATTTTCTAGTATATATGAGAGATGACAAAGGTCAGTGGAAGGTTATTATAATACAACAATAATTGGTCAGTATTTACGCTCTCTCTGTCTGCGTAATTAATTTGTTGCTTAATGTTGTCTTTTCCGTCCTAACATGCTTCAGCGGCCCTCCAGTGGTGTAACTGGAGGGGGGGGGTTAGTGGGTTTCTTGTGGTAGGATGGCCTTGTAGAGGTGTTAGTCACCTGTTCTATCTTACCACTCACTGGCTTTGTTTAAAATGAATTTTTGTGTATTTTTTGTTTTTTAGGGTTTAGTTTTATATTTAGTTGATGTAATCTGATTGCCAGTGTAAAATGTAATAAAATAATAAAATAAAATAAATAAAACAAATAAAATCAAATAAAATTGCTTGTTTGATTCTGTAACATTTACTTTCGTTTGTAGTGAAAGTTTGATATGCCGTTATTTGTCAATATTATTTTTCTAATGATATTTTATTTCTTTTCATAACAAACTGACTGAAAATGATGTAATGTTCTAGTATATGAGAGATGACAAAACAGCTTCTTTCACAAACATGCTTCTTTGACTCTGTAATTTCGGTTGTGAAAGTTTGATATGCCGTTATTTCTCAAAATTATTTTTCTTGTGATATTTTCTCTCTTCATAACCAAATCTACAGGTTAGAAGCAGTGCATTGTGGGTGCTATCCACTCTGTCCAAAGCGTCTCGTTTATCCTGAAATATTTCCAAGTAAGAATAGAAACGAATCCTTTCGTGAATTTCATTTGAATCATGTCTAGCGATTTGAGGCAAGCTCTTCTTGCGTGGTAACCTTTTAAAAGTCCTGTTTCCCGTATTTGTTTGCCACAGAGGTACCAGACTTTCCTGAGCCAGAGATAACTATGCAGTTCCTTAACTAAACCTACATCTTCAGTAGTAGTCAAGAAAAAAAGAATGCATGTTGTTCCTTGAGTAGCCACAGAGAAGTATTTTGTCTAGCGCACTGAACTCAAGTTCTGGTGTTGCCAGCAGCAGGGTGTGGGTTCGAACCCCGGTCGTGACACTTGTGTCCTTGAGCAAGGTACTTAACCATAATTGCTTCGTCCTTCGGATGGGACGTAAAGCCGTAGGTCCCGTGTGTTGTGTAATGCACGTAAAAAAGAATGCGCCTTGAGCACCACTTAGTTGGTGGATACGTGCGCTATATAAGTCCACACATTATTGTTATTATTATTTTATTTCACAGGGGACTACCTGTATTCTACACCACAGCAGATGTTCAAGAGACTCAGAGAGTTTTGCAGACATCCACATCTCATTAGGAAACACAGTCTCACGGTTTGTATCAGTCCTGTGATTTCTCGGGATTTTTCCTGATTTCAGGATTTTTTTACAAATCTCCCTTTGCCTCAGAATGTTCTTGAAAGAAGAGAAGTAGCCTGTATTGTGTCCAAACCTCCGGTTTCTTGTTTGTGTGGAAGCGAAGTAGCCACCAAGGAAAGAAAGAATAGCTTGTATTCATTCATTCATTCATTCATTCATTTTATTTCCACATCAATGCAAACAATAAGTAGCAGAAGTACATTCTTGAAATAAGTTAACATACGTGTAAAAGTAAATAAGACTAAACAAAGATGTGGAGGGGGTTTGCAAGAAGCAAAGCTTGTCGGGTGCAAACCCCCTCATATATATTATTTGTGCTCTAAGTTAAATCTAGACTTAAAGCATAAATAATAAAAACAAACCTTTAGCTTCTTGTTTGTTGGGATGTGGAGAATCTGTAAATCCTCCAAAATCAAACATCCAGGAGGTTCAGGGGGCTTTGTCCTCTAGACCAAAGGGAGACCCAGTCCCACTACCCATTTGGAGTGTCGTGGCCGAGCGGTCTAGCTTACCGGACTCAAGTTCTGGTGTTAGCAGCAGAATGTGGGTTCGAAACCCGGCCGTGATACTTGTGTCCTTGAGCAAGACACTTAACCATAATTGCTTCTCTCCACTCAGGGGTTAAATGGGTACCTGTGAGGGCAGAGTTGGTTGATTAGCCCTATATGCGCTGTAATGGCAGCAATTGAGCTGTATACTCCCCAGGGAGCTGAGATGGTTTCAGGAATGATTTATGAGCCTTATGACCCTTATGAGCAGGGGTAATAATATAATGCGCCTTGAGCACTACTCAGTTGGTGGATACGTGCGCTATATAAGTCCACACATTATTATTATTATTATTATTATTATTTTTCAGGATTTTTTTTACTTTTGTCAAATCACACCCCTTTTGTATGGACATGATGAAGAGCGTTCCATTACCAGCTAATTGTTTCTGTTATATAACTTTTATTCCAAACATTGTAAGGAAAATATTCCATTGAAGCCTGATTCCCCTGGGAAGAACACAAACCCAGTAGTTATTTATATCAAGCTTTGTGCAATGGAGAAGAGTTGTCATGGTGACTTGGGGCATTGCATTGATAGGAAAAGCCATTACGAGCCAACTATACACTATTGTTAATCTTGAAAAACATAAATGATCATTGCGCCAGGAGTGTCATTTCTGACAGACATACGGCGCAATATAAATGCCCATTATTTATAATCATCACAGTTTTACATACGTGGTTGTAAAGTTGGTGATGGTAAGAAAACATCCCTTGAAATCTTCCTGTCTCTGGTGCTATCATTTATTAAGTAAAGTTAGTGAAAACATTTCTTCACAGAAAGTTCCATGTTGGAAATCATACAAACAATTTGAATGAATTTTCACTATTTTTCTTGTTAACAATACAATGAAATAAGCTGAAACTTTCACAGGTTGGTTTATATATATATATATATATATATATATATATATATATATATATATATATATATAACTCCCTTTCCACCAATAGGGCGATATATCCATATAAAAATTCCTCTTACCTTTCCCTTTTTATATATCCTCCAACCGTCCAAAACTCTGGAAATAAGATGTTTACACTAATTAGAGGCTAAGGAAGGCGATGATTTTAGACTTTATGACAAAATTATGACTTTAAAGGGTAGCTGAGCGTTAGGGCGACAGCGGTCGCTTAACGCAGAGAAATAGCAATTTCTAAAGAATCGGTCGCCCTATGACTGAAAAAGTAAACATATACATATATACATATATACATATACATATATATATATATATATATATATATATATATATATATATATATATATATGGGTTCGAATCCCACCCGAGTCGCCTGTGAAGTTTTTTTCCACAGACACTTGGAAAGCACTGAGTGTACAGTGCTATACACACATCGGTGTAGGGCAAAATTACATCAATTACATCTGCACTAGTTAGCAGGAGGTCGTGAGTTCGAATTCCACCCGAGTCGCCTGTGAAGTTTTTTCCACAGACACTCGGAAAGCACTGAGTGTACAGTGCTATACACACACATCGGTGTAGGGCAAAATTACATCAATTACATCTGCACTAGTTAGCAGGAGGTCGTGGGTTCGAATTCCACCCGAGTCGCCTGTGAAGTTTTTTCCACAGACACTCGGAAAGCACTGAGTATGCAGTGCTATACACACGTCGGTGTAGGGCAAAATTAAATCAGTTACATCTGCACTAGTTAGCAGGAGGTCGTGGGTTCGAATTCCACCCGAGTCGCCTGTGAAGTTTTTTGCACAGACACTCGGAAAGCTCTGAGTATGCAGTGCTATACACACGTCGGTGTAGGGCAAAATTAAATCAGTTACATCTGCACTAGTTAGCAGGAGGTCGTGGGTTCGAATTCCACCCGAGTCGCCTGTGTAGTTTTTTTTTCCACAGACACTCAGAAAGCACTGAGTATACAGTGCTATACACACGTCGGTGTAGGGCAAAATTAAATCAGTTACATCTGCACTAGTTAGCAGGAGGTCATGGGTTCGAATTCCACCCGAGTCGCCTGTGTCAGTTTTTTTCCACAGACACTCAGAAAGCACTGAGTATACAGTGCTATACACACGTCGGTGTAGGGCAAAAATTGAATACATATATCCCGATTCTTATAAAGAATGAATGCATTTACATAATAAACATCGATTTAAGGAATTGTCAAAGAGACAAGGTACTCACATCTCAGAAACACTTACTCCAGATATCTTTTACACCCTTAGCATACACCAACACCATGAATGTACGTTTACGTACTCATTTCATTTTTTCCCCCTTAGAAAATAATCGTTTCGTTGTTGTAACAGGTTGACGTCAAGCAGTTCAGCTGGGAGGAGTTAAGGAGTGATTACCTGTCGGTATTGGCCCCCTCCTCCATTGTCAACCAATCAAGAGGAAGAGGCAGAAACGGCAGTGGAGAAATGACGGAAATGAGCAATTCCTCTGAAGCAGATAACTCATTGCTTTTGCCATCATCTGTCATCAGCTGACATTAAAAATCTATAAACAATTACTCTTAGTTAGGTTTTCTGGTTATTCCCCGAATAGAAAATTAAAAGCAAAAATATTTAATTCTTATAGAGCGCATTTCATATAATGTACCAATGTGCTTTACATTATCATCGCATCAATGCAACCAGACATGGATTTTTTGCTCAGCGCAACAAGGTCGTATCTTTTTACAGAGTTCCAGGGTGAACACGCAAAACCTATGGAAGAAGATATGATGTTGTTGCACTCTAGTGTTTTAATGTATCCTATCACAAGAGTCCAAGCTGGTGATAGATCTTTCACTGTTTGTGCATCCAAGCTATGGAACAATCTTCCTGTTTATATCAGACTATCTGTTTCTGTTAATGCCTTCAAGAAGGCTCTTAAAACTCACTTGTTTCCTCATTAATTTTGCATCAATTTATGTCTTATTCTATCCTGATTTGTATTTATTATGTCATTAACTTTTGTAAGCGCCATGAGCCTCTCGGGAATGGCGCATGATAAATACTTGTAATGTAATGTAATGTAATGTAAATTTATGCACTGTTGCACGTACGACCTTGTTGCAGTTTTTTTTTTAGATATGACCTTGTTGTTCTGACAGGACGTGTTTTTTTTCTCATGGTCACTGGGCCAATATCATTCCTGTAATCTTTCTCAGCTTATCACAGCAAGCATCTCTACCCTCACATACATGTACCCATTTATACTCCATGTGAAAAGAAGCAATTCTGGTATGAAGTGTCTTGCTCAAGGACACAAGTGCCATGGTTTGCGGCCAGGATTAGAACCCACACTCTGACGACTCGGCCATGCCACACCATTATGAATTCTAATCTGATAACTTTACTTGATTTGAAGTTGGTCGGTCGATTCTTATATTTTGTTGTGTATATTTTGCATTTCAGATTATGTCTTGTCATCAGTACATTCATTGCCTTGAAACATCATAAGCACTGAATGAAGGTGAAAACCACTTATACATTTGTGGTAATCTCGAAACAACGTAAATGATTATCACAGTTTTACAAGAAACTAAAACTTGGTGGAAAGATGATGACGGTATCAAACATCCCTTGACAAATTTCTGTCCGGGTTGCTATTGGTGCTTTTTCGTGGAGTGTCGAGGCCGAGCGGTCTAGCTTACCGGACTCAAGTTCTGGTGTTAGCAGCAGAATGTGGGTTCGAATCCCGGCCGTGACACTTGTGTCCTTGAGCAAGACAGTTAACCATAATTGCTTCTCTCCACCCAGGGGTTAAATGGGTACCTGTGAGGGCAGAGTTGGTTGATTAGCCATATATGCGCTGTAATGGCAGCAATTGAGCTGTATACTCCCCAGGGAGCTGAGATGGTTTCAGGAATGATTTATGAGCCTTATGAGCAGGGGTAATAATATAATGCGCCTTGAGCACCACTTAGTTAGTGGATACGTGCGCTATATAAGTCCACACATTATTATTATTATTATTTTGAGTGAAATATTTCCAAAATTAATTTCTGTCATCTGAAGAGAGAAATTTTACATTGGAATTTATACAAACAATTTCAATGCATTCTCACTATTTACTCGTTAACTACACAATGTAATGATTTGAATTCTTAAATAAAAGTATGGATGCATTTACCCAAAGTGGACAATGGCTTTAAATCTCTTGAATTGTAAGCATTATTTGAAACTGTTTTTTGTTTCGATGTGATCTTTTCATTAAAAAAAACTATTTAGACAGATTTTAGACAGGTATGTGATTTATATATTTATAAACAAAATATTATTTATAAGTAATGGTTATAGAACTTGTATTGAGAACGTTCCAAGCCCTGCCCATAAAGAAATCATAATGTAGGTATTCTTAAAACAATGGCAGTGAATTGATATTTTTATGAATAGAATATTTATGATAAATATTAAAGTTGTATAAACCATAAACAAAGCTTCCTGTGCGTTTCTTCACTGTTCTAAAGGCTTCGAGTACAAAATGATGAAAGACATGATGATTTCTGCAGTCACATGATGTTGCAAAAGGCTTCAACAAACATGTATTTCTGAATGGGTTCAGTAAAAAATCAGCTTGACATTAATTATCTTAATAACATCTCTAACAGCAAAAGAAAAAATATATTTCGCCCGGTATGGGACTCGAACCCATGACCCTCAGATTAAAAGTCTGATGCTCTACCGACTGAGCTAACCAGGCTCTCGAATAATATTTCCTTTCACTAATCATTTATTAATGTTCGAGTCCCATACCGGACGCGATGTATTTTTTCCACCGGCTTGCAGCCATTTCATCTATCTAGCCTGTCAATCAAACGGCACATATATCAACTAGCCTTTCCGTGACAAACTATGTAGATGACGAGCCAAATTTATGTAAATTACCTTTTTTTTCCAAAGGAAAATTGTTTGGACACGATTCGTCACCTAGCTCTAAGTGAATAAATTAATGAACAAAAAACACGAGCGTGACTTCTTTAGTAACCAGAGCCTGGTTAGCTCAGTCGGTAGACCATTATGCTTGTTAATATGAGGGTTATGGGTTCGAGTCACATACCGGGCGGGGTATTTTGTTGTTTTTTATCTGAGCTCACACATAAAAAGGCTAAATAAACGCATTATATAGATGGAATAACAGTGTGCTGATTGATTTTATGAATTAACGTCACCGGCCTATAGCTATACCTTTAGATGTTTGTTTTTTTTTCAATTTTGACTCATGAAAAAAAATCAATGCAGCTTCTTTTTTGATATAATTTATTTATTACATTGTAAGTTTTAAATGTAATCATTCCATCAATATGTTTTTGGGGTGGAAAAAAGGTGATGTGACAAAAATAACAATCATACAAAATTATACACGCGTTAACCTCCCATAGCTGATGGCTCAGAGGTACCTGGAAGTCAATGGTGACCTTTTCATCGCGAGACTTACGCAGTCTATTTTTAAAAAAACGTATCTTTTGTGAAAGAATCTTTGGTTTACGAAATAAATCGAACGATCGGTAAACTTAAGTGCAACGACAATACAAAATAAATCCCATTGTTAATGAATGCAAGAATATTTATCTCGTTTGGTCTACATAATGAAACCTTATGTATAGTTAACAGTCGTGGTGGGTGGAGATTTTAGGTGGGAGATTTTAGATTTCTGAGCAGAGCTTTTCATTGGTCAATGACATACACGACCGACCAGCGTACGCCTGAACGTAGATACACTTTTGCAACGTCTTATGGTCTGTCCGGGAAGTTTTATGGACATCTAGTCATCCATTCATACGCAGATTTTAGACAGGTTTATGATTTATACATTTGTAAAAAAATATTATTTATAAGTAATGGTTATAGAACTTGTATTGAGAAAGTTCCAAGCCCTGCCCATAAAGAAATCATAATGTAGGTATTCTTAAAACAATGGCAGTGAATTGATATTTTTATGAATAGAATATTTATGATAAATATTAAAGTTGTATAAACCATAAACAAAGCTTCCTGTGCGTTTCTTCACTGTTCTAAAGGCTTCGAGTACAAAATGATGAAAGACATGATGATTTCTGCAGTCACATGATGTTGCAAAAGGCTTCAACAAACATGTATTTCTGAATGGGTTCAGTAAAAAATCAGCTTGACATTAATTATCTTAATAACATCTCTAACAGCAAAAGAAAAAATATATTTCGCCCGGTATGGGACTCGAACCCATGACCCTCAGATTAAAAGTCTGATGCTCTACCGACTGAGCTAACCAGGCTCTCGAATAATATTTCCTTTCACTAATCATTTATTAATGTTCGAGTCCCATACCGGGCGCGATGTATTTTTTCCACCGGCTTGCAGCCATTTCATCTATCTAGCCTGTCAATCAAACGGCACATATATCAACTAGCCTTTCCGTGACAAACTCAGTGTAGATGACGAGCCAAATTTCTGTAAATTACCCTTTTTTCCAAAGGAAAATTGTTTGGACACGATTCGTCACCTAGCTCGAAGTGAATAAATTAATGAACAAAAAACACGAGCGTGACTTCTTTAGTAACCAGAGCCTGGTTAGCTCAGTCGATAGACCATTATGCTTGTTAATATGAGGGTTATGGGTTCGAGTCACATACCGGGCGGGGGTATTTTGTTGTTTATCTGAGCTCACACATGCCAATAAAAAGGCTAAATAAACGCATTATGTAGATGGACATCATGGGCGGATCCAGAACATTTTAGGGAGAGTCTGAGAATCAAAAACAATTATTTTTCAGTACTACAAAAATTACAATGAAATAATCAAAGGGAGAGAAAAACAAAGCACACTGTGGGAATGGGAGTGCATTCTCCCCTCCCCTCCCCCCCTCTCTCTCTCCCATTTGTTTTTGTTTTTTAATTTTTTTTTACGATTTTAGGGTGGGGCTACAGCCCCCCTTAGCCCCCCCCCCTCCCCCCGGATCCGCCAATGGGAATATAACAGTGCGCTGATTGATTTTAATAATTAACGTCACCGGCCAATAGCTATACCTGTAGATGTTTTTTTCAATTTTGAATCAATGCAGCTTTTTTCCCCCTTTTTGATATAATTTAAGACCCTTTTATAAGGCATAAGGTAAATTGTTGCGATGTAACAACATAGCCTGGTTAGCTCAGTCGGTAGAGCATCAGACTTTTAATCTGAGGGTCATGGGTTCGAGTCCCATACCGGGCGCAATGATTTTTTTCCCCCCAGGCCTAGTTCACCTATCCGGCTGATTCACGACAGGAAACGGATTTTGTTTAAGCAAAGTAAAATGCTTCCTCAAATAAAATAATAAATAAACACTGGCCCAGGCAGTTCACTGCGGTTGAAGAGTATGGGTGGTGTGTGGCAGTTGCTTGTTCCAGTCCTTACTCAATTAATAATTTTGTTTAAATGGGTCGAGTCCCATACAGGGCGCGATGTATTTTTTCCAACCGGCTTGCAGTCAATTCATCTATCTAGCCTGTCAATCAAACGGCACGTATCAATTAGCCTTTCTGTGACAAACTATGTAGATGACGAGCCAAATTTCTGTAAATTAGGCCTACCCTTTTTTCCCCAAAGGAAAACTGTTCGTACACGTTTGCTCACATAGCTCCAACTGAATAAATTATTGAAGAAAAACACGAGCGTTACCGGTTTTCAATCAGAGTCCGGTTAGCTCAGTCGGTAGAGCATCAGACTTTTAATGTGAGGGTTATGAGTTCGAGTCCCATAGCGGGCACAGTGTAGGTTTTTATGGCAATTAAAAGCTCCATTTGAAAATCATGGTGACTGTTGATAATATTTTATTTAACTAGTCACCTAGCATCTTTTTATTATAGGCCAATAAAAAGCTCAATTATTTCAAAGGTTAAAAGGCAATTCAGCCAACTTTCCTGGATTGAACAAATGTATTGATAGACTGTACCCACAGATGATCCACTGACAACTGATTTTCAAAGGGAGCCTTTTAACGAGGCACTGATTAGAACTAGTCACGCTCGTGTTTTTGTTCATTAATGTATTCACTTAGAGCTAGGTGAGGAATCGTGTACGAGCAAAATGATAACAGGATGAGGGGAAAATAAATGATACTTCTGACCCTTAGATTGAAAGTCTAACCTGGGCTGATAAACAGTATCACGCCCGTGTGATTCCGTCATTTATTCATGGGCAAGGACTGGCCAAGATAAGCTCCATCTTTAGCCACAACTGTCCCATTATATTACAAGCATTTTTTACCTGCGGTCAACATCCCTTACTTTGAGGTGTAACAAGGACGTATATTCAGTGGGGTGCCAAACGGGTTACGGAGGAGAGGGGACACAGACTTTGCAGGAGGGCCTTGTGTTTTAACATTTCAATTGTCATCGGGTCATCTTGGGTATAGTTTATCAATGCTTTCTTTCAGTGCATGAAAGTTGGCTGAATTGCCTTTTAACCTTTGAAATAATTCAGCTTTAATTTTTGTATTGGCCTATAATAACAAATTAAAAAAATCTAGGTGACTAATCATAGATACCTGACCAATTTTGCATTCCCACCAACATTATCACAGTAACTAGGTTTGGGACTCGAACCCATGACCCTCAGATTAAACGTCTGATGCTCTACCGTCAGAGCTAGTCACGGTGGGTGGAGATTTTAAGTGGGCTTTTCGAGCAGAGCTTTTCTTTCTTGGCCAATGACGTACATGACAGACCGGCGTACGTCTAAAACGAAGGAACACTCTTAGAGCGTGTTCTGATACTGTCGGGGAAGCTTTATGGATCATAGTCATCCATTAATTTCATTACTCAAAGTATCAGCAGTAAAATGAAATAAAACAACAAATGGTCCTTCGAGCCGGATTTGAACCGGCGACCTGTGGATTGCAAGATTACTTTACTACAGTCCACCGCTCCACCAACTGATCTATCGAATGATTCACTCCTGTGACACACATTTCATTTGGTGTGAATTGTAAGTTAATAATGCCTTCGTCTACACACACAAAAGTTTACTCATTCGAGCTCTACCAACCGGCGACCTATGGATTACAAGATTACTTTACTACAGTCGACTGCTCTACCAACTGATCTATCGAAGGATTCACTCCTGTGACAGACATTTAATTATTTGTAAATTGTTCTGTCATAATCTTTTGTCTAAAAAGAACCAAGGAAAGTTCAATCTTTCGAGCCGGACTTGAACCAGTGACCTATGGATTACAAGCTTACTTTACTACAGTCCACGAACGGTAACTAACAATTCACATAAAATGAAATGTCCTTTATATTCGCGAATCCTTCGAAAGCTGAGTTGGTAGAGCGGTGGACTGTAGTAAAGTAAGCATGCAATCCATATGTCGCTGGTTCAAATCCGGCTCGAAGGAGTGAACTTTGTAGACGTATGCATTATTAACTTATTCACAAAGAATGAAACAGCTCGGTTGGTAGAGCAGTGGACTGTAGAAAGGTAAGCTTGTAATTCAAAGGTTGCTGGTTCAAATCCGGATCGAAGGAATAAATGTTGATTATTTTGTATTGACTAACTATAACAATTCAAATGAAATGTCCGACGCGTGCGTCAATCCTTCGATAGCGCAGTTGGTAGAGCGGTGGACTGTAGTAAAGTAAGCTTGTAATCCATAGGTCGCTGGTTCAAATCCGGCTCGAAGGAGTGAACTTTTCTGTGTGTTTTTTTTTGGGGGGTGTGTGTGTTTTTTGTAGACGTATGCATTATTAACTTATTCACAAAGAATGAAACAGCTCGGTTGGTAGAGCAGTGGACTGTAGAAAGGTAACCTTGTAATCCAAAGGTCGCATGGTTCAAATCCGGATCGAAGGAATAAATGTTGATTATTTTTTATTGACAAATCCGTTATTAACTAACAATTCAAATGAAATATCCGACATGTGCGTCAATCCTTCGATAGCTCAGTTGGTAGAGCGGTGGATTGTAGTAAAGTAAGCTTGTAATACATAAGTCGCTGATTCAAAACCGGCTCGAAGGAGTGAACTTTCCTTGTTGCTTTTGTATTCAAAAGATTAGACTGAACAATTCACAAATAATGAAATGTCTGACATTAGCATTAATCCTTCGATAGCTCAGTTGGTAGAGCGGTGGACTGTAGTAAAATAAGCTTGTAATCCATAGGTCGCTGGTTCAAATCCGGCTCGAAGGAGTGCATTTTTCTGGGGTTTGTTTGTTTGTTTGTTTTTTTTTTTTGGGGGGGTCGTTTTTTTTTTATAGACGGATGCATTATTAACTTACATGGACATTTCATTTGATGTGAATTGTTAGGCCATAATCCTTTGTCTACAAAAACAACTAAGAAAGTTGAATCTTTCGGACAGGATTTGAACCAGCGACCTATGGATTACAATCTTACTTTTCTTCAGTCCACCGCTATCGAATGATTCATCCACGTGACGGACATTTCATTTGATGTGAATTGTTAGGTCATAATCCTTTGTCTACAAAAACAACTAGGAAAGTTCAATCCTTCGCGCCGGATTTGAACCAGCGCTCTTTGGATTACATTCTTACTTTTCTACAGTCCACGGCTATCGAATGATTCATCCACGTGACGGACATTTCATTTCATGGGAATTGTAAGTTAATAATGCATCCGTCTATAAAAAACACCCCCCCCCCCCAAAAAAAAAAAAAAAAAAAACTAGAAAAATGCACTTCTTCGAGCCGGATTTGAACCAGCGACCTATGGATTACAAGCTTATTTTACTACAGTCCACCGCTCTACCAACTGAGCTATCGAAGTATTAATGCTAAATGCAGACATTTCATTATTTGTGATTTGTTCGGTCATAATCTTTTGTCACAAAAACAACAATGAAATTTCACTCCTTTGAGCCGGATTTGAACCAGCGACCTACGGATTACAATCTTACGTTACTACAGTCCACCGCTCTACCAACTGAGCTATCGAAGGATTGACATACGTAATGGACATTTCATTTGATGTGAATTGTTAGGCCATAATCCTTTGTCTACAAAAACAACAAGGAAAGTTCAATCCTTCGCGCCGGATTTCAACCAGCGATCTTTGGATTACAATCTTACTTTTCTACAGTCCACGGCTATCGAATGATTCATCCACGTGACGGACATTTCTTTTCATGGGAATTGTAAGTTAATAATGCATGCGTCTATAAAAAACACCCCCCCCCCAAAAAAAAAAAAAAAAAAAAAGAAAAGAAAAAAAAATGAAAACAAGGAAAGTTCACTCCTTTGAGCCGGTTTCGAACCAGCGACCTACGGATTACAATCGTACTTTTTTCAGTCCACCACTATCGAATGATTCACCCACGTGACGGACATTTCATTTGATGTGAATTGTAAGTTAATAATGCATCCGTCTATAAAAAACACCCCCCCCCCCAAAAAAAAAAGCACAGAAAAGTTCACTCCTTCGAGCCGGATTTGAACCAGCGATCAATGGATTAACTGTTAACTTTTGGTGTCCTCTGCTCGCAGTAGGTTGGCTACCACAGATCTCCACTCCTTTCTCTCCTGCGCCGTCCTCACACACTCCCTGTACTCCATTCCTGTCCACATCTTGATGTTACTTGTCCAACTTTGTCTTGGTCTACCTCTTCCTCTTTTACCATCTATCTTTCCATCCATAATTTCTCGTTGCAAAGCTCCTTTTCTTATTATGTGACCGAAGTACTCCATTTTCCTTTTCTTGATGTTATTCATAAGTGACCTTTCTGTTCTCATTCTTCTTAAGAATTCAGTGTTTGTGGTTCTGTTTCTCCATGAGATTTTTAAGATGCGTCTGTATACCCACATCTCAAAAGCATTTATTATGTTAATTATAACTGTACCAAGTGTCCATGTTTCAGAAGAATAGAGTAGTGTAGACCAGATGTAACATTGTGCCAGCTTCAACCTTGTTGTAATATGGATGCTCCGTGAAGTGAGAACATTTGCCATTTTCTCAAATGCAACCCTTGCTATCCCTATTCTCCTCAGGATCTCCTTCTCACACCTACCATCTTCTGTAATTAGGTGGCCTAGGTAAACAATGCTTGACACCTGTTTTAATTTATTCCCATTTAGTCTTACATTGATGTTTGGCGCTAACTCTCTCTTATGGATTACCATCGCTTTTGTTTTGGTCACATTTATCTTCGTTCCCCATTTTTCACCTTCTTCGTTAACAGCATTTAGTAAGACTTGTACATTATGTTCACTGTCATAAATGAGAACCGTATCATCTGCGTAACGTAGATTATTAATATTTATCCCTCCAACTATGATTCCCTTCTTATCCTCAACAGCTTTGAAAATGCGCTCCACATACAAATTGAATAAGCTAGGTGATAGCACACAGCCCTGTCTGACTCCCGTCTTAATTTGAAACTCACTGGATAATCCATGCTCTGTTCTGACGCTTCCACTTTGTTGCCACTTTAAATCCCTGTTATCCACACCAACCTCCTTCAAAATGTGAATTAAATGATCATGTTTAACACAGTCAAATGCTTTACTGTAATCAATGAAACATGCAAACACCTCCCTATTAACTTGCAAAGCCCGTTCGCAGATGATCCTCAGGTGAAATATTCCTTCTCTTGTTCCGGTGCCTTTCCTGAAACCACTCTGGAATCTACTTATTTCTGCTTCGACCCTGATAGAGATTCGTTGTTGTATGATTTTAAGAATCAGTTTTGTTACTTGGCTCATTAAGCTGATGGTTCGATAATCTGTACAATTTTCTGCTTTGATCTTTTTCGCTATAGGAATGAAGATGGATTTCCTCATTTCTACAGGAATGTAACCACTAAAATATATTCTGTTGCAGAGGTTAGTCAAGTGTTTGATGTTTACGTCATCCAATGCTCTGAGTGCTTCTACTGGTATTTCATCAGGCCCAGCAGCTTTCCCATCTTTCATCCCTTTGATTGCTTTCTCAACCTCCTCTTGCATAATTTCCTCACCAACATCTGGCTCAATCTTTGGAATCTCTCCTCTTTCATCTTCATATAACTCTTCCACATATTTAGCCCATCTTTCAAGAACGTCCTCTTTATCGAATAGGACATTTCCATCTTTATCCCGTATGCATCCATCCTCTTTCTTTTTGCTATTGCCCGTCATTTCTCTTACTTTCTTGTGCATCTTCTTCACTTCAAAATCTTTCTCCAACTGTTCTATTTCCTTGCATTGTTTTTTGAGCCATTCATCTTTAGCCTTTCTACATGCTCCTGTGATCTTTCTGTGAAGCCTTTTGTATTCAGACCTATCCGAATGCGCTGCCTTCTTTTTTCCTCCATCATGTTCAGAATTTCGTCAGTCATCCAGACTGAAGATTTTGTTTTGATCAATTTCGGAAGAACTGACTTCAAAGATGTGTTAATACAATCTTTTAATTCCTGCCACTTACTTTCCACCACAACCTCTTCATTCACTATAGACTGCGCAGGCTCATTTTCATTGAACACTTCAAATCTATTTGCTATCTCTATGTTGTACTCTATTTTTGTCCTTTCAGATTTTAACATTTCCAAATCAAACATATTCTTCCTTTGACTTTTCTTTTTGGCTTGTATTTTTAACTTGATTGCGATTTTCATGATTACCGGATTGTGATCAGAATATATATCCGCCCCCGGATAAGTTTTAAAATTCTTTACTGTATTTCTGAATCTTTGTTTCATCAGGATGAAGTCAATCTGACTACGACCGGTATCCCCAGGCTTTATCCAAGTATAAAGTCGCCTTGGGTGATGATTAAACCATGTGTTAGTGACAGTAAGGTTGTTCTTAAGACAGAATTGTATAAGTCATTCACCTCTTTCATCCCTGCTACCTAAACCATATTTTCCGACAGCTTTTCCTAGTTCTCCTGATCCAACTCTTGCATTGAAGTCTCCCATAATGCATACAATGTCGTCAGACTTTGCATACTGGGGTGTCGTGGCCGAGCGGTTTAGCTTACTGGATTCAAGTTCTGGTGTTAGCAACATAATGTGGGTTCGAATCACGGCCGTGACACTTGTGTCCTTGAGCAAGACACTTAATCATAATTGCTTCTCTCCACCCAGGGGTTAAATGGGTACCTGTGAAGGCAGAGTTGGTTTGCTCTATATGCGCTAGAAATGGCAGCAATTGAGCTGTATACTCCCCAGGGAGCTGAGATGGTTTCAGGAATGATTTATGAGCCTTATGAGCAGGGATAATAATATAATGCGCCTTGAGCACCACTTAGTTGGTGGATACGTGCGCTATATAAATCCACACATTATTATTATTATTATTATTATTACTGCAAACAACTTTCGACCTCTGCGTAAAACCTTTCCACTACTTCATCCTCGTGTTCCTGTGTTGGTGCATACACTTGTATCAAAAATATATTAAAGGGTTTTGACATCAGTTTTGCAATTATAATTCTGTCTGATACAGGCCAGAATCCAGAAAGTGATTTGGTAATGCTATTCTTCATTATGAGACCAACTCCGTGCCTGTGTGATTGGCTTCCTGAAAATATAAATGTAAAATCATCCTTGACAATTTTCCCACTATTTGTCCATCTGCATTCTGCGATCCCCAGAATGTCCAGTTCCAATGCTTTCATTTCTTGCAAAGCATTATCCAGCTTTCCAGATTGATGCAATGTCCTCACATTCCAAGTACCAAAACGTAAGCACCTATCCCGGGTCTTCAAAACAGCGCCGTCAGAGTAGAGCCTCCCATTAGGGTTTGAGCCGGACTCGCCATCTGCTGATTTACTAGTCACTAGGTTAGGTGCTTCTTCCCTGTAATTCATATCTGGATTCGTTGCAGGGGTCCCAACTCCTCCATCAATCGTTCACATACTATTTTCAAGATCCATTGTTGACTATGGGGAATAATAATGCAGTGAGGCCCCCATCTCTTCTGCATATGACTTGCCACAAGTTACTTTGGCGTCAATAATTGTGCCCTGTGAGCCACTTCACCATGCCTATGCACCTTCAAAGCCATTGTCACTATGCCGTGATCTTCTGCCTCTTCTGCTGCTAAGGACTTCGTACAATTTCTTAAGGTGTTCGGGCATGTGCCCGAAACACCTATTGTTTTTGTACGTTTTTTGTTTGTTTTACTTCTTCTTCTTCTTCTTCTCCCCGACGTCTGTCCGCAAAAAAACACATACTTGCAAACTTCACATGAACTTGAAACTTGGCATGTACTTAGAACTTAACAAGTAGATGAAACGAGTTGTGAGTGACCCCAATTTGACCCTACTTCCTGTCCAAACCGGAAGTCAAAGTTTAATATTTAAAACAAATCATATCTCAACAACCACAAGAGATAAATTCACATTTTTTCACCATTGTATAGATTGTTAATTGTCAAAAAATATTTACAAAAAGATGACCCCAATTTTACCTTACTTCCTGTCCAAACCGGAAATCAAAGTTTAATGTTTAAAAAATCATATCTCAACAACCACAAGAGGTAAATTCACAATACAGATCGTTAATTGTCAAAAAATATTTACAAAAAGGTGACCCCAATTTGACCTTACTTCCTGTCCAAACCGGAAGTCAAAGTTTAATATTTAAAAAAGCATATCTCAACAACCACAAGAGGTAAATTGACATGTTTTGTACCATTGTACAGACCGTTAATTGTCAAAAAATATTTACAAAAAGGTGACCCCAATTTGACCTTACTTCCTGTCCAAACCGGAAGTCAAAGTTTAATATTTAAAAAAATCATTTCTCAACAACCACAAGAGGTAAATTCACATTTTTGCACCATTGTATAGATTGTTAATTGTCGAAAAATATTTACATAAAGGTGACCCCAATTTGACCTTACTTCCTGTCCAAACCGGAAGTCAAAGTTTAATATTAAAAAAAATCATATTTCAACAACCACAACAGGTAACTTCACAATTTTTGTACCATTGTACTGATCGTTAATTGTCAAAAAATATTTACAAAAAGGTGACCCCAATTTGACCTTTACATCTCCCGAACACCTAGAGTTTGTGTCAAGACAAATTCGAATCTCTAGTTTGTTTGTTTTTTTGTTTTTTTGGGGGGGGGGCTGTTTTTTATAGACGGATGCATTATTAACTTACAATTCACATCAAATGAAATGTCCGTTACGTGGATGAATCATTCGATAGCAGTGGACTGAAGAAAAATATTATTGTAATCCATATGTCGCTGGTTCAAATCCTGTCCGAAAGATTCAACTTTCTTAGTTGTTTTTGTAGACAAAGGATTATGACCTAACAATTCACATCAAATGAAATGTCCATAACGTATGTCAATCCTTCGATAGCTCAGTTGGTAGAGCGGTGGACTGTAGTAAAATAATCTTGTAATCCATAGGTCGCTGGTTCAACTCCGGCTCGAAGGAGTGCATTTTTCCTTCTTTTCTTTTTTTGGGGGGTGGGGGTGTTTTTTATAGACGGATGCATTAGTAACTTACAATTCACATAAAATGAAATGTCCGTCACGTGGGTGAATCATTCAATAGTGGTGGACTGTAGAAAAGTAAGATTGTAATCCATACGTCACTGGATCAAATCCGGCGCGAAGGATTGAACTTTCCTTGTTGCTTTTGTAGACAAAGGATTATGACCTAACAATTCACATCAAATGAAATGTCCATAACGTATGTCAATCCTTCGATAGCTCAGTTGGTAGAGCGGTGGACTGTAGTAAAATAAGCTTGTAATCCATAGGTCGCTGGTTCAAATCCGGCTCGAAGGAGTGCATTTTTCCTTCTTTTCTTTTTTTGGGGGGTGGGGGTGTTTTTTATAGACGGATGCATTATTAACTTACAATTCACATAAAATGAAATGTCCGTCACGTGGGTGAATCATTCAATAGTGGTGGACTGTAGAAAAGTAAGATTGTAATCCATACGTCACTGGTTCAAATCCGGCGCGAAGGATTGAACTTTCCTACTTGTTTTTGTAGACAAAGTATTAAGACCAAATAATTCACATCAAATGTCACGTGGATGAATCATTCGATAGCGGTGGACTGAAGAAAAGTAAGATTGTAATCCATATGTCGCTGGTTCAAATCCTGTCCGAAAGATTCAACTTTCTTAGTTGTTTTTGTAGACAAAGGATTATGACCTAACAATTCACATCAAATGAAATGTCCATAACGTATGTCAATCCTTCGATAGCTCAGTTGGTAGAGCGGTGGACTGTAGGCAACAATAATTCGTAATCCATAGGTCGCTGGTTCAACTCCGGCTCGACGGTGTGCATTTTTCCTTTTTTTTTTTTTTTGGGGGGGGGAGGGGTGTTTTTTGATAGATGGATGCATTAGTGCATTAGTAACTTACAATTCACATAAAATGAAATGTCCGTCACGTGGGTGAATCATTCAATAGTGGTGGAATGTAGAAAGTGCAAGATTGTAACTATATGTCGCTGGTTCAAACTCTGGCTCGAAGGTCCAGATCTGAACTTCTTGGGGAGGGTTGTTTTTGCAGACAAAGGATTGCATTAGTAACCCAACAATTCACATCAAAATGAAATGTCCATAACGTATGTCAACTCATTCAGCCTGCTGGTAGAGCGGTGACTGTAGTAAAAGTACATCTGTAATCCATATGTCGCTGGTTCAAATCCTCGGCTCGAAGGAGTGCATTTTTTCTCTTTCTTAGTTTTTTTTTGGGGGAAGGTACTATAGATGGATGCATTAGTAACTTACACCACAATTCACATCAAATGAAATGTCCGTCACGTGGGTGAATCATTCACAGCTCAGCGTAGTAGAGCGGTGGAATGTAGTAAAAGTAAGATCTGGTAATCCATAGGTCGCTGGTTCAAATCGTCCTGAAAGATTCAACTTCTTAGTTTTTTGGTAGAGGCGGCTTTTATAGATGGATGCATTATGACCTAACAATTACACCATCATAAATTAAATGTCCATAACGTATGGGTCAATCCTATTCGATAGCTCAGTTGGTAGAGCGGTGGACTGTAGTAAAATAATCTTGTAATCCATATGGTCGCTGGTTCAAATCCCGCCTGAAGGAGTGCATTTTCAACTTTTTTTTTTTTCTTTGGGGGGAGGGGTGTTTTTATATAGACGGATGCATTTGTAACTTATAATTCACATCAAATGAAATGCTGTCCGTCACGGGTGTCAATCCATTCAATAGCCCAGTTGGTAGAGCGGTGAATGTAGTAAAAGTAAGATCTTGTAATCCATATGTCGTTGGTTCAAACTCCGTCCTGAAGGAGTGATTTTCAACTTTTTTTTTTTTTGGGAGGTTGTTTTGTAGACAAAGGATTATGACCTAACAATTCACATCAAAATGAAATGTCCATAACGGGTATGTCAACCTTTCCGATAGCCCAGTTGGTAGAGCGGTGGACTGTAGTAAAAGTAAGATCTTTGTAATCCATAGGTCGCTGGTTCAACTCCGCTCGAAGGAGGTGCATTTTCCTTTTTTTTTTTTTTTTGGGGGAGGAGTGTTTTTATAGATGGATGCATTAGCAACTTACACCACATAAAATGAAATGTCCGTCACATGGGTAAGAATCTGTCCAATAGTGGTGGAAACGTAGAAAAGTAAGATTGTAATCCATATGTCGCTGGTTCAAATCCTGTCCGAAAGATTCAACTTTCTTAGTTGTTTTTGTAGACAAAGGATTATGACCTAACAATTCACATCAAATGAAATGTCCATCACGTATGTCAATCCTTCGATAGCTCAGCCAGAGCGGGTGGACTGGTGGTAAATAATCTTGCAGTAACTATAATGCTGGTCTCAACCCGGCCTCGAAGGAGTGCAGATTTTTCCTTTTTTTTTTCTTTGGGGGGGGGTGTTTTTTATAGACGGATGCATTATTTACTTACAATACACATCAAATGTAATGTACGTCAAGTGGGTGAATCATTCAATAGTGGTGAAACTGTAGAAAAGTAAGATTGTAATCCATACGTCACTGGTTCAAACTCCCGTCTCGAAGGAGTGCATTTTTCAACTTTTTTTTTTGGGGGAGGGTTGTTTTTGCAGACAAAGGATTGCGACCCCATTAGTAATTCACATCATAAAATGAAATGTCCGTCACGTGGGTGTCAATCATTCAATAGCTGGTGGCAGATGCGGTGACTGAAAAGTAAGATTGTAATCCATATGAATCGCTGGTTCAAAACTCGGCTGTCCGAAGGAGCAATTTTCAACTTTCTTAGTTGTTTTGTAGACAAAGGATTATGACCCAACAATTCACATCAAATGAAATGTCCATAACGTATGTCAAATCCTATCGGATAGCTCAGTTGGTAAAAAGGTGGACTGTAGTAAAAGTAATCTTGTAATCCATAGGCGTCGCTGGTTCAAACTCCTGCCTCGAAGGAGTGCATTTTCAACTTTTGGGAGGTTGTTTTATACATGGATGCATTAGTAACTTACAATTCACATCAAATTAAATGTCCGTCACGTGGGTGAATCCATTCGATAGCTCAGTTGGTAGAGCGGTGGACTGTAGTAAAAGCAGATTGTAATCCACATAGGTTCGCTGGTTCAAACTCCTGTCCTGAAGGAGTGCATTTTTCAACTTTCTTGGGAGGTTGTTTTGTAGACAAAGGATTATGACCCAACAATTCACATCAAAATGAAATGTCCATAACGTATGTCAATCCTTCGATAGCGCCCAGTTGGTAGAGCGGTGGACTGTAGAAAAGTAAGATCTTGTAATCCAGGGTCGCTGGTTCAACCTGCCCGGAAGGAGTGCGTATTCAACTTAGTTGTTTTTGTAGAGGGTGCTTTATGATCGAGGATTATGACCCATTTGCACACATCAATGAAATGTCCGTCACGTATGGTGAATCATTCGATAGTCAGTTGGTAGCGGTGGAATGTAGTAAAGTAAGATTGTAATCCATATGTCGCTGGTTCAAACTCCCGTCCTGAAGGAGGCATTTTCAACTTTCTTGGGAGGAGTTGTTTTTGTAGAAAGGATTATGACCCAATTCACCATCAAATGAAATGTCCATAACGTATTTCAATCCTTAGATAGCTCAGATGGTAGAGCGGAAATGGACTGTAGTAAAACAATCTTGTAATCCATATAGGTCGCTGGTTCAAATCCTGTCCTGAAGGAGTGCATTTTTCCTTTTTTTTTTTTTTTGGGGGGTGGAGGGGTGTTTTTTTTTATAGACGGATGCATTATTAACTTACAATTCACATAAAATGTAATGTCCGTCACGTGGGTGAATCATTCAATAGTGGTGGACTGTAGAAAAGTAAGATTGTAATCCATACGTCACTGGTTCAACTCCGGCTCGAAGGAGTGCATTTTTCCTTTTTTTTTTTTTTTTTTGGGGGGGTGTTTTTTTTATAGATGGATGCATTAGTAACTTACAATTCACATAAAATGAAATGTCCGTCACGTGGGTGAATCATTCAATAGTGGTGGAATGTAGAAAAGTAAGATTGTAATCCATATGTCGCTGGTTCAAACTCGTCCGAAGGAGTGCATTTTTCAACTTTCTTAGTTGTTTTTGTGGGACAAAGTGACGATGCGACCTAACTTACAATTCACATCAAATGAAATGTCCATAATGATGCTGTAATCCTTCGATAGCTCAGAAGGTAGGAAGCGGTGGACTGTGGTAAAATAATCTTGTAACTATAGGTCGCTGGTTCAAACCCGGCTCGAAGGAGTGCATTTTCCTTTTTTTTTTTTTCTTGGGGAGGGGTTGTTTTTTTATAGACAAAGGATTGGCATTGAACTTTACAATTCACATAAAATGTAATGTCTGTCATAACCGGGTGATAGCCTGCCAGTCTGTGGACTGTAGTAAAAGTAAGATCTTGTAATCCATACGTCACTGGATCAACTCCGGCTCGAAGGAGTGCATTTTTCCTTTTTTTTTTTTTTTTTTTTTGGGAGGTGTTTTTTTATATATGGATGGCTTATTAGCAACTTACACCACATAAAATGAAATGTCCGTCACATGGGTGAATCATTCAATAGGTGGTGACTTCCAGAAAAGTAAGATTGTAATCCATATGTCGTTGGTTCAAATCCTGTCCGAAAGATTCAACTTTCTTAGTTGTTTTCGTGGTAGACAAAGCGATTATGGCGACCTAACAATCACATCAAATGAAATGTCCATAACGTATGTCAACTTTCGAGCAGGCTCAGTTGGTAGAGCGGTGGACTGTAGTAAAATAATCTTGTAATCCATAGGTCGCTGGTTCAACTCCGGCTCGAAGGAGTGCATTTTTCCTTTTTTTTTTTTTTTGGGGGGGGGAGGGGTGTTTTTTTATAGATGGATGCATTAGTAACTTACAATTCACACATAAAATGAAATGTCCGTCACGGGTGAATCGGTCTAACAGTGGTGGAATGTAGAAAAGTAAGATTGTAATCCATATGTCGCTGGTTCAAATCCTGTCCGAAAGATTCAACTTTCTTAGTTGTTTTTGTAGACAAAGCGATTATGCGACTCCAACAATTCACACTGCCAAATGAAAATGTCCATAATCGTATGTCAATCCTTCGATAGCTCAGTTGGTAGAGCGGTGGACCGTAGTAAAATAATCTTTGTAATCCATAGGTCGCTGGTTCAACCTCACGGCTCGAAGGAGTGCATTTTTCCTTTTTTTTTTTTTTTTTTTGGGGGGAGGGGTGTTTTTTATAGATGGAGCGCATTAGCAACTTACAATTACACATAAAATGAAAATGTCCGTCACGTGGGGTGAACCATTCAATAGTGGTGGAATGTAGAAAAAGTAAGATTGTAATCCATATGTCGTTGTTCAAAATCCTGTCCTGAAGGAGTGCATTTTTCAACTTTTTTTTTTTTTTTGGGGGTGTTTTTTTATAGACAAAGGATTATGACTCATAACAATTCACATCAAATTAAAAGTCCATATCGCATGTCGTCCTCTTGATGCTTCAGTTGGTAGAGCGGTGACTGTAGCAAAATAATCTTGCAATCCATAGGTCGCCGGTTCAAACTCCGGCCTGAAGGAGGCATTTTTCAACTTTCTAGTTGTTTTTGTGGGCAGGGTGTTTTTATGATGGATGCATTAGTAACTTACAATTCAAGCATCATAAATGAAATGTCCGTCACGTGGGTGTGAATCAGTCTCAATAGCCCAGTTGGCAGAGTTGCGGACCATGTAGAAAAGTAAGATCTGTAATCCATAGGTCGCTGGTTCAAATCCTCGTCCGAAGGAGCATTTTCAACTTTCTAGTTGGGAGGGGTTTTTGTACGACAAAGGATTAAGTGACCTAACACCACATCAAAATGAAATGTCTGTCATAACGTATGTCAATCCTTCGGATAGCTCAGTTGGTAGAGCGGTGGACTGTAGTAAAGCATAATCTTTGTAATCCAGGTACGTCACTGGTTCAACTCCGGCCTCGAAGCGAGTGCGCATTTTTCCTTTTTTTTTTTTTTGGGGAGGAGTGTTTTTTTAAAGATGGATGCAGTTTAGGTAACTTACAATTCACATAAAATGAAATGTCCGTCACGTGGGTGAAATCATTCAATAGCAGAATGTAGAAAAGTAAGATTGTAATCCATATGTCGCTGGTTCAAATCCTGTCCGAAAGATTCAACTTTCTTAGTTGTTTTTGTAGACAAAGGATTATGACCTAACAATTCACATCAAATGAAATGTCCATCACGTACGTCAATCCTTCGATAGCTCATATGGTAGAGCGGTGGACTGGTAGTAAAATAATCTTGTAATCCACAGAAATGCGTTGGTTCAACTCCGCTCGAAGGAGTGCATTTTTCCTTTTTTTTTCTTGGGGAGGGGGTGTTTTTTAATAGACGGATGCATTATTAGCAACTTACACCACATAAATGTGGTCGTCCGTCACGTGGGTGAACTATTCAATAGTGGTGGACTGTAGAAAAGTAAGATTGTAATCCATACGTCACTGGTTCAAACTCCCGTCCTGAAGGAGTGCATTTTTCAACTTCTCATTTTTTTTTTTGGGAGGGGTGTTTTTTATAGAGCGGATGCATTAGTAACTTACCACCATTCATATAAAATGAAATGTCCGTCACGTGGGTGTCAATCATTCGATAGCTCAGTTGGTAGAGCGGTGGAATGTAGTAAAAGTAAGATCTTGTAATCCATAAGTGTCGCTGGTTCAAACTCGGCTCCGAAGGAGCATTTTCAACTTTCTTTGGGGGAAGGGTTGTTTTGTAGACAAAGCGATTGCGACCTACTTACAATTCACATCAAATGAAATGTCCATTTGGTAATGGCGTCAATCTTTTCCGATAGCTCAGTTGCGTTAGCGGAATGACCGTAGTAAAGTAAGATCTGTAATCCATATGTCGCTGGTTCAACCCGGCTCGAAGGAGTGCATTTTCAACTTTTTTTTTTTTTTTTTTTTGGGGAGGGGTTGTTTTTTTTGCAGGTTACAAAGGATGCATTAGCAACCTTTACAATTCACATCAAATTAAATGTCCATAACGTATGTCAATGTGATGACAGTTGCAGAGCGGTGGAATGGTAGTAACAATCTTGTAATCCATATGTCGCTGGTTCAAATCCTCCGGCTCCGAAAAAAGATCAACTTTTTTTTTTTTTTTTGGGGAGGTTGCTTTTGTATGATGGATCAGCGATTATGACCCAACAATTCACATCAAATGAAATGGCCTTTTTCATAACGTATGTCAATACTTCGATAGCTCAGTTGGTAGAGCGGTGGAACTGTAGTAAAAGTAAGATCTTGTAACTATAGGTCGCTGGTTCAAACTCCCGGCTCCGAAGGAGTGCATTTTTCCTTAGTTTTTTTTTTTTTGGGAGGCGTTTTTTACAGATCGATGCATTAGTAATTACAAGCACCATCATAAATGAAATGTCCGTCACGTGGGTGTCAATCCCTTCGATAGCTCAGTTGGTGAGCGTGGAATGTAGAAAAGTAAGATCTGTAATCCATATGTCGCTGGTTCAAACTCCCGCTCCGAAGGAGTGTATTTTCAACTTTGTTGTTTTTGTAGACAAAGCGGGATTATGTAACCCAACATCATAAATGAAATGTCCATAACGTGCGTCAATCCATTTCGATAGCTCAGTTGGCAGAGCGGGGGACTGTAGTAAACAATCTTGTAATCCATAGGTCGCTGGTTCAAACCCCGGCCTGAAGGAGTGATTCAATTTTTTTTTTGGGAGGGTTGCTTTTTTTATAGACGGATGCATTGCGATTAACTTACACCACATCAAATGTAATGTCCGTCATGTATGTCAACGTTCATTCCGATAGCCTGAAGTTGCAGAGTTGTGACTGGTAGTGCGCAAGATTGTAATCCATACGTCACTGGTTCAACTCCGGCTCGAAGGAGTGCATTTTTCCTTTTTTTTTTTTTTTGGGGGGGGTGTTTTTTTTATAGACGGATGAATTAGTAACTACAATTCCACATATAAATAGAAATGTCTGTCATGTGGGTGAATCTATTCAAGTAGTGGTGAATGTAGAAAAGTAAGATTGTAATCCATATGTCGCTGGTTCAAACCAACTGTCCGTCAAGGAGTGCATTTTCAACTTTCTTGGGGGAGGGTTGTTTTGTAGACAAAGGATTATGACCCGTAACTTACAACTACATCAGCCAAATGTCCATAATGTATGTCAATCCTGACAGCTCAGTTGCAGAGCGGTGGAAATTGTAGTAAACAATCTTGTAATCCATATGTTCGCTGGTTCAAACTCCCGGCCTGAAGGAGCATTTTTCAACTTTCTTAGTTGTTTTTTTGGGGAGGGATGTTGACCTAACAGATGGACGTGCTAGTAACTGTACACCGTATGTCAACGTCCGTCAATGCGGGTGAACCAGTTGCAATAGTGGTGGAATGTAGTAAAGTACAGATTCCAGTAATCCATAGGTCGCTGGTTGAACAAACTCCTGTCTCGGAAGGAGATTGCACTTTCCTTAGTTGTTTTTGTAGACAAAGGATTGCGACCTAACACCACATCAAACTGAAAATGTCCATAACGTATGTCAATGTCCTTCGGATAGCTCAGATGGTAGAGCGGTGGATCATTCAATAGTGGTGAAATGTAGAGTGCAAGCTTGTAATCCATAGGTCGCTGGTTCAAATCCACCGAAGAGTGCATTTTCAACTGGGTTGTTTGTTTGTTTGTTTTTGGGTAGGTGGTTTTTTATAGATGGATTCAGTTTATTAACTTACAATTCACATAAAATGAAACCGCTAACGTCCATGTCAATCCTTCGATAGCTATCCAATAGCAGCGGAATGACCGTAGTAAAGGCATAGATCTGTAACCATATGTCGCTGGTTCAAACTCCCGTCCTGAAGGAGTGCATTTTTCAACTTTCTTTGGGAGGTTGTTTTTGTAAACAAAGCGATTGCAGTGACCTAACAATTCACATCAAATGAAATGTCCATAACGTATGTCAATCCATTCGGATAGCTCAGTTGGTAGAGCGGGTGGACTGTAGCAAACAATCTTGTAATCCATATAGGTCGCTGGTTCAAACTCCGGCTCAAAGAGTGCATTTTTCCTTTTTTTTTTTTTTTTTTGGGGGAGGGGTGTTTATAGATGGATGCATTAGTAACTACACCACATCAAATGAAATGTCCGTTACGTGGGTAAATCATTCGATAGCTCAGTTGGTGGAAATGTAGCGGTGACAAGTAAAATAATCTTGTAATCCATATGTCGGTGGTTAAACTCCGGCTCCGAAGGAGTGCATTTTTCAACTTTCTTGGGGAGGTTGTTTTGTAGACAAAGGATTATGACCTAACACCACATCAAAATGTAGCGTCCATAACGTATGTCAATCCTTCGATAGCTCAGTTGGTAGAGCGGTGGACTGTAGTAAAATAATCTTGTAATCCATAGGTCGCTGGTTCAACTCCGGCTCGAAGGAGTGCATTTTTCCTTTTTTTTTTTTTTTTTTTGGGGGGAGGGGTGTTTTTTTATAGATGGATGCATTAGTAACTTACAATTCACATAAAATGAAATGTCCGTCACGTGGGTGAATCATTCAATAGTGGTGGAATGTAGAAAAGTAAGATTGTAATCCATATGTCGCTGGTTCAAATCCTGTCCGAAAGATTCAACTTTCTTAGTTGTTTTTGTAGACAAAGGATTATGACCTAACAATTCACATCAAATGAAATGTCCATAACGTATGTCAATCCTTCGATAGCTCAGTTGGTAGAGCGGTGGACTGTAGTAAAATAATCTTGTAATCCATAGGTCGCTGGTTCAACTCCGGCTCGAAGGAGTGCATTTTTCCTTTTTTTTTTTTTTTTTTTGGGGGGAGGGGTGTTTTTTTTATAGACGGATGCATTATTAACTTACAATTCACATAAAATGTAATGTCCGTCACGTGGGTGAATCATTCAATAGTGGTGGACTGTAGAAAAGTAAGATTGTAATCCATACGTCACTGGTTCAAACTCCGGCCTGAAGGAGGCATTTTCAACTTTCTGTTGTTTTTGGGGAGTTTTTTTATAGATGGATGCATTAGTAACTTACACCATCAATGAAATGTCCGTCACGTGGGTGTCAATCATTCGATAGCTCAGATGCAGAGCGGTGGAAATGTAGTAGAAAAGTAAGATTGTAACTTATATGTCGCTGGTTCAAATCCCGGCTCCGAAAAGGAGTGCAACTTTCAGTTGTTTGTTTGTAGACAAAGGATTATGTGACGATTCATTAACAATTACACCATCATAAAATGAAATGTCCAGTCAACGTATGTCAATCATTCGACAGCTCAGTGGTGGCATAGCGGTGACTGTAGTAAACAATCTTGTAATCCATAGGTCGCTGGTTCAAATCCTGTCCTGAAGGAGTGCATTTTCAACTTTTTTTTTTTTTTTTTGGGGAGGGTTGTTTTTGTATGATGGATGCATTAGTAACTTACAATTCATCATAAATGTCCATACACCGGTCACGTGGGTGAATCATTCGATAGCTCAGTTGGTAGAGCGGGTGGACTGTAGAAAAGTAAAGATCTTGTAACCATATGCCGCTGGTTCAAACTCCCGTCCGAAGGAGTGCATTTTTCAACTTTCTTAGTTGCTTTTTGCAGACAAGATGGATTATGACCCAAGGCAATTCACATCAAATGAAATGTCCATAACGTGGCGTCAATCCTATTCGATAGCTCAGTTGGTAGAGCGGTGGACTGTAGAAAAGTAAGATCTTTGTAATCCATGTCGCTGGTTCAAACCCTGTCCTGAAGGAGTGCATTTTTCAACTTTCTTAGTTGTTTTTGTGGGACAAAGGGGTGTTTTTATAGATCGATGCATTAGTAACTTTCATAACCATCAAATGAAATGTCCGTCACGTGGGTGAATCATTCACAATAGTTGGTAGAGCGGTGAATGTAGTAAAAGTAAGATTGTAATCCATATGTCGCTGGTTTCAAATCTCTGTCAGCGAGTGCATTTTCAACTTTCTTAGTTGTTTTGTAGACAAAGATGATGCATTAGTAACCCAACAATTCACATCAAATGAAATGTCCATAACGCGTCAACTGATAGCTCAGTTGGTAGAGCGGTGGACTGTAGTAAAAGTAAGATCTTGTAATCCATAGGTCGCTGGTTCAAACTCCGGCCTGAAGGAGTGCATTTTTTCCTTTTTGGGGAGGGTTGTTTTTTATAGACGGATGCGGATTATGACCTAAACTTAACAATTCACATCAAAATGAAAATGTCCGTCACGTGGGTGAATCATTCGATACAGCTCAGTTGGTAGAGCGGATCAGTAAAAGTAAGATTCTAAATCTATACGTCACTGGTTCAACTCCGGCTCGAAGGAGTGCATTTTCCTTTCCTTTTTTGGGGAGGGTGTTTTTTATAGATGATGCATTAGTAACTTCTACAATTCACATAAAATGAAACGTCCGTCCGCCGTGGGTGAATCATTCAATAGTGGTGGACTGTAGAAAAGTAAGATTGTAATCCGTATGTCGCTGGTTCAAACTCGTCCGGAAGGAGATTCAACTTTCCTTAGCGTTTTTGTAGACAGTTATGATGGATTGCATTAGCACCTAACAAATCACATCAAAATAAATCTCCATAATTTATGTCAATCCTTAGATAGCTCAGTTGGTAGAGCGGGTGGACTGTAGTAAAAGTAATTAGTAATCCATAGGTCGCTGGTTCAAACTCCTGTCCTGAAAGGGAGTGCATTTTTCCTTAGTTGTTTTGGGAGGGTGCTTTTTATAGATGGATTATGACCCATTAGTAACTTACACCATCAAATGAAATGTCCGTCGTGGGTGTCAATCCTATTCAATAAAGTGGTGAAGGACTGGTAGTGCAAGATTGTAATCCATATGTCGCTGGTTCAAATCCTGTCCGAAGGAGTGCATTTTTCAACTTTCTTGGGGAGGTTGTTTTGTAGATGGATTATGACCTAACAATTCACATCAAATGAAATGTCCATAACGTATGTCAATCCTTCGATAGCTCAGATGGTAGAGCGGTGGACTGTAGTAAAATAAGCTTGTAATCCATAGGTCGCTGGTTCAAATCCGGCTCGAAGGAGTGCATTTTTCTGGGTTTTTTTTGTTTGTTTGTTTTTTTGGGGGTAGGTGTTTTTTTTTATAGACGGATTCATTATTAACTTACAATTCACATAAAATGAAATGTCCGTCACGTGGGTGAATCATTCAATAGTGGTGGAATGTAGAAAAGTAAGATTGTAATCCATATGTCGCTGGTTCAACTCGGCCTGTCCAAAAAGCATTTTCAACTTTCTTGGGGGGAGGGGTTGTTTTGTATAGATCAAAGACTATGACCCATTACAACTTTACACCATCAAATGAAATGTCCATAACGTATACAATCACGTGGTCGATAGCTCAGTTGAGAAAAGCGGTGGAATTGTAGTAAAAGTAAGATCTTGTAATCCATATGTCGCTGGTTCAAACTCCGGCTCCGAAAGGAGTCAATTTTTTCCTTGTTTTTTTTTTGGGGAGGGTGTTATAGACCTGGATGCTTAGTGTCTTGACATCAAAATGAAAATGTCCATAACGTACAATCGTGGGTGATAGCTCAGTTCAATAGTGGTGGAATGTAGTAAAAGTAAGATCTGTAATCCATATGTCGTTGTTCAAACTCCTGTCCGAAGGAGTGCATTTTTTCAACTTTCTTAGTTGTTTTTTGTAGACAAAGGATGTATGACCTAGACAATTGACATCAAACTGAATCGTCCATAACGTATGGGGCCGTCAATCACGTGGGTCGATAGCTCAGTTGGTAGAGCGGTGGACTGTAGTAAAATAATCTTGTAATCCATAGGTCGCTGGTTCAACTCCGGCTCGAAGGAGTGCATTTTTCCTTTTTTTTTTTTTTTTTTTTTGGGGGAGGGGTGTTTTTTTATAGATGGATGCATTAGTAACTTACAATTCACATAAAATGAAATGTCCGTCACGTGGGTGAATCATTCAATAGTGGTGGAATGTAGAAAAGTAAGATTGTAATCCATATGTCGCTGGTTCAAATCCTGTCCGAAAGATTCAACTTTCTTAGTTGTTTTTGTAGACAAAGGATTATGACCAAACAATTCACATCAAATCAAATGTCCATAACGTATGTCAATCCTTCGATAGCTCAGTTGGTAGAGCGGTGGACTGTAGTAAAATAATCTTGTAATCCATAGGTCGCTGGTTCAACTCCGGCTCGAAGGAGTGCATTTTTCCTTTTTTTTTTTTTTTTTTGGGGGGGAGGGGTGTTTTTTTATAGATGGATGCATTAGTAACTTACAATTCACATAAAATGAAATGTCCGTCACGTGGGTGAATCATTCAATAGTGGTGGAATGTAGAAAAGTAAGATTGTAATCCATATGTCGCTGGTTCAAATCCTGTCCGAAAGATTCAACTTTCTTAGTTGTTTTTGTAGACAAAGGATTATGACCTAACAATTCACATCAAATGAAATGTCCATAACGTATGTCAATCCTTCGATAGCTCAGATGGTAGAGCGGTGGACTGTAGCAACAAGCTTGTAATCCATAGGTCGCTGGTTCAAATCCGGCTCGAAGGAGGCATTTTTCATTTTTCTGGGTTTTTTTTGTTTTTTTGTTTTTTTGGGGGGTGGTAGGTGTTTTTTTTTATAGACGGATTCATTATTAACTTACAATTCACATAAAATGAAATGTCCGTCACGTGGGTGAATCATTCAATAGTGGTGGAATGTAGAAAAGTAAGATTGTAATCCATATGTCGCTGGTTCAAATCCTGTCCGAAAGATTCAACTTTCTTAGCGTTGTTTTGTAAAGTGCGATTACATGACCCAACAATTCACATCAAATGAAATGTCCATTACGTATGTCAATCCTTCGATAGCTCAGATGGTAGAGCGGTGGACTGTAGTAAAATAAGCTTGTAATCCATAGGTCGCTGGTTCAAATCCGGCTCGAAGGAGTGCTTTTCCATTTTTCGTTTTTTTTTGGGAGGGGTTTTTTTTTTTGGGGGTAGGTGTTTTATAGATGCGGATTCAGTAACTACAATTACACCACATAAAATGAAATGTCCGTCACGTGGGTGAACTATTCAATAGTGGTGGAATGTAGAAAAGTAAGATTGTAATCCATATGTCGCTGAAGGTTCAAATCCCGTCCGGAAAGATTCAACTTTCTTAATGTTTTTGTAGAAACAAAAAGGATTATGACCTAACAATTCACATCAAATGAAAATGTCCATAACGTATGTCAATCCTTCGATAGCTCAGTTGGGTAGAGCGGTGGACCGTAGTAAACAATCTTCGTAACCATAGGTCGCTGGTTCAACTCCGGCCTCGAAGGAGTGCATTTTCCTTTTTTTTTTTTGGGAGGGTGTTTTTATAGATGGATGCATTTAGTAAACTTACACCACATAAAATGAAATGTCCGTTCACGGTGGTGAATCATTCAATAGTGGTGGAATGTAGAAAAGTAAGATTGTAATCCATATGTCGCTGGTTCAAACCTGTCCGGAAAGATTCAACTTTTTAGTTGTTTTGTAGACAAAGGATTGGCGACTCAACAACTGATGCCATCAAATGAAATGTCCATAACGTAATGTCAATCCTTCCGGATAGCTCAGTTGGTAGAGCGGTGGACTGTAAGTAAAATAATCTTGTAATCCATAGGTCGCTGGTTCAGTAGTCGCTGCCTGAACTCGCCTGAAGGAGTGCATTTTTTTTTTTTGGGGGAGGGGTGTTTTTTAGATGGATGCATTAGTAATCAGCACCACATAAAAATGAAATGTCCGTCACGGGGGTGAATCATTCAATAGGGGTGGAGTCAGAAAAGTAAGATTGTAATCCATATGTCGCTGGTTCAAATCGTCTGAAAGATTCAACTTTAGTTGTTTTGCAGACAGCGATTGGTGACCTAAACACCACATCAAAATGAAATGTCCATAACGTATGTCAATCCTTCGATAGTTCAGTTGGTAGAGCGGTGGACTGTAGTGTAACAATCTTGTAACCATAGGTCGCTGGTTCAACTCCGGCTCGAAGGAGTGCATTTTTTTTTGGGGATGGGGTGTTTTTTTAATATGTAGATGGATGCATTAGTAACTGGTTCTTAAATCCTGTCAAAATGAAGAAAGATTCAACTTTCTGTCACGTGGGTGAATAATTCAATAGTGGTGGAATGTAGAAAGTAAGATTGTAATCCATGTCGTTGGTTCAAAACTTGTCCGAAAAATTGAACTTTCCTTGTTGTTTTTGTAGACAAAGGATTATGACCTAACAATTCACATCACATATGTCAATCCTTCGATAGCTCAGTTGGTAGAGCGGTGGACTGTAGTAAAATAAGCTTGTAATCCATAGGTCGCTGGTTCAAATCCGGCTCGAAGGAGTGCATTTTTTATTTTTTTATTTTTTTGGGGGGGGGTGTTTTTTTATAGACGGATGCATTATTAACTTACAATTCACATAAAATGAAATGTCCGTCACGTGGGTGAATCATTCAATAGTGGTGGACTGTAGAAAAGTAAGATTGTAATCCATACGTCACTGGTTCAAATCCGGCGCGAAGGATTGAACTTTCCTAGTTGTTTTTGTAGACAAAGGATTATGACCAAATAATTCACATCAAATGAAATGTCCGTCACGTGGATGAATCATTCGATAGCGGTGGACTGAAGAAAAGTAAGATTGTAATCCATAGGTCGCTGGTTCAAATCCTGTCCGAAAGATTCAACTTTCTTAGTTGTTTTTGTAGACAAAGGATTATGACCTAACAATTCACATCAAATGAAATGTCCATCACGTATGTCAATCCTTCGATAGCTCAGTTGGTAGAGCGGTGGACTGTAGTAAAATAAGCTTGTAATCCATAGGTCGCTGGTTCAAATCCGGCTCGAAGGAGTGCATTTTTCCTGTTTTAAGGTGTTCGGGCATGTGCCCGAAACACCTATTGTTTTTGTACGTTTTATTTTTTTTTTACTTCTTCTTCTTCTTCTTCTCCCCGACGTCTGTCCGCAAAAAAACACATACTTGCAAACTTCACATGAACTTGAAACATGGCATGTACTTAGAACTTAACAAGTAGATGAAACGAGTTGTGAGTGACCCCAATTTGACCTTACTTCCTGTCCAAACCGGAAGTCAAAGTTTAATATTTAAAAAAATCATATCTCAACAACCACAAGAGATAAATTCACAATTCTTTCACCATTGTACAGACCGTTAATTTTCAAAAAATATTTATAAAAAGGTGACCCCAATTTGACCTTTACTTCCTGTCCAAACCAGAAGTCAAAATTTAATATTTAAAAAAAATCATATCTCAACAACCACAAGAGGTAAATTCACAATACAGATCGTTAATTGTCAAAAAATATTTACAAAAAGGTGACCCCAATTTGACCTTACTTCCTGTCCAAACCGGAAGTCAAAGTTTAATATTTTAAAAAATCATTTCTCAACAACCACAAGAGTTAAATTCACAATTTTTCACCATTGTATAGATTGTTAATTGTCAAAAAATATTTACAAAAGATGACTAATTTACCTTTACTTCCTGTCCAAACCGGAAATCAAAGTTTAATGTTTAAAAATCATATCTCAACAACCAATAAGAGAGAGGTAAATTCACAATACAGATCGTTAATTGTCAAAAGATATTTACAAAAGTGAAGTGACCCAATTTGACCTTTACTTTTTCCCAACACCTAGGTTTGTGAAACAAAATAATCTCTTTTTTACCTTCTTCTTTTCTCCCCCCACGTCGTCACAAAAAAAAACATCTTGAAACTTCACATGAACTTGAAAAATTTCAGAAACACCAATGATGAAACACAGTTGTGGGGGCCCCAATTTGACCTTTCCGTCCAAACCGGGAAATCAAGTTTAAAATTTAAAAAAAAACATTCTCAACAACCACAAAAGGTAAATTCACAATTTAAAAAAAAAAACATTCCAACAACCACAAGAGGGAAATTTACACCATTGTACAGTTAATTTTCAAAATATTTACAAAAAAAGCCCAATTTGACCTTTCTTCCTAAAACCATAAAATTTAAAATTTTAAAAAAAACATATCTCAACAACACAAGAGGTAAATTACAATTTTTAACCATTGTACAGGTCGTTAATTGTCCAAAAAATTTACAAAGGGAATTTTACCCTTCTGTCCAAACCGGGAAATCAAAATTTAATATTTAAAAAAAAAATCATATCTCAACAACCACAGAGATAAATTCAATTTTTCACCATTTAAGATCGTTTTTAAAAATATTTCAAAAGGGTTAATTTGCCTTACTTCCTGTCCAAACCGGGAAATCAAAAAATTTTAAAATTTAAAAAAAACATATCTCAAAACCAAAAAGTAATTCAATTTTTCACCATTGTACAGATCGAAAAGTCAAAAAAAATTTACAAAAAGGGATTTTTAAATTTGCCCATTCCCCCCCAAACCGAGTCAAGTTTTAAAATTTAAAAAAACATTCAACAACCACAAGAGATAAATTCACAATTCTTTCACCATTTCCCGATCGTTAATTGTCAAAAATATTTATAAAAGATGACCCCAATTTTCCCTTCCTTTAAAAGGAGTCAAAATTTAATATTTAAAAAAACATTCTCAACAACCACAAAGGGTTTTACAATTTTTTAACCATTGTACAGGGTTTTAAATTTTCCAAAAAATTTAAAAGGTGATCCCATTTTACCCTTCTCTGTCCAAACCGGTAAAATTTATTTAAAAAATCATATCTCAACAACCCAAATAAAATTCCCTTTTTTCCCCTTTTATGATTGTTTTTTCAAAAAAAATTTCAAAAACGAAACCCCAATTTTACCTTACTTTCTGTCCCAATTTTTCACAAAGGTGACCCAATTTGACCTTTACTTCCTCCCCAAAACCAGGGTTGTGTAAAAAAGAATCTTGTTAGGTGTTCGAGGGGCGGCCCCTTTTTTTTTGTAATGTTTTTTTGGGGTTAGGCGACGAACACCTATTGTTTTTTATTTTTTTTTTTTTTCTTCTCCTTCTCGGGGGCGATTTTTTAACAAAAGGGATCCTTGCTAAACATATACACCTTCAAACAAACATAAACAGAACATATCAAGCAGACAAACCGTTTTCAAGTCGTTACGTCATGGTGTCAATTACGCAAAATAAAATTTTAATATTTCGAAAATCTATCTCATAAACCCCAAAAAGATTTTTAACAATCTTTATAATCAAAAGATCTTGAATTATTATTTTTTTTAGCCAAATCTGTTTTCCTTCCGGTAAAAAATGGGTTTGAAAATTTAAAAACAAAAAATCATATCTCATGAACCTTAAGATTTTTTCCAATCATTTTTTTTTTAAAATCTTGAACTTTCACATTTCTTTTTGACTCCCCCCAATCTGCCTTTTCCTTTAAAAAAAAGTTAAAAATTTTAAATTTCAAAAATCATATCTCAGAACCATAAAAGATATTTTCACAATCTTTTTATTTTAAAGATTTGAACTTTTTAAAATTTCGTTTTCGAGATTGCCCTTTCATTCTCAAACAGTGGCAATGGTAGACTTGGCTTTCTACTTTGAGGCAATCGTAGGCAATTCCCAAAACCCTTGGTATCCATGTCCCGGGCATTTTATCACAAACAAAAAATTTTCACGGCCTTTAATTTCGTTTACATGAAAAAACAGGAATTTTGCCGTTCTTTTAATCAAAAAAAAATAAAAAAAATAAAATGGGTTACGAAAAGGAAATATAAATTTTATTAAAGGGAAGTAGACATTTTTGGGGTTTTTTCCCGAATTTCGTTTGAAAATAGGGCCCATCGTAAACATAAATTTCACACAATCCAATGGAGGTTCTGGGGCGAAATGTTGTACCATCTTTTCATGATTTCTTAAAAAAAGCTCTCTTTGCTGTTTTGCAAACCCGATTTTAATTTGCATTTTAACAGGGTAATGACGAAATGATTTGGGCCGAAAAAAATTTAAAAATCCTGCAGTCAAAGTCAAAACATCACGCCTTTCATATAATTACGTACATATACATGTATGCAAATCCATGTAAAAACATGTTCGTGTGTTGTTGTCTCTTCTGCAATTTGCATGTTCTTCGTGTCCGAAAAAAATCCCCAACTCAACCTAAAGAATCTTTTCATTAGTCCTAGTTGAGCCCCAAAAATTTTCATAGGGGACCTGTTTTTCTGAGCTAGGTTACATTTGTTGTTTTGTTTTTTTAAGCATAAAAGTCTGTCCCCCTATGTTTAAAGAAAAGGTTCTTATAACAAAAAAAAAATGAAAATAAAAAAAAAAAATAAATGGGAAAAAACGAGAGGATGATTAATATAAATTTAATTGGAAAATAAACATGGGTGTTTGGGGCAACAAAAAATTTTGACATTTCTTCGGGTAATACATTTTGGGCCCTTTCCCCCTTCGAATTAATTTTTTAAGTCATTTAAATTTATTTTTTTTATTTAGCTCCATCCGATTGGAAATTTGTGCAAGGCCCGGGATCATGGGGAAACAGTTCAACACCTAAGCATCTAAAAAACCGCCCCCAAAGGGAACCCAAAAAATCTGTGGTACAAAAGTATTGTGTGTGTGTGTGTTTCATTTTCCTGGCCCCCTGATCCCCAAGCCCCACCAACCTACATTGAAAAATTGTGATTTTACAAAAAGCAATTCTTTTAAACTTTTTCCAAAATTTTTATTCTTTTCCCCGTGAAAAAAGGTCAACTCATGTGCCTGTTATTACCAACTCCTATTTTGGGCCTCGACCGTAAAATATTTATTACTGTATTTAGGGATGTGCGGGGTTTACATCCGGTTAAATTTAAAATATGCTATAGTTCTCTTCTATTGCTTATTTTTGTGGGGGTGGTGTTGCGGTTTTTGATACTAGCATTTAATTTTTTCCCAAATGTCCAGAAAAAATACCATTTTTTGAGATAATGAAACGTCCATCTGGGGAAAGGGAAAACTCACTTAACTTTTTATTCCATTAAAAAAACTTAAAAGGGATTGTTCTGAAGGGGTCATTTTCTAAAAGTTGAAAGTTTTCTGGTTTCAACCATCATCCCAAATTATGAGGGGATTCTAAATTATGTGTGTTTTTTAGCATGACCCCTTATTCTTCTCTCTTTGAAAACATTTAAAATTTTTTTTTTTATTAGTTTATATTTTAGATCATCTATCCATTTTTGCTACTGCTACAATTTATCTTTTAACTGTGATCCATGGCCGTTTGAAATTTATCCTTCATCAAAGGGTTAAAGTTGTTAAATTTTTTTATGGACTTTCTATCTGTGGGAGTCTTACCCCAAAAAATTGATTTTGGACCTCAAAACATATCAGGTCTTTTTAAAATTTTTTTCTGTTGAACAAAATTATACTGAGGAATTTTTTATTTTTGACTGGCCCCAAAAATCTCACAAAAAGTGTTTTGAATATTTGGTGATCTAGTAAATGTATTTGCCGAAAAGATCCCGTTGGGGCCCAAAAAAATAACCCCAATCTTCATTATGGGGTTCGCCTTGGTACCTTTTTCCGATCCTAAATTAAAACACTGTATAAAGGGTTTCTTTTGGCCCTCCCTTTAGTTTGGATTCTATTTAATGATAGACCAAAAAATTTTGAAAACAAATTGGGTTTTTTGGGATTGCCATCCTAAGAACGGGGGGGGGGAACATTATTCAAAATTACCGATTCCCAAAGACAACCCCCAAAATTTCCCCCTTCAACTCTAAATTGTACATACAGGTGTACATTTTTTTAAATCTTTTTTCTGTTTTTTTGTCCAAAAGGGTCGGGGGTTCATTTACACTAAGTCATTTCACTTTTTCTGAAGACCATGTAAATATTTCGTTGGTTACAATGGTTAAAAGGTCAACAAAGTGGTTTCAATTGATTGTGGGGGGAAAAGTGGGAACCACAAAAGTCAAATCTGAAACCCCAGACAGTTAAAATAAATAGTATTTATTTTTATTACAATTTAAACACCCATAAAATCTTTGAATTTGGTTAACAATTTGTAAATGGCCTGATCTTTTTTTGTAAATCTTGTATGGACGAAATTTCCAATTGTTTTAACCTTGAAAAAAGTAAAATCAATTAATTTGTTTTCAAAATTTTTAAAAAAGTTTGTAATTATTTTCAGATTAGGTGAAAAAAAAACAATTTTTAAGCATGTCACAATAGGGGATGCTTGATTACATTTACTATCATTGCAATTTTCATTACACTTTTTATAAAATGACCTGAAAGGGTATATTTTAAATAAAGATCCTCTCGTATAAAAAAATCAGTCCCTCTTTAAAAAAATTTATAAAAACTTAATAAATGTTGGCTTCATTTTAAAACTAGAATTGAAAGGTTTTCCCTAAAAAATAAAAACAAAATTATCAAGTCTAGTGGATATAATTACTTAATTTTGGAATTGGGGAAATTTTTTACTTTTTTTGGGGGGGGGGAAGATGGAAAGGATGCAAGCTTTTTTCCCAAATTTATCATGTAGTAGTTATAAAATTTTTTTTAATGAAAAGGGTAATTGCTGATATCCTACAAAACCCCCCCCCAAATTTTTTTCCCGTTACTCTTGTCCCTTTTACGCTAAATAAACTTTTTGACTTATGCCCAAAAAATGCTGAATAGGTTGATCGGGTGCCCAAACCCCAAACTATTTTCATAGTGATTTTTTAAAGTTGATTTATCATCGAGCATGTTTTTTTAAAAGGGGGGTTTTTAATATTTAAAAAAAAACAGTGTTCCAAGTCACACTTGTTAAATTTCTAATTTTTGCTAAACTCAACTTTTCAAGTTCAACGCCAATATCCAAAAACTAAATGCATATTGAAAACAAAAAAACAATTGAATTCCACATTAATACTTGTAATTCTTGAAATGACTTATCATAAAAGCTTTGCCAATGGTAAATTTGTGGACACAAGAACGATTTCTTTAAAAGGGCATATCTCCCTTTAAATTTTATGTATAAGTTGACAATTTTTTTTTTTTTCATAATCTGAGGTCATATGACCTTCAAACCACCCAATCTGACCTTTACCCTGTCCAAACAGTAAGTTCAAATTCAACACATTCAACAAAATTGATATGTTTTTTGAATAGGGGTGATAGTTATTATTATGACAAACCCTTGAAAATTAATATTTACTCATCGTTGAAAATTTGATTGAACCGGAAGTGGTTGAACACCGTGTTTTGTTCTAACAAACAAAGTCGTTTTTTTCCTTCCCCCCAAATAATTTTGTCCGGTAACAAAAAATACTTGAAAATTTTTCAAAACTTGAAACGATGTCAGAACTTAAAAATAGATGAAACACAGTTTGGGCCCCCAATTGACCTTCTTCCTGCCCAAACCCGAGTAAAAGGTTAATATTTTAAAAATCTTTCCCAAAAACACAAGAGGAAAATTCACAATTTTGAGTTTACAGATCGTTTTGTCAAAAATTTTTAAAAAAAAGATGACCCCAATTTGACCTTACTTCCTGTCCAAACCGGGAGTAAAATTTTAAATTTTTAAAAAATTATATCTCAAAAACCAAGAGGTAATTCAAAATTTTTTGAATAATTGTACAGACGTTAATTGTAAAAAAATATTTAAAAAAAAACGCCTTACTTCCTGCCCAAAACCAGTAAAAGGTTTAAATTTTTAAAAAAAAATCATATCTCAAAAACCCCGGGAAAATTCCCCTTTTTGTACCATTGCAGATCGTTAATTGTAAAAAAAATTTTTCAAAATTGCCCCATTTCCCTTTCTTCCTGCCCAAACCCCAAAGTCAAGTTTAATTTTTAAAAAGAAAATCTATCTCAAAAACCCCGAATAAATTTCCCAAATTTTTTCACCATTGTACAGATCGTTTTGTCAAAAAATTTACAAAAGGTGCCCCAATTTGACCTTTTTTTCCAAAACCAAGTCAAATTTAAAAAATCAACCAAAAAAAACAACCCACAAACAAGGGGTCGGGCCGGCTGGCTTGTTCTTTTTTTTCCCAGTCCGCATTTTTGAGGGAGATACCCGGCACGGGGCCCACCCGGGCTTCTAACCAAAACTGGGTATCAAAAGTCAAACCCGGGGCGTTCTGGAATATGGCAAACCATCAAAGAGGTACACACCTGTACGGCCCGGCCGGGTTGATTGCGGCAAACCCAAACGGGGAAATTCACCCCCTCTGGCCAGTCCCGGGGTTGATTGCGGCAAACCCATAACGGCAAGAGGGTGCCTGTACTGGCCCAGTCCCGGGGTTGATTGCGGCAAACCATTACGGCAAAGGACACTGCCGAACTGGCCCGTCGGGTTGATTGCGGCAAACCAATGCAAGACGGTCCCTGCTTACGGGCCCCAGTGCCGGGTTGATTGGGAAAAACCAACGGCAAGACGGTAACGCCTGAACTGGCGTGCCGGGTTGAGGGGCCAAACCAAAAGGTGAGGGGTTGTACTGGCCCGTGCCGGGTTGTTGCGGCAAACCATAACGGCAAGACAGACCGCCCCACGGGCCCCGGGCCCGGGCTGTTTGCGGCAAACCATTACGGAAAGACGGTCCCCTGCCTTTTGGGCCCAGTGCCGGGCTGATTGCGGCAAACCATTACGGCAAGACGGTACCTGCCTGTACTCCCCCGTCCCGGGCTGATTGCAAAACCATTCGGCAAGACGGAATGCCGTACGGGCCCCATGCCGGGCTGTTGGGGAAACCATAACGGAAAGACGGCACTGCCTGTCGGCCCCGGGTTGATTCGGCAAACCATTAGGGAAGAGGGTTTTGAATGGATCCGGGGTTGATTGCGGCAAACCAAACGGTAGACGGACACAGTGTACGGCCGGCCGGGTTGACGGCAAACCATAACGGAAAGACGGTACACTGCCTGCGGGCCCTTGCCGGGCTGTTGCGGCAAACCTTTGGGAAAGACGGTACACTGCCTGTCTCCCCGTGCCGGGCTGTTGGGGAAAACCCCGGGCAAGACGGTCATCCCGGCCCCGTGCCAGGCGTTGCGTAAAACCATTATGGCAAGACGGTCACCTGAACGGCCCAGTGCCGGGCTGATTTAAACCTTTAAAAACCCGGTACATCCCTTACCGGCGTCCCGGGCTGTTGCGTCAAACCTTTTGGCAAACAGACACGCAAACGGCCCCATCCCGGGCTGATTGTGGAAAACCATAAGGCAAGACGGTACACCCTGTGGCCCAGTGCCGGGTTGATTGGAAAACCATAACGGCAAGACGGTACCCCGTACGGGCCCCGTGCCGGGTTGTTTGCGGCCCTACGGCAAGACGGTACCCCCGTGGCCCGTCCCGGGTTGATTGCGGCAAACCATTACGGAAAGACGGTACACGCCTGTACTGGCCCAGTGCCGGGTTGATTGCGGAAAACCAAACGGCAAGACGGTCCTCCCCTTTGCCCGTGCCGGGTTGTTGGGGAAAACCTTTAGGGCAGACGGTACACTGCCTGAACGGGCCCCGGGCCGGGTTGATTCCCAACCTTACGGCAAGACGGTACACCCCTGTACGGCCCAGTCCCGGGGTTGATTCCCAAACCATTAGGAAAGAGGACACTGCCTGTACGGCCCCGTGCCGGGTTGATTACGGCCCAAACGGAAAGAGGGTACCAGCCTGTACCCCCAGTGCGGGCTTTTTGACAAACCAAACGGAGACGGCACGGGTACGCCCCAGTGCCGGGTTGATTCGACAAACCATTGGCAAGGCGGTACACTGCCTGAACGGCCCAGTGCCGGGTTGATTGCGGCAAATAAGGCAACACGGTACACCCTGTACTGGCCCAGTGCCGGGCTGATTGCGGCAAACCATCAGGGAGACGGTACACTCCCTGAACAGCACAGTCCCGAGGATTGCGTCAAACCATAACGGCAAGACGGTCCCCCTTCTCCCAGTGCCGGGTTGATTGGGGGAAAAACCATTATGGCAGAAGCCCTGCCGAACGGGCCCAGGGGGGGCGGTGGCAAACCAAAACGACAAGACGGTACACTGCTGCGGCCCAGTGCCGGGCTGTTGCGTCAAACCTTATGGCAAGACGGTACACACCCTTTACGGCCCGTCCCGGGGGTTTGGGGCAAACCATTATGGAAAAGACGCATTTCCCTGAACGGGCCCCAGTGGTGGGCTGATTGCGGAAAACCATAACGGAAACACGGTACACTGCCTGTACCCCCCCGTGGGTTTGCTTGCGGAAACCTTACGGCAAGACGTACACCCTGAATCCCGTGCAGGTTGTTGGGGCCAACCTTTTGGGCAAGATAAAGGGACGCTGGGCAAGTCCCGGCGTGGCAAACCATTATGGCAACAGGGACATACATTGGGGATTCGGGGGGCTGGGGCGGTCCTCCCCTCGTTTTAAAAAGGGAAAAAGAGAGGGAAGGAGGAGAACGCACCCCATTCCCACAGTGTCTTTTTTTCTCCTTTGATTTTTTCATTTAATTTTGTAGTACTGAAAAATAATTTTTTTTGATTCCCCCCCCGCAAAAAAATTTGGGATCCGACATATATACTTGTGGCCCGGGCCGGCCTGATACTTCAATAGTTTTGTGTTTTTTTATACCCCCTTCTATGGAAACGAAACCAATTTTTGTTTTTTATAACTGAATTTTAATGGAATTAACGAAAGCAAGTTTCGAAACAATTCCCAGGACTTTTTAGCAGGCCAATATCCATCCATTTTGGAATCGCACCTATAACAATACGAAAAAATAAATGTTTTTTTTTTAGAAAAGAAAATGTATAAAACAATTGTTACCCCTATTTTTTATAATAAAAAAGAAACCAGCAAAATTAAAACCTTTTTGGTTGTTTTTAAAGGGAAAATAAAAATTTTAAAAAAAAAGTTTATATACATCTTTTTTTTTTTATTTCAGTCCAGTGAGGCTTGAATTTATCAAAACCCAAACCCAAAAAACGATCTTATGGTTTGCCATCATCCATTTTATATGTTTTTTTTAGCTGGGGCCTGCCATTATGCATACGGCTCAAATTTTTTTAAAATTTTCAAATTACCCCCCCTTTTCCTTTTTTTAATTAATAAAAACGGGAATGTCAAAACATGTGAACGATGTTTCCCAGCAATAAATGATCAAAATCTGAAAAGAATTGAAAAAAAAAGGAGAGAAAAAGGGGGAGTTTGGGATACGTGAAATTGTTTTTCCAAAGTCCCTAAAAAAATATTCATTAAATTAACTCTGCCGGGACATAAAAGGGTTTGAATTTTATTTAAATAAGGAAGTTTTATAAAAACTAATTTTTCCTCAAACGGGTTAAAAAGTGTTAAAAAAGACGGGTATGTACACGTTTTTTTCCCTTTTTTTGAAAATTTGGATTTTTTTAAAAATTTAAAATTTGCTAAATGTCATTTCCTTTTTATCATTGTGTGGTTTTTTTTATACAACAAAAAGTTATTAGCTTGTTGCATTTTTTTCATTTTTAAAAACTTTTAAAACGATTTAAAATAATGGGGGAATAATTATCTTGAAACCACAAAAAAAGGGCGCTTTTTTTAAAAAACGCCAGTCAAGAAGAAAAGAAAGTGTTCAGGAATTTTAAGATATTTTAAACGTATAGATTGATTTTTAAAAAACATTAAACGTTTTAAATGAGAGACATACATAATTGTTGGATTTTCAATTTTATTATTAATGATAGAAAAAAAAAAGGGGATATCCACTGATTATAAACAATCAGTAAAAAGGACGGGGGTTTTTAGAATTTTACAAGAAGCTTCGGGTTCGTTGTTTTAAAATAACCCAACATTTTTTTTCTTGAATTTTCTTTGATTCTTTTTCCCCCTTTAAAAATTTAAACCTTGGGGGAAAAATTTTTTAGAAATTATCCCCTTTTTATAAAAATTAAAAATTGTCTTTGTTTTCTTTTTTTTCGTTCAAAAGCCCACGTAAATAAGGTAGCATACCCGCGTGTATAAAAACATCCAAAACTTTTGAACCTTAGTTGCATTCGTTTTTGAATTGATTTTTGGGGTAAAACGAACAAAAATTTTTATCGGTAAAAATTTTCATTTTTTTAGATAGTTTGCCTGCTCCAAAATTATAACATCCAAAAGGCACGCGACAGGGGCCCTCAATGCAAATTTGTCAAATCAAACATGGGACGTGGAACTTGAAAATACAAAAATTAGGGAATGTCAATTCATTTTCTTTTTTAGTTTTTTTCTTGAGCACAATCTCAAAGTTTTAAAAATTCCTAATGGGGAGATTCTATATAAACGAAAAAATGTCCATATAAAATCCCTTTTTTGAACATGCATGCAATCCTGTAGTTTTCCCTGTTATTCCGTATAAATGTGACACACACTGGAAGGGAAGAGAAGCGGTGCGGGGACACAGGAAACACCTGGTAAACTGGTAAGTCTCATGGTTCCAATCTCCCCATTTGTTTCCAAACGTTTTGGCCTACTGTACCTATTACTAACATACTCTTGAGTTGGCCAAAGGTAAATTCTTTTTTTGCTTGTTTTCGGTTAACCATCATGGTAATTTGGTATTATATTTTCTTGATTTTTTTTTAATTTTGCAATTCTAAAAAAATTATTTTGAATTAAGTGGCATAATTATATTTTTAAACTTGACTTTTTTTACGCAATTTTTTTGTTTAAAATTATCCTACTGTATTTTCATGACAACACTTTGCAGGTTTCTTTTTAATTTCACTGTAAAAATTTATTATAAATTTGGTTGGCTGGATAACATAAAAATTATTTCCATATTTTTTTTAAATTGTATTTAAATTTTGGGTTGTCTTGGCAATTTTTGGGTTCCCCAAATTTGAGTGCATTTTGTATCCGAGTGTCCTCAATTTTCAAACGGGAAAAAAACATTGGTTTGTGGTCATGCGGGTTTTTAAATGGTTGTGATGATAATTTTAAAACTAAAATTTTCTACTATACTTGAAAGTTATGAAAAAAGAACCCTGCTACTAACAAAACATTGAAAAGTCATTTTTCCAAAAACCCTTCTTAAATTTTTTTCCATATTATTTTTCCCTCAAATCATTGGACAACAAACATTTCCCACCCCCATATAATTTAAAAAAATTTATATATAAGAAATATTGGAAACTTGTGGAAATATATTTTGGGGAATTGTGATTGATTTAACCCAAAGGTGGTGATTGTCTGGAAAAAGCGTAAAAAAAATTAAAAAAAATACAAACCATTTACAGAACATTGAAAAGACGAAAATTTTTTATTCCCCCGGTTGTTCAAACGGCCCAGGCTAATAATGGAAGACCGCAATAAAAACCAAAAATGAAATCAAGGAATACACAGAATAATTCTAAAGTTGAATTAAAAAACCCCTATAAAAAAAAATAATTTAAGTCAACCTAATCAGATGATGTTTTTCTTCATTTTTTGAACAATAATTAAGGTTTTGGAGATCATTGATTTGTCTTCTCAGACGACATCGATAACTTTGGTACGAAATGGGTTTCTGTTAATATCCACACATGTCCCCTTCATCGAAGGTTTTTTCCCTTTTCCAATTTTGAAACAAGTTGTATGGTTTTTTACTGAGCACAAAAGAAGCCCGTGCAAAGTTGGATCCAAAAGTGTACTGGTCTAAAAGTTTTTCAATATTCAGGGTTATATACACAATGTTTCGATCAAAAAATATTTGTTTTCGTTCCCTTGGGAAACTAAAATGTTTATTCAAAATTTCCCAAATATCAGTAATATATTCCCCCCATTACCTATTAAGTCAGTGAAAAAAAACATTTTAATATCAGGGAAAAAATTGGCTTTATAATTCATTGTTTCAATCAATTAAGTAAATTTACATGTCATTCATTGTGTTCAAGGGGAAACAATTTTAAACTTAAAAAAATTCATTTCTTCAGATTGATATCTAACCTTTATTTTAAGATTCCCAAATTTCAGTTTTGATAACGCGTATATTTTGTTTAAAATGATAATAAGGGTTATGATTTTACACCCGTTTATCGAAATACACATTTCACCGTATAACTGATTTCACGTTTGCGGAATGGGCAGTTTTTTTAATTTTCGAAAAGGGTTTTCCGTAAATTTTAAAAAATCACCCTTTTCACCCCAAAAAAATATATATTTTAAAACCTTTTCTGGTTTCCCCTAAGAGGGATGCCAGGGGGTTTTGGGGGGGGGACTCAATCTGAAAAGGGCGGTAATTCCATAAGCGCTGCGCGACTAAAAAAGGGGGTTTTTTATTAATAAAAGCATAATAGTTTTAACATTACAATCAGATCAGATTTGTTTATGACGGCATTTAAATCTGATCTGGTGGTGAGTACCACGGGGTGTCAATTTCGTGTTTTAGTGACGCGGGGCCTGCCATCAAAGACGTATGGGCGCGCGGCTTGGTGAAACTGGGTTTTGGGGGGCACATCGGCCCGGGAAGGAATATAGGGCTCTCGGACCTAATTTTTTCAAAATTTTTATCTGACATCTTTCAACTGGCAGGGGGGTCTATGCCAACAGAAATTAATAATTCTTTAAAAAAAAAATAAAAAAAAAAAACCTTGGGGTGGGCCTTTTTGGCAAAAACGGTCAAGCACCCCTTTGGGGCCCATGTTTCAGGTGCTCAGAGCCGTGTTGGGTTTTTTTTTTTTTTTGTTATTGAAACGTGTCCAATTGCAAAAATTCTGGATCGATTGTTTTGCCGAGCTGTGTTTCGACTTTTCACATTGGGTCAAGTTTGTCCCGATCATGAGCAAGGCTTTTCGGGGGCCCATTTTGCCTCTCTGAGCCAATATCTGGTATGGGGAATTGGTCTGGGTTTCCCAAAAACCCCGTATATGGGGTTTCCACCGAAAAATTTTAATCCCTGACGAAAACCGGGGAACTTTACCTTTTTTTTTACTTTTCCCTGAGACGGGAGAAATTTCTGTAAAATTTTTTTAAACCCTATTAACCCATAATTTGTATTTTCTTTAAACATCTTTTATATTTTTTTTCGTATTTGGGAATTATTTAAAAACGAAATCTACTTTGATAATTATTTTTCCCCTTGTTCTCAACTTTGGGTTATTTTCCCAAGGCTACAGTTTTTTTCATTCTATAATGATATGCAGGCTTTCTGTCGGATACCTATCCTTAAGTGCATAAACAAGTGAAGCTTGTGTTAATAATAAACAATGACCAACCGATAACTGCCCCTGGACACCTTGATCAATTAGACTGTGACAACGCCCAGGAAAACCCGAGATACTTCGGGGGAAGCGGGGGAATAGTTTCTAAATACTTGGGTTGGGAATGATAATGATACAACAGTCGTTTGATCATGGAGGAAGGCGAGTTCCCTTCCCCCATGGGACATTGGAAGAAACCTGATAAACTCATAAAATTGCACTTCAGCAAACTAAAAATACAAGGAATATTTATTGGACGATGAAGGGATCCATTTCCCCATTGAATGCATCAAAAAATATCTAGGCTATACTTTCACTACTTTCCTTTTTTACTGTTAAACTTTGGGAGTTTCAAACAGCCATATCATGATATATGATTTCATTAGGTTTTTTTCATTTTTAAACTAAAACCCCGGGATATTTGACTGGTCTAAATTTCCGGGGAAAATTTCCTCTGAAATCTGTCATCTTCAAAATTTTATTTTTTTTAAACGATCTTATTTAATAAGACATTCTCTTTCTATAAAATTGTAATTTTCCCATTTGTTTTAATTGTAAAGTGCCTTGACTCTTGCATAAGGCGCTGATAAATTTTCCGTTAGTTTTGGTGTTCTTTATAACTAAATTAATATAAGCCTTTTTTTGCTCGCTCTTGACTAAAGCCCCACGTTGGTGGGCGTTCCCCTTCCAATTATATATTGCTCGGGGGGCCCGGTGAGGCCCAAAACCCTATCGCCAGTAGCCCGGATCGCCCCCTCAGACCAAACAAGGTAACGGGAGTAGCGGAGATCACCAAAAAGGGGCACAATTTGCCTTTTTTGGTTGTACACAAATGATTTTATAAGAAACGCCTGAAATATTATATAAACGGTTCCGGGGCAAAAAAAAAATTGGTGACCGGACTAACCCGACTTCTCAAATATATATATATATATATAATATATATATATATATATATATATAGTTGTTTTAATGTCATATTTTCTCACGACCCGTGTATTCTGAAAAAATTGACAGACAAAACATGGAGGATGGTACAAATGTCACACTATAATCATTTTTTTATTATTATTTTTATTATTATTTCGTGTTTCGGTTTTCGACACGAAAGCTGCCAAAAGCTTTTGGGTTAAAAGGGTAAATTTATAATTCCTTTTTCTCTTTTGGGAATATTATTATAAAAAGGGTTTAAATGTCTTTTTGAAAGAAAAATAAATATTAAACATTACTAAGATTTTGTTTTAAAAGGAATATCCCATCAAATTGGGTTTTGTCCGTTTCGACATTGAATTTTGTCATGATGGTGTTTATAAACTGTAATTTCAACCACACTGTAACAGTGTTTCAAAAAGTTTTTTAAAACCCGGGGTTGTTCCTTTTAACTTGTCCTTTCTTTCCCTTCTTTTTCAAAAATTTGGGAGTTTCGAAATTTCGGGGGTTGTACCTAAATTTTTTTTAGATCCACCATTTGATCATGGGGGGGAACCTTTGATAATAATATCATTACGGAAGGTTTGATGTCTTTTGAAGAGAAAATTTGAAAAAATTTCTAAGATTTTTTTAAAAAGGACCATCTCCCTCCCGTGATCCCCATCAAATTAATTTAAATTTTCCAGTTTCCGACGTTGACAATTTTTTTTCTGATGGTGTTGATAACATCTTTAAATTTTAACCAATGTAAATATAGTGTTTCAAAAAAGGGTTTTTAAACACCCTTTTTAAAAGGTTGTTCCTTAACTCTCCTTTGCTTTCTGTTCTTTCAAAATTGGGAAAAATCTTTAAAAAAGGATGCAAACTTGGGGCCTCCCAATGTTTTAACATGAGACCAACTTTGTTTAAAAAAGTCCCCATCATTTGTCTTCTTATAAATTATAAAAATTATGGCCTATCTGGTGTACAGACTGCAGTGATGTAACATAGGGGTTTATCATGGAGGGGGGGGAATGGGGTTTATTCGGCTGTGGTGCTAGATTTCAAAACTCTTTAGGGACTTTATAATTATTTAAAAAATTTCAACAACGTTGAGACACTGGGGTTGGGAACATGGCCTCGCCCTCCCAGCACTCCGACGAGTCCCCCGTCACTGGGGGGGGTCCCCCCCTGGAAAACTCTGGATCAGCCCTGGGGTTATTATTAGCCCCCTGGTTTTATTCCCCTTTTCAACAGCCTGTAAAAAAAAAACCGTAATCCGACACCCAAAAATGAGCCCTGGTGTGTTGGCCATGTGCCCTTGGTCATTCTAAAAGGATGACTTTTTGCACACTGAAATAAAATTTTTTGCCTTACTCATTGGTCTCATAATTGACCATCCTTTTTTCAGGTATGTTTTCATTTTAATACCATTTTAAAAGGTAAATTGCTAATGTTTTATTTATTTACCCCTGAGTTCTTAATTTTATTTGTTGCATTTAATTTATTCGTCCCAACTTGGGCCAAGGCATAACAACACATTTTGTAACATTCTCCCTTCCAAAATATTTTTTACAAAGATTATTTTTTTACCGATGATATTTTGATTAACTGATTTGTGTTTTTTTAAAATTAGGGTTTAAAAAGTTATTTATGTTAAGATTTGTGGATCCTTTTTTCCCAATTTTGTTTTTAAGGGAAAACCAGCATAGAGTTTATTTTAAAGATTTTAAATTTATGCTATTGTCTTACACTTTCCATGTAAAAAGCTAGGCATGGGGGATTTTCCCCACCTCGGTCTGAAACAATGGGCCACTTTTAGCACATTTTAACCCAAATTGCTGGTCAAAAACCGCCCGGGCGATTTTGGATTTTGTGTTTTGTCCTAAACAAACCCGAATCTCTGTCTTTTTAATCTTTACTTTTTTTTTTGAACTCTCCCGCAATAAAGGGTTTTTGGGAAATATTGATGTTGTGGTCATAGCCTTATAATTATCTCAGTAAATATTAGTGTCGATGGATGGCCATAATTATCTCAGTAATCGGGGGGTTTTCTTTTTTTTAAAAATTTTACTGAAATTGGGACTTTTTTTTGTTGAAAAAAGCCGAGCAAATTTGTTATCTATTAAATTCAGAATATGATGGTTTTTGTTTTTCATTTTATGTTTTGAAATTTTTGGGACTTTGCATTCTCGTTTCCTACCATAGATAACTAAAATTCTTGTTATATGTGGTACAGTTTGGTTTATATGGTGTGCAGACGTACGTTCTGTATATAGATACATTTTTTCAACATGGTTTGTAAGGAAAATCAATGGGTTATATTACTCGTTTTTCACGAGTTGGCTAATGATATAATAAACAGACCTTATTCAAAAAAAGAGAATCTGTTGTTTAAAAATTAGACTTGGGAATACAATTTGACGACCATCAAATTCATCCATCCGGCCTTGGGTTCTCATCAAATTTTTTACTCTTTTGGGCAAAATTTTTTAGAATAAAAATTAGTGATTGATAATTAGGGTTTAGATGACTGATATATTTTTCAATTGCCTTTTTTCAGTTATCGGTTTGTATCTCCCTTTCTCTGCAACCAAATTTAAATAACCCAAACCCAATCGGTGCTGGGGTGAAAATATCTGTTTGACTGAAAGTCAATTTAAAGGAAATTTACAGCAATTTTTACACTATTACATAACATCTTTCTTGGTAAATCTTGTAATAATCTAAAAAAAAACCACCCACATGTTTTTTGGGATACTGTCACGACCAAAAAACCCAAAATGATCATGACCCTTTAAACCCGGGTATGTTTAGATCCTTTAATTTGACCCTTTATTTTTTTTGTTCTTACTCTTAAAAAAATTATTATTCTTTGGGGCGGTTTTTGGGTTTAAAAAGATGAAAATCATACATGTCATTTAAATAAAATGAAAAAAAAAAAAAAAAAAAAACAGCTTTATAAAAAAAAAATATTTTGATACACTTTGGGAGTTAACTAAAATTTCGTATGTGTTAGCCATCTGGGACCCAGAGTTGAACTCCACTTATTTTGACAGTTTCTTAACTTTTGGCCAAAAAAGGATTTTTTTAAAAAACTTTGGGTTTCCCCCAATGGAAAAAAAAATTTGTCTTTTTATTTTTGGGAAAGATCGTACCAAAATTTAAATTCTGGGTACCATCAATAAATTTAATTAATTTGTTTTTAGTGCAATGACAAACCCTTTAAATTTTGCACTACGCATTTCCTTTAAACAAGATTTACACCCTGAAATGGTCTAGCTTCTTCAGGGTAATTTTTTTAGCTAATATTCATTCTTTCTTGGACTTTGCCAACAAAGGGAAAACAATTTTCAAGGATCTGACTTTTGAAAATTCAAGACGTCCATGAAGACTAAGTTTTAAATTGTAAAAAAAAAAAATTACTTACATTTGTAAAACCAACAAACCCGCTACATGTAAAAGTTGTATCTAATTATTTTGTTGCATCTTTGCCGAAAATCACTGACTTGCTAATAATTCCTGAATAATAGGTGCAGATTGTCATTAACATACATTTAAGATCCCAATTCTCGAAATGCCATTGACTTTGGGAAATTGACTGTACCAAATTCACACCAAGTAGGTTTTATGAAACCCCCTTTTGAAGGGAAGGGTCAGCTGGAGTTAACATATATTAACCGTGATCGCATGCCCAGTAAAAAGACGTCTGCGAGCACACTGGGTGTGGTCAGGGCACGATAAAATGACCTGCAGCAGATCGCTGGTGGGTTACCTTAGAAATTGGAAATGTTTGGCTGGGCCAGGATCATAAGCGTGCGCGTTCAGCAGTGGGGCCCGCCAGACCTGAATAACCGGTGCCCCAAAATTTAGCTAGACGCTGGTGAGTTAACCTGATGAAACGACGGAAAATGTTTGTCTAGTCCCAGGGATCAGAATGGCCGCTGCCAGACATTTTAGTGGTGGGGGTGCCCGCCGACACCCCGAATGGGCCCACCCCAAAACTGATCTAGATCAGCTGGTGAGTTAACCTGATGAAACCTCTGGAAAATGTTCGTCATAGTCCCAGGTATCATGAATGGCCGCTGCCAGACATTTTTATGTGGGGTTCCCGAGACACCCCTGAAAGGCCACCCCAAAACTGATCTAGATCAGCTGGGGGAGTTAACCTGATGAAACCTACTGGAAAATGTTCTCAGTCCAGGTATCATGAATGGCCACTGCCAGACATTTTTATGGTGGGGGGCCCGCCAGACACCCCAATGCCCCCCTTCCCAAATTGATCTAGATCAGCTGTGAGTTAACCTGATGAAACCGGGGTCCAAGAGGTGAAAGGCAGGGGAAAAACCATTACCAACCTGAATTCAATCACAATTTTCTGTAAAACTGATCAAAACATTGATCAAAAATGTTTCATTAATATAAATAACATATAAAATTATAAGTTTATCGAAAAAGATATAATTTGACCAAACATATCTTAGAAATAAAACAAAAAATAAATACCCAAAGTCAAACACATTGTATTAAGATGTTTAAACTTTTATTAAATTGTAAATTTATGACTGGAAAAAACACAGTGACATTTGAACTTAATAACAACTGTTTCACAACAAAGGGGAAAGAATTAATACGCCTGGAGTCATCTGTAAAATTTATGTAAACATTAAATCAATAACAATATCAAGTTTCTTTGACCCCAATAAATGGCTTTTGTATGTAGAAATAGTTCAAGTCAGAGATTAGATCTGTTAATTCAGGTACAGTATACAAAATTACCCAGAAACTACACCCCCTCGTCCCTTCTCCTTAACATAATATTGTCCCTTTTTCAATTTACAA